>CP092094.1:23947500-23987500 GCA_029203775.1 Neoneuromus ignobilis | reverse complement strand
TTGTAAATCACTAGTTGTTATAATAATAAAAAATAATTAATTTTATTAGACATATTTATATTTTTAATCAAAAATAATGAAAATACATGTTAATCAAAATGTTACTATATTCGTTTCACTCTGTTGACATATTGATGTTTTCCAGATAAATATTTCAATATTCTAATACAAAATTTAGTGAATATTTTAATCTTAATCAATTTTATTAAAATGTAAATTTTTTATATATACATTTTTTCTAATATAAAATGCAAAAATTTAGATCAAACGAATATAAATTACTTGATTCAAAAATGATTTCTTTTCAATATACCGAATCTTTCCCTCTGCTAACAGAAATTCAGTAACATAAACATATACATATAGACGGGAATACACACAAATACACACACATGCATACATATATATATATATATATATATATATATATGTATGTATGTATGTATGTATGTATGTATGTGTTAGAAACACAGTTAGAGAGAAGTAAAAATTGGCAAAACCGATTTGAATTTCACTTTATGCACGACATGTGCGAACAATTTCATTTTTCGGCACAAATTTACATATTTTTAGTTCGTTTTTTATAACGACAGATCCACATAACGTCCCGCTTCACCAAAACAGTTCCCATCTATTCACTCACGACGATAAGAAACGAAAAAGAAAATTTATATTTCATGAAATTCTTTTTAGTCGAATGATTTAATTTATCTATCTGTCGACATTTTTTACTAGTAAACATTGAATATTATTTTGTTGTTCAATATTGTGACGATTTTTTTTGGTAATAACCACATATATATTGTCGAAGCTTACTTTTTTCAATATTCGTATTACAACAGTATTATTTTATAAATTTGAACTTTTACTTTCATTTTTGTGTTTTACAAATTGTTCATTTAATCTTTTTTTAGATTTTTCCACAAATATAACTACATAATACCAAATATGTTGTTTCAAATATATGTTTATAATCCTTATCGGATTATTAATACATTTGTTGAAATTATAAGTAGATTATTAGAGAGGTTGTGAAATTATTTACATGTTTTTTTTATTCCAGGAGATTTAAATATAAATTTTAATTATTTTTGATATACCAAAGAGAAATTTTATGTAAATGCTAAATTTTATACTAATTTCATATAAATATATATTAAGTAATATATATAATATGATATGATATGTTGGGTTGACCAAAAAGTAATATCGGATTTTTGTAGTAGATAAGGTTTTTGTATTTTTCAATACAAAACACTAATCCTAACCTATAAAATGTATACAAATTTTTACATTTTTTAAAAAAGATGTTAAAGGGTCAACAAATGTTCTAAAAAAATAATTAGATTTAGTTAAATTATCTTGCATTAAATTTGTTTGAAAATGAGTGATGAGGTGTACAACCATCTATAAAAAATTATCAAATAGTAAATTAAAAAGAATATTACGTTTACAATATATTTAAAAAAATTATATAGTGTGGCCCAAATGAGACTGAATGATAGTAAATGATTGTAAGCAATTAAATGAATTTCTAAATCTTTCAGTGTCATTTGGGTCATTTTATAGAAAAATAGATTAAAATTAACATTTATTATACTTGAAAATTGGTAATATCAATCCAAAATAGTTTAAAATAAGTTATCTATCAAAGAGGATATATAAAAATGTAATGGTTTTATTTTTTTAGAATTTTACAAATTTTTAATCACTATAGGTAGATTTTTAGATTTAAGTTTTTACTAGTCAATTATTTTTTTCAAAATTATTGAAATATAAAAACAATTTTTGGCTGTAAGAAAAATAAAATATTTGTGAATATTAGGTAATTAAAAATAAATATGAATATTTAACTATTAATAGGGGTTTCTATAAGTAGTGACGCATCTATTAAACTATTTTTAGAAATGTTTGTATCTGATTTGTATGGTTTTTCACAACAGTGTCTTGTTGTGTTGTGCACATACAATACTCAATTTTTGTTTGCGAAATTAATTTCCAAATTGCCTCCATTGTGACAAAATGATATTTTGACTATAAAAGAAACTCATACAACATCATATGCTACTTAATTTTCACTGTAAATTAAATACAACAGCTACAACTGAAAAAAAATGTGATGTCTATAGTAATATTAGAATCAAAATCTATGGTAATATTAGAATAAAAATATCAACATTGATTTAAAAAAATTGCAGATAATATTAATAACCTTCACGTATATTCTCATCTTTTCTTATTTTCTGATGTATCTAGAAGTTGAAGATCAGTCGAATTTGATAATAAGACCTTAAAATCTCTCGTTGAGTTCGACCCAAAATTAATCATCGAGGAATTGACACAATAAATTAAATTAGTTCTACGCAGTAAACAATTCACAGACATTTGGAAGAAATTAGGAAGATTTACAGAAAAGGAAAATGGGTTGCACATGATCTGTCTTCAACCAATAAAGAACATAAAATAACTTACTAGCACGGAGTCATTTTCTATAAGATTGTAACCGGAAGTAAAAAATGGGTTATATGCACTAATTTGAAACGAATTAAGTAATCCAATTGCTTTTACCAAATCAAATTCCAATTCTAACACAAAACTCTGATTCTGAAAAAGTGTTTTATGCGTTTGATGGAATTTCCATGGAATGATTTACTTTAAATTTCTGAAACCTAAAGATACGAAAATTAATAATATTTACTATTATCAGTTAGAAAGTTAAACAAAAAGAGCATCATCTTGCAGCACGATAATGCGAAACTACACGCAGTAAAAATTATATGTGAGGAAATCAAAACTCTGGAATGGAAAGTGTTATCGCATCTTCCCTACTCACTAAATGTAACTCCATTTGATTATCATATCGCTGAAGTATTCATCTGTTAAAAAAATCCAAATTTTAATGAAACCAAAAATCACCTTAAGTAATTTTTCTCTTCAAAAATCTAAAATTCTTTAAGTGATGTATTGAATTTTTAGAAACTAGATAGCTAAGTGTCATAGAAAATAATGGCAATTATATCATTGATTAAAAAATAAAAGCCTTTTGTGTAAACTTATTTACTTATTTTATTTCAAATATGATATTTCTTATAGGATAGACTAGTATTTAATTTTTTCTTCACAAATTCATTTCTTCTAATTATTTTTTACATTGTATTTCAAAATACAATTACCCTCCATTATGTACTTGAAGAATAATTTATCTTTATTTAATTGAAATATCACATCTAAAAAATTAATAAAATATTTGTACTCAACTAAATATTATAAGATAATTGGGATTTTTTTTAAATATCAGAGGAACATAAAAATTTCTAACAAATTCAGTAAATCAGAGCAGACAAAATAAATTATATTTTGTTGGTATACATAGTTTTGTAAAATGTGTTTATGTCTGTTTTTTAAAAAAATGTTTAATTTTAAATAAAATTTACATACTTTTCTCAAAATGGTTTATTTTTGAAATACATATATATGTACGTATATACTAGATTTTTTCCATCTAACTATTTTTAAAATTATTTCTGTAGTCAATATATTAATATAACACTATATATAGGATGGCTGAAGTGAGACGGAAGGATATTAAATAATAATAAAGAAGTAAATATATGTCTAAATCCTTAAATCACATTTAGCCCACCCTATATATATATATATATATATATATATATATATATATTTGTGTGTGTGTATTTTACATTGGTTATTACTGAATTATCCTTAAATTAGTTAAGATTACAAGTAATTTACGATCACATTAAATCACAAATTTGAAATATTACAAACTTTATTATCATAAGTTCATAATGTACGAAATATATCCTGATTACTGAGAAGCATCCTGTTATTAAGGATAACATAGTTCACCCATTTTCACGCATTAAAATAGTAAGAAATATCTTATATATCTCTCTAGCAACTTGAGTCGCGTTTCATAATGATTTACTAAAACAGAGCAACAATATTAACCATTCGTGTGAGTTGATTGTCGTTCATTTCGCAAATCGGAACTCGTTAATGGGTATTCTGATAGTAGTAAGATGACATAACTCGAGTTATATAACAGTTCTATATTTCCACTTCTCTGACATTCCTGATTAAATGTCAAAGGGTTTGTTAGATATATTGTAATATACGTAGTGGTAAACACGAACGTCAAATCGGTTTGTTAATATAAGCAGTTGATGACTGACATTTTTAAATAGATTATTTGTTGAAAATAAAGCAATGTTATCATTATTTTTATTTAAAAGAATTATAACCCAACTCAATTGGTTTTTAATTGTCTTTGCCTTTTATAAGACATGCTCTTGAAATAAATTCTTTTAATTTTACAAAGATTTGGAATAAAATAACTTAAGAAGGTACTCAGATATCCTTGAAAATGATTAAAATAAAATTAATAAGATATATTCAATTGAATAAAAAATATATTTTTTCACATAAATCTCATTTTAAATCAAAATATAAATCATTTATGTTTGTATATATATATATATATATATATATATATATATATATATATATATATATATATATATATAATATACACCCGTCCCTTAATTTACGCGAAGTATCCGTTCCACGTGGATTTGTTTTACGCGAATGAAAATCGCGTAAATTGAGTCTGTCAGTATAATAGAAAAAATATTGGAAATGAAAGCTAGTAAAGTTGTAGAAATTCATATTTATTTTACATAGCTTAACAAAAAAATAATAATGTTTTAGAAAACAAAAGTAGATAAATTTTATTCGGTATCACTATTGCTACTGTAATTCAAAATAATCAACCTTTTATATATTTATATCGTGCTTTTATACGTTCAAGTAAGAATTTGCGTCACTTTGATATATAATAAATTCCATGAAAAATTATATAAAATGAAATCTATCTGATCGCGTATAAAAAGTGCCGCGTAAATCAATACCGCGTAAAAAAAGTCTCGCGTAAATAGAGGTATAATTTACCGCCTAAAAAAAAACTCGCGTAAAAAAAATCCCGCGTAAATTGAGGGACGGGTATATATATATATATATATATATATATATATAGAGAGAGAGAGAGAGAGAGAGAGTTGAAATAAGCGCTTCAGAAATTTAAATGGAAATAAAACAAAAAGTGTTTAATTAATTAGTTATTTATTTTTTAGCATATTCTATGGCTTTAATGATGGAACAAAATTTCACTCATATGACCACCACGACTTCACTTGACAAAATGCCTTCATTTAGTCCAATTTTTAGTCACTCTTTCACATAATTGTGGTCCAATTTCATGAATTACACATTCAATATTTATTTTTAATGCTTCTGTTGTTTGTGGTTTATCAGAATACACCCATGATTTCACATAACCACACAGAAAATAATCAAATGGAGTTAGATTACATGACCTTAGTAGCCAATTGATGGGCCCTTTTCGTGAAATAAAGGACTCATTCGACTTTTCTTTGAATGGACCTATTCACACTAGTCAACATTCATACAGTATTCACGCCCATTGCCACTCGTCTCACACCCTCTTATCAACAAAATCCCCCACCAAAAAAAAATAGTTTTCAGGAAAGAGGGTGTGAAACGAGCGGTAGTAGGCAATGAATACTGTATGAATGTTGACTAGTGTGAATAGACCCAATAAGTCTATTGAAGGTTTTACAATTGTTAAGCATTGTTGAAGTTGGTAAACATTTCATGATAATTTGCCAAAATATACTGAATTGAAATGTCAAAATGAACTGAAAAAACAATCAAACATATCTGCCACCAGCTGTCAAAGTTTTAATATTCTTATTAGAAAACCTGTAACTGTAAGGATTCGCAGTTACTTGAAATATTGACAACTATTAAAGTACATTTAATAAACTTTGGTTGCATACGTTGTATTTTTTTATTAATTTAATCAAAACAATAATAAATAGTATCTATATTTGTGAAGTGGTGTACAAAAAAATGTACACTATTATATTTTAATTAAGTAACGTTAAAAGAACGAATCGTCTAAAACAATTTTAAGAAAAAAATCGTCATAAAATAAATATGATAAACTATTGGGCGTACCCATAAATAATGTCTTTTTATAAAATTCCCTTTTCATAAAATGAGGGTCATTTTGAAGTAAAATATTCTTCGAATGCAGTTTTAACACTGAAAAAACGACATCACTTTTGGGAACACCTAATAGAATTATCTATACACGAAGTCCATTTTTATCTTAAGTAATTATTGAAGGGAAAGTCTGTATTAGATATGTATTAATTAAATAACCAGCAAATAATTTTCAACGAGTACTATTTATAACAGAGCGAATAAATGCAACGATCTAAAAAAAATACATTCATAAATCGCCTATCGAAAAAAGTCGTACTCTATAAGAACGCTTTATGTTCAATAATTACTATTTTCAATGAAACAAATGTCCCAAATATATCATACGTATGATTTGAAAATGAATTTTATACACTTTTACATCACTCATTAGCAATCTTATGATATAAATTTTAACAAATATAGGATCATTCAAATGTGACGCCTAGATTTTTATTTTATTAAAAAGAAAAAAAGAAACTATACACATGTTTCCCTATACACATGTTTCTCTTTAACACTAGATTGACGAAGCGAGTCAATTTGACTCATTTAAGATTTTATTACTATATATGTAGAAAAACTTAAATATTTTTTTTTGTATACATTTCATAATGTAATTAAAAACCAATATATACGAGGAGCGTTTGATAAGTATGGTAAAAAAGAAAAACTAAATTGAAAAATTTAATTAAATTAATTAATTAAATTTACCATGTTTATCAAACAACTCTGGTATTTAAAAAAAATGTTCAATTTTTTCTATATACATAGCAATAAAATCTTAAATGAGTCAAATGGACTCGCTCCGTCAATCTAGTGTTAATAAAACATAAATCTAGGCATCACATTTGGATGATCCTATATATTTTTTAATAATTTTATCCCATGATAAAAAAATTAAAAAAACATACGAAACACAATCAAGAATAACAAAAAATTAATTTCATCTCCAAAAAGGAAAAAAACAAGTAATTAATAAAAAAATTGATATTTACTTATTATTGATTTTATTTTTTTCTAAATATATTATTATTAATATCAAATTAATTTATTTGAATAGCACTAATACTTTTTGTTTAAAAAAATCTTAATTAATTGAAATTTTTTAGTGAATTAAAATTTTACAGTTTTTATCACTAAAAAATATTCACTTATAAATATATTTCAATTCAAAAAAGAATATTGCTCCACTTTCGGCGCGATGTGAAAATTTTGTTTCCGAGAATTATCGAAATTCAAATTTTATGAAATATTAAAATTAACAAACAGTGAGAAAAATAATTTTTAGGCATATTTTTTAACAAATTTTCAAACAAAATAAAATTTAATTATTTTGATATTACATTTGAATGCACATCAAACTACCAATCTATAATATAATAAACATTGTGTACAGAGAAGCATTAAAATAAGTTTCTAAATTTTTATTTCTCATAACTTATTTATATTATTAAATAGAAGCAAGTTCGAGGGGTCGACAAACAAACCGATTAGAGGATGAAGTACTTTGATAAAATAAAAAAATCTCAAAAATATTTCCAGTTAATAAAATAAAAAATATTCACATACGAAAATTGAATTATTTTACTCTGCATAATATTTGTGAACACTTATCGAATACATGTTTTCTAATAATTAAAAAAACATGTTACAATTTCAGTCTTCAATTCATTCACAACACGGATGTAAAAAGTAAATTATTCAAATGTTAATGAATGTGTCAATGACTAACAGCAAATGTACTCCAAAGTGTGAGGAATAGCCTTAAGGAACTCTCTATTTATAATAAACCTTCATACTATCCATCCCTCTAACGATACATAATCGGATGGGTGTGAAAACCATTCTGAAATCCAATTCGCACTTATTATGCAAACGTCAGACATTGTTGGTGTTGTATGTGGTGACTGCCAACATGAAATTGCGTCACATTGGCTGTCTGCTTTCATGGAAGACGGAAGATCAATTATATCGTTCTGATGAATATTTATTACATGCTTTTATATATATATATATATATATATATATATATATATATAAAGAGAGAGAGAGAGTATATGTATATGTATTGTGCACGTGTATTTATACAACTATGTAAGTATTAATGAATCCATTCGAATTTGAAAACAAACAATACTCATGTATAGTACAAAGTTACAATTAATTTAATTTCATTTATACTCTGTATTGTATAAAAAGAACTAAATTGTACACATTGAAACATCGTAAGAGGATACTGCATATTATCAGGATTTTAATAACAAATTAAAACTTTATTAATTGACTAATATTCTTAAAATTTGATGTATGTAGGTAAAATTCACTTTTATTTATTATTTATAAAAAAATATATACAAAATATATTATTTATAAATATGTATTTAATAAATATACATTTTTCATATACAGTGAGTCAAAGTGAAACTCATACAGAGTTAAGTTTCCAATAATTTTACACATATATTTTAATATAATGACAATTTTTTTTTATTTCTCTTGGTTAAGTTCTTTATTAAGATTATTTTTATTAGATTTGAAAATTTCAATCGTAAATTAATACTTCTACTCCAGAAAAAGTAACCATTTCTGAAGAATGAATAAAAAATATATCAAAATGAAACTCGTACAACGAATTACTCTTTCTTGAAAACTGCTGTGTTAAGAAAGTATACTCTTCAAATATGTACTTGGTCACTTTGGTTACAAAAAAAATCTACTGTTAAGTCGTCTGCAATCATTTTGTAAAAAATATAAGTTAGATTTTCACTTTGAGTAGACAAAGACATTCACATTGGGACAATCATCGACGAACGAGTGAAAGCTAATTTTACAAAATGGAAAACATTACAAAAATAGAAAAACTCTACGGGAAATTGAGAAAATAGTTAATAAAAACCACGCTACAATGCAATCAGTAATAAAAAGATTTAAAAATGGTTAAAGTGTTGACAATAAAGTCAAAAAGAGACAATAAAGTCAAAAATAGAAAATTAGCGCCCCCAAATTGAATTTAGAAGTTAAAAAGTATCTAAATAAAAAAGTAAGCCCCCAAAAAATTCGCAATATACTAAATAAAAATGGGTTTCATGCTCCTATTGCCAGGAAGAAAAATTTCATAAATCTAGCTAATCGCAACAAAAAGTTAAGCTTCGTTTGAGAACATATTAATAAGAGTTTTTATTATTGGAAAATTGTTTTATTTACGGAAGAAAGCAAATATAATTTATTTGGATCCAATAGGAGAAATAATGTAAGGCAGAAACCAAATACAGAAATGTTTTTAAAACACTTACTTTCTACAGTCAAACATAAGAGCTGTCAAGTTATGGTATGGGGGTGTATGTCTACGAGAGGGGTTGGAAATTTAATTTTATAGATGGCATTATGAAGTAAAATGTTTATATTGATGTATTAAAAAAAATTTGAAAACCAGTGCTCAAAAACTTGTGATTTTACAAACATTTCATTTTTTATCAAGACAACGACCCCAAGCACAAAGCTTATAAAACACGTAGTTGGTTGTTATATAACTACCCCAAAGTACTGGAAACACCATCATAATAACCTGATATAAGTGTGATTGAAAATCTATGGAATCACTTAGAAGTTGCCATTAGAACACACACTATTATTAATAACAATGATTTAGAAAAGCGTTATTAAAAGAATGGGGAAAAATTGATCTATCTTATTATGAAAAATTAGTTAAATCCATCCCTAATCGTTTAAAGGTTATAAAAATTAATAAAGGCTACTCTACTAAGTACTAAAATAATTCAATCCATTGTAAATTTTAATTTAATAAATAATTTGTTAGTTGTATGAGTTTCATTTTGATGTATTTTTTGTTCATTTTCAGAAATTGTTACTTTTTCTGGAGTAAAAGTATTATTTTACGATTGAAATTTTCAAATATAATAAAAATAACCCCAATAAAGAACTTAACCAAGAGAAATAAAGAAAATTGTTATTATATTAAAATATATGTGTAAAATTATTGGAAACATAACTCTGTACGAGTTTCACTTTGACCTACTGTATATTATTTATAAATATGGATTTAATAAATATACATTATATATATATATATATATATATATATATATAGAGAGAGAGAGAGAGAGAGAGAGAGAGAGAGTTTTAATAAGAATGTTAGAACTTTGACAGCTGGTGGCAGCCATGTTTGAATTGTTTCCAAATTCATTTTGACATTTTATATCATGGAAAGTTTAACACTTCAACAACGTTTAGAAATTGTAAAAACTTATAAAAATCACTGTTCGATTCTTAAAACTTATCGTGCTCTTCGTGAAACTTACGGTCAACACAATCTTTCAAATGAACGTTCTATTTATCGAACTGTTGAAAAATTTAAAAACAATTTTACTCTACATGATACAGCAGTGCTTGTAAGACTAAGAAATACAAGAAGTGAGTACAATATTGTTTCTGTTGGTAAAAGAGTTAAAGATAATCCAAATTTATTGATTCCACGTCGTTTACAAAAATTACATCTTTTCCAATCAGCAACTTCACGTATTTTCCGTAAGGATTTGGGTTTACATTCTTAAAAGCTTCAATTAACCCCAAAACTAAAACTATATAATTATTTAATGTGTCGTTGACTTGTTGATTGGGCTCTAGAGCAGTTGGAAGTTGATCCAAATTTTTACAGAAAAATCTAGTTCATTGATAAAGCACATTTTTGGTTAAATGACTTGGTAAATAAAGAAAATTTTAGAATTTTTAGTGAAAGCAATCCACAAGTCATTGCACAAAGACCACTGCATCCACAAAAAGTAACTGTCTGGTGTGGTCATATATATATATATATATATATATATATATATAGAGAGAGAGAGAGAGAGAGAGAGAGAGAGCATGTTTTTTAACTTTATATAAACATGTGTGTGTATGTATGAGTATATATATAGAGTCATACAAATGTGACGCCGTAATTAGTGTTTTATTAACACTAGATTTACCGAGCGAGTCAATTTGACTCATTTAAGATTTTGTTGCTATATATATAGAAAACTTAAATATTATTTTTTAAAATCATATGTTGGTTTTTAATTACATAATGACACATATGCAAAAAAAAATATATTACATATTTGCATATATGTGAGCAAGTCCAAAGTGAAAAAATGTTGATTTGCTTCTTCGACAGCAAAGGGGTGGTTCACAAAGAGTTCGTACCACCTGGACAAACCGTAAATCAAGTTCTACCGCAATGTGCTCGAAAAATTACGAAAAAGGGTGCTCAGAATGCGTCCAGAGATCGCGAAGACTTGTGTTCTGCATCACGACAATGCTCCCTGTCACAGTGCGTTCAGTGTCTCTCAGTTTTTGGCGTCTAAAGGCATCGCAACGTTACCACAACCGTCACCCCGCGACTTTTTCCTATTCCCCCATATGAAAAAAATTCGTCAAAGGTCGACATTTTGACTCCGTTATATCCAAGAATCTGTGAAGGGTACTGGAGAGGTCCCACAAGAATACGAAAACTGGAAAACTCGCTGGAATAAGTGTATAGATGCAAGGGGACTACTTTGAATTGTACCTTAATTTTTAAATATACTCGATTTTTGAATTTTGTCACATTACTTAATTTTCTGACCTCGTATATATAGAGTCATACAAATGTGACGCCTTAATTAGTGTTTTATTAACACTAGATTTACGAAGCAAGTCAATTTGACTCATTTAAGATTTTGTTGCTATATATATAGAAAACTTAAATATTATTTTTTAAAATCATATGTTGGTTTTTAATTACATAATGACACATATGCAAAAAAAATTATATTACATATTTGCATATATGTCATTATGTAATAAAAAACCAACATATGTTTTTAAAAAATAATATTTAAGTTTTTTTTTATATAACAACAAAATCTTAAATGAGTCAAATTGACTCGCTCCGTAAATCTAGTGTTAAAAAAAAACATGTGTACAGGAAGATGTATAGAGAAACATATGTATAGTTTCTTTTGTTAATTTTTAATAAAACACAAATCTAGAGGTCGCATTTAAATGACCCTATATACACTGATGCACATAAGTCATGGTACACATGGGTAACATAAGCAATTTATTGATATAATTCAATAAAGTCGTTAAATTAAAAACTTTTTTTTATTTAATTAATAGTAAATATAATATTCATTAGAAAAAAACACAAAAAATAATAATTAATTCTATTATATAGTGGAAATTGCTAACATAAACATAGGTTACATTTTTGCTTGTTAAATATAACATCAGAAGCAATAAAAAAATTAATTTATTTAATGCCAAATCATTTAAATGAAGTTGTAAAAATAAAAGGAAACCAAACGAGATATTAAACTCTTTTTAAAAAAATTTGTTGATATTTTTTGCTCCGGATAAATGTAACATACTGTTTTTATTTTAACAATTTCTACTATATAATAGAATTAATTAATGTTTTTGTATTTTTTCTAATGAATATTATATTTATTATCAATTAAATAAGAATTTTTTATTTAATTTAACGACTTTATTGAATTATATCAATAAATTGCTTATGTTACCCATGTGTGCCATGAGTTATGTGTGTCAGTGTATATATAAAAGAATGATAAAGGAGTTTTTTTAGATTACATAGAACCTTCAATTCGAGTTCAAATAAAAATTCTATCTCTCTTAAAAAACACCACAATATTATATATATATATATATATATATATATATATATATATATATATATATAGTTAATAACAAATATAAAACATCTTTAAAAATACATTATAAAATTAAAATAACAGAATAAATCATACTTTTCAAATTCAAGAAGTGTATGTCTAATATATAAAATATTTGAAATTCTCTTAAATGTGTACCTTTCTTATCGACAGTAAATAAACGGTCATTTATCAATAAAAGTATATATATATATATATATATATATATATATATATATATATATATATAAATAATATTAAAATCTATTTTATTAAGATATTAAATATTTGTATACAAATTTATGACATATTTAAAATTCTTTCCTAAAATTTTTATACTACAAAGATAATATATACGATTTTCAATTAATATTCAATTTATATTTTCACATATTAAACAATTATCAAGAGTCAGTAATAATATAGTTACTAAACCATCACTGAGATTATATATTTTTCCTTCTTGTTGATTACTTTTTCTTTTTTGTATGTTGTACGCAATTATTATATTCTTATCAGTAGATAGAATAGTGAGTTATGTTATTCTTATATATATATATATTATATATATATATATATATATAATAATCGTTATTGTTTATTTTTCCTCAAGTTTTTTATTTAACTTTTTCTCAAATGAATCACACTTACACCACATAATTTTATAAAAGATTTAGTAACATCATTTCTTGTCTTTTTGCTTGTTTACACGTTCAGATCAACTTTATACAAAAACATGAATAAAGAATGATTTAATATCTTATTCATGAGAAATTCCAAATATTAATGTCTAGCCACTTATTTCCTATTATACGTATTTAGTAGACCACTGTTTGTTTAATGTTATGGTTAATTTAATTTTACATAAATGATTCACATACTCCAACAACAATATTTTATAAAACTGTTCAATAATTATTTTTATTTACTAATACGTATTTCTGGTAATATTATTAAAGACTTTTTTCATATTTTTTTATTAAATATTAGGTTTACCCATAAGTAATGTAATTTTTTCAGTATCAAAACTGTACTCGAAGAATATTTTACTTCAAAATCATCTTAATTTTACAAAAATGAAATTTTGTAAAACAACATTACTTATGGGTACACCTAATATATTAACCACGCGCTAGAATGACGTGCTGTGCACGTCAACTGCTATCTGTATCAAATGCCGATATGACGTGCATAGCACGTCGTGTGATCTTTGCTAAATATAACATCAAAGTTCAGTTAACAAATGTCACACTTTTGTTTTGAAGGCATACAAGTGCGTTTTTGTAGAACTTCGTTAGTTTTAAATATTTTCATTGAATAATAATCAAGTAACTATAATACACAATATTTTTTTTATTATTATAAAGAACTATTTTATCCAAGAATTATTTTATTCTGATAATAGCGCATCAGAAAATGTTGTATTGGATTTATGTAGACCCTTAGTTGATTTTGGACACACCTTCTTTTTAGATAACTGGTATTCGTCAACAAAATTTAATCGGAAATTACATTTGTAAAAAATTAATACTATCGGAACAGTTAGATCTAATAGAAAGAATATGCCAAAAGATCTTGCAGCGACAAATTAAAAAGATTTGAAGTTTTTTCAAGATCTTGCAATGGTATCTTAGCTGTAAAATGGAAGGACAAAAAAGATATATATTTACTTTCTTCAAAACATTCCAAAGCAGAAATGATTGTAACAAAAAAGAAAAAATGTAGAAATTATATAGACCAAAATGGAAATATTACAAAACCCAATATAATTTTAGATTACAATGATGGTGGGGTTGGAGTAGACCTGCAAGATAGCTATTTATCATCTTTTCCTTTAATGAGAAAATTTGCAAAAAGTTACAGAAAAATATTCTTTTATTTAATGAATATGGAATTTTTTAATATCTCTATTCTATTGGGTGAAATAACAAACGTACCAAAACCCAAGAAATACTCCTTTTCAAAAATTATTAATATTATTAATAAATTTATTAATCAATTAAAGAGTTTTACTATAATGTTGATGTGTGTGTGTGAGTTTAAAACTATAAAAAATGATTTCAAATACCAACTCGCTGCGAATTGCTTTGAACGGATTTACCACTTGTGTATGTTAATTAATTTCCAGCGCAACTGGTTAACAGATTTAATAAAATTTAACAATGATCTCAAATTCATCGAAATAAACATCTGTGAATAAAGTGGACAATTAGTAATCATTAAACATCTTGTGAATTAGAAACAGGAGATTATTAACCATTTAAGTAAATTTGCTACAGTACTAGTACAAACAGCTATACTAAAAATACTGATTATAAATCTAAAAACATCATTTATTACTGATTTGTTTTTTTTGTCATAATAATATTAAATCTCACACACTTTTTTTCCTACTAATCAGTGGTTAATGAACTTTGGCTATCAAGTTTCATGTCACCCCTTATACTTATCAGATCTTGTGGAAATAAATTATCATTTATTTCCTCAATTGTAGATTTCTTTAATAGAAAAGATTTTTTTTTTAAAAAAAACGCCTAGATAATTTTTTCCAGAAAAATTCGTCAGAATTTTTACATAGAAAATTATAAAGTTACTCCATAGATAGATTAAAATTTAATCAAATAATGGTGAATATATTACTGAATAAATTTATTTATAAATATGTGTGCGTATATTATATATATATATATATATATATATATATATGTGTGTGTGTGTGTGTGTACAATTTATATATATTTGTATACATGCACATATATATTATAAATAAATGTAAAAATATAATTATATTCACAACATTAAAAGGAAACGCTCAGTGGTTTGATAAACTGATAAACTCACTGATTTTTTAATTCTTCTTAATATCTATCATAATATAAATCCATGTTCAACTGTTAACTTTAGTCACACAAAGTCGGCTCAGTCGACTGACGAATTAAACACGGTCGTGTGAATATCTAAACCGTTTTATCACATGGTTTAGTAGTATTAGTTCCTTTTTCGACCAAGAAAATTACTCACTGAGATAATAATGTGATCTAGAAACGAATAAAATCAAAGAAAAGAAAATATTTTATTTAACATTAGTTATAATTATTTTTTAAAAAGTATACATGTAATTAAAATTATAAATCGTTTCTTAAATAAATCAACATTGTATACGAATTTGTTTTTAAATATTTTCGAATGTTGAAAAATTTTATGTGGTTTAATAATAGTGTTGTCAATTGTGAATACTAATAGAAGAATATTTGAGTTTGAACAAAAGTTGAAAAAAATGTAAGTAAATATTTATGTTTAATTATTAAAAAAATATTTTTTTTATTTTCATATTCATTTAGAATATACAAAATATTATTTTCAAATAACTTGTCTTTTAATAGTATATTTTTTTTAATAATATTTATAAACATTTTATTTATTGTATTTTCTTTGAAAAATAATTTTAGGTTATTGGTTTTAAATAATATATACTAAAATTAAAAATATATTAAGTTTACTAACACAGTTTTATTATTACATTATTGAAAAGAAAAATATTTCTTATAAAGGATTATATCTTGTATTTTTTAATGTATCTTAAAAAAACTCCAGGATATGATAAATGTTATCAATATGTATATATCTATATATATATATATATATATATATATATATATATATATATATATATATATATATATATACGTACAATATATATGCCAACTAATAACTACAAAATAATATAACCTCATTATTTTATTCACACAAACATACTATATAATATTTATTAAAATAATTGACATTTCTATAATTCATTATATATATATATATAGTTTTTCAATAAAAAACATTAAAATATTGTTAATAAATTCATTGTTTCAAAATAGCTTTTTAATTTTTAAAAATACAACTTATACAAAAATTTTATATAACTTAATAATTAATGCAATTTTCTTTAAAGTTGATTATTTTTTCACATATAAACTAATCACTTTTCTATTTTTTCTATAAAATTTTCATAAAATAACGTTAAACTTTTTTTCATGTACTTTTCACGTATGCAGGAACTGCATATGGAATGCAGTATTTTAAATTATTTCGACTGTTATCTTCAACCTATTTATAGCCTACACGTTTTCTGCCTAATTGGCATCCGGTAACTATGATGGCTAATCTATTGTATGGATGCTATTTTTCCCCTTCCGTTATATACAGAGACTAATTCAATGATTTAAATAGTGTTTTTTTTTTTTTTGCAAAACTCAACTCTAATTACTTTTTGCTATAGAATTTCTGTTGATTTTAACAGTCCTAATTTATACAATTTTAATATCCTCTTCGCATTTAAAGATCAATTTCCAAAAACTGTGAGCTAAGAAACATCCATTCACTGATATGCTTAAGGGGTTATACGTAGTTGCGAGGCGCAAAAACGACGTTTTTTTAGGAATTTTTTTTAGAAACAGTATTTATTTTGCAATTACAAAGTATGGTTATTTGAATAGATCCTACTTTCAAGAATAAAATAACATGTCGATCATAAAAAAATATTGAAGTGCACCGCTCCTGCAGACGATGCCCCGAACGACCTCCAAAAAAATGCGCTTGGCGGTGATCTCCATATCGGCGGTTTGGATTATTTGAAATCAAAAAATATGGTCAATTCTTTTAAAGGATAGATTAATGCAGTTATTGAACGAAGAAATAATAAAAATTTTCATTTTTGACAAAATGGCGTCTACTTGAAAAAAATTTTTCGTTTTTTACTAAAATTTTCGCTCCAAATTGTTTAAAAAAAATAGTAATAATTTTTGTAAACCTTATTCCTTCGTTCAATACCTGAGGAATATATTTGAGAAGATTGTGTGAAAATTTGAAACCGATCGGTTCAGCCATTTCTGAAATATCGAGATCACCGACTATGAAAACACCGTTTTGAGATAAACGCGTTTGAAGTTTCGGAAGTAGTTTACACATAGTTAAAAATTTTTTACAAATTCAGGTGTATGTCCGAAAATATTTATCGGATTTACTTCAAATTTTCAGAGAATATACTCAAATATATGTGCATTCCGAAAATGCAAAAAAAAATCGATTTTTTGAAATTTCTAATTGCGTATAACCCCTTAAGTCATGACACACATGGGTAACATAAGTAATTTATTGATATAATTCAATAAAATCGTTAAATTAAATAATTTTTTTATTTAATTGATAATAAATATAATATTCATTAGAAAAAAATACAAAAAATTAATTACTACTATTATATAGTAGAAGTTGTTAAAATAAAAACAGTATGTTACATTTATCCGGAGCAAAAAATATCAACAATTTTTTTTAAAAAAAAGTTTAATATCACGTTTGTTTCCCGTTTCTTTTTACAACTTTATTTAAACGATTTGGTATTGAATAAATTAATTTTTTTGTTGCTTCTGATGTTATATTTGCTCACTCTTTTTGAAGTAAGGATTTCATTATTTTAGCAATTTCTGTTATATAATAGAATTAATTATTGTTTTTTGTGTTTTTTACTAATGAATATTATATTTACTATCAACTAAATAAAAAAAATGTTTAATTTAACGACTTTATTGAATTATATCAATAAATTGCTTTTGTTACCCGTGTGTGTGCCATGACTTATGCGCGTCAGTGTATATTTCTACAGGATGTTTTATAAAACTTTTTTTGCTTAAACCAAGCACACCTTATTACATTAAATACACAAAAAACTTGACTTGTCGATAAAATAACTTTACTTCAATCTCAATCTCTACTTTAATAAACCTACTACAAGCGTTTTTCCACATGTTATTTCAACAGTAATAGTTTCATCAAAATACTATTATGTTTCACGTTATTTTCTCGAATCCGCTATCCGATCGTATTGAGAAATACATTTAGCCTTCTTCTGATAGTTTTTCCTAGCTTTTCACAATGTCATATATGGATTGTCTTCAAACAGCTTAATGATCTTTTTATCTTATTGTTTGGTGATCGCTTGGATTAGACCCTTTTCTGAGCCATCATTGATATTACACGATTTTGCAGATTGGTTCATTCATCTCGTAATAAAGTTATTTATAACACCAAGATATTTTTTTATCTTTGTCATTTTCTCTTTCGGTTGTTTTAGTTACTTTATTATCCAATTTGTATTCATACAAATTAAAAATTTATTTCAAAAACACCGAAATTCGAATAAAGATCAGTAATGGAATAATTACTTGAAACTAAATTCTAATAACATACACTACAGAGGAAATTGATTAAAGTTTCAAAGTTTCCATTTTAAAAAAAAAAACAAATTTCATAAAGTATAACCCAATATATTTTATTAGATTTTACTATATGAAATGTCCAATTTATGACTATTCATTTTTGTAGAGGCGCAAGAGGATTTTTCCTCTTTTGTCCTTATTTACTATAAAGCGGCTACTTCAGTCATAGTTCTGTTTACCACTTGCGCTAGAAATTAATTAACATGCACGCGTGGTAAACCCATCCAAAGCAATTCGCAGCAAGTTGGTATTTGAAATCATTTTTTTATAAAGTTTTAGACACACACACACACATTAACATTATAGTAAAATTCCTAACTTAATTAACAAATTTATTACTGATATTGATAATTTTTGAAAAGGAGTATTTCTTGGGTTTCGATATGTTTGTTAATTTACCGAATGGAATATAGGTATTAAAAAATGTCATATTCATTAGAAAAAAGAATATTTTTCTGTAACTTTTTGTAAATTTTCTCTTTAAAGGAAAAGATGATAAATAGCTATCCTGCAGGTCTACTCCACCTATGCCATCATTGTAATATAAAACTATATTAGGTTTTGTAATGTTTCCATTTTGGTCGGTAAATTTATAATTTTTTTCTTTTTTGTTGTAATCATTTCTGCTTTGGAATGTTTTGAAGAAAGCAAATATATATATATATATATATATATATATATATATATACGAGGTGTGATCAAAAAGTAAGGTGAATTTTTAAATTTAGCGGGCTACATCCGTTCGATCTTCGATTTTTTTATTTGGTTATGTTGGTACACTCGTCTCGAATATATGTTCCAAATTTCAGCTATGTAGCATGTTTAGTTTGTTGGTGAGAGGCATAAAAGTTAGAAGTGTTTTGCAGGCTCCACGATTTTCTGCTGTCGAAAATCATGGATCAAAGAGTTTGCATTAAATTTTGTGTGAAAAATGGAATCAAGTGCTCCAAAACACTTGAAATGTTGAAAGTGGCATACGATGAGTCTACTTTAAGCCAAAAAATGTTTACAAGTGGTATAAACTCTTCCAAGAAGGCCGAGAAGACACCAACGACGAACCTCGTTCTGGACGCCCCAGCACGTCAACAACTGATGAGAACGTTGAAGAAGTGAAGAAAATAGTGTTGGGGAATCGTCGAATTACCATTAGAGAAATTGCTGATGATATTGGCATCTCGTTTGGTTCGTGCCAATCAATTTTAACGGGTGTTTTAGACATGAGACGTGTGTCAGCGAAGTTTGTTCCGAAATTGCTCAATTTCGACCAAAAGAACCGTCGCATGAGCATCGTCCAAGAGCTATTGAATGACGTCAACGACGACCCAGATTTACTCGACAGGGTCATAACAGGTGACGAAACATGGGTATACGGTTATGACGTCGAAACTAAGACTCAATCGTCCCAGTGGAGGCATACCGGATCACCAAGACCAAAAAGAGCACGCCAAGTTCGATCAAATGTGAAGGTTTTGCTTACAGTTTTCTTTGATTGCAGGGGCGTGGTGCATCATGAGTTCTTGCCACAGGGTATAACAGTAAATAAGGAATATTACCTGCAAGTTATGCGCAATTTGCGCGAAGCAATCCGCCAGAAACGTCCGAATTTGTGGAAGAACAAAAATTGGCTTTTGCACCATGATAACGCCCCTGCTCACACATCGTTGCTTGTGCGCGAATTTTTGGCTAAAACCAACACACTAATGATGCCGCAGGCACCGTATTCCCCAGACCTGGCCTCCTGTGACTTCTTCTTGTTACCGAAACTGAAGAGGCCCATGAAAGGACGGTGTTTTGCAACGATTGAGGAAATAAAAACGGCATCGTAAGAGGAGCTGAACAAGATCACAAAAAATGATTTTTTGAAATGCTTTGAGAATTGGAAAAAGCGTTGGCACAAGTGCATTATATCCGAGGGGGATTACTTTAAAGGGGACAGAATAAAAATTGATGAATAAATAAATATTCTTTGAAAAAAATTAAAATTCACCTTATTTTTTGATCACACCTCGTATATCCTTTTTGTCTTTTCATTTTACAGCTAAGATACCAATGCAAGATCTTAACAATATCCAGATTTCAACTCACATTTATACTATTTTACACGTAAACGTGCCCGTTTTGACGGATTAAATTGTTTGTATTTATTGTATTTTGTAGTTACTTGATTATTATTCAATGAAAATATGTAAAATTAATGAAGTTCTACAAAACGCACTTGTATGCCTTCAAAACAGAAGTGTGACACTTGCTAACTGAACTCTAATGTTATTTTAACTTAGCAAAGATCACACGACGTGCTATGTACGTCATATTGGCATTTGGTACAGATAGCAGTTGACGTTCATAGCACGTCATTCCAGCGCATGTAGTTAATCCCTTGACGTACAAATAAAATTGAATTTGATGCGTCCGAAGAATACTATTTAATCTGGCTCAACTGAACAGTTATATGCAAACTTAGAAACAGAACATTTTATTTCGAAATTTACATTGTTGTATAATATTTAATCAGGTTAATGTATTTTAATGGACAGTATGTTAATGGACAGTAATTAAGTAAGATTATAAAATAATAAATTAATAATTTTGTAAGGTATGATACATTTCAAAACATTTTGGAATATGGAGTGGTACTAGACATTTTTTACACTGTCAAGTTGTTTCGCTTCTTATATTATTTTTTGCGCACACATGGCTTCTCTTTGCAGGATGTTCCTTTTTATTAGTAAGAGGTATATGTTCAGGAAAATTTGCCCAATGTTTTGCCTGTAACCGAGTTGGGCATTCACTTTGCGACGGTCTACCGCGTGTCGTATAATTAGGAAGAGACAAATTGTGTAGCATATCTTCTGCGATATTCAATCGAAAATTTACAATCGATTGCTTTGTTGAATTCGGCAACTTAGAATACAGGACATAAGCATTATAAATAGCTATGTCAAGCAGATAAAAGAACATTTTTTTATATCCTTTGGCACTCTTTCGCATAAGTGGGAAACATGAAAGAAGTTTTTATATTTAATTTAACATATTTATATATTTAATTTATTTATATATTTATTTATTTATATATTTAATTTATTTATATATTTAATGTTAAAATGAAATTTTCGGCGTCCGCCGGAGACAGTTCTTGACGTCTCGGAGACGTCAAAGTCTACAATGGCACATGAAATGGATGACGTCTCCCAGACGTCATTGTATGCCAAGGGGTTAATATTCATTTGATATTTCAACAAGTGATTTCTTTGTTAACTCTCGAAAATATGTTGCCTGTGAAACAAGAGCAAAATCTTTTTATGTATGCATTTGAATTGAGGCAAATGAGAAGGAAACATCAATTTAGAATTCAAAGAAGGAACTGTTAATCAACAAACAATACGAAATTGGTTTCAAAAATTTTAAATTGACAATCTGAGCCTTGAATAATGGCAAATTGAAAGAAATTATCAAAGATAATTCTGGAACTTCAGTACGGGAACTTTGTTTACACCTAAAAGTTTCCGTCATTTACCTCCAATAGGAAAGGTAAAAAAATAGACAAATGTGTGCTACGTAAAGATATATAACACACATTCACACACACATACGCACATATACACGCACACATATATATATATATATAGAGAGAGAGAGAGAGAGAAAGTCATCCAAATGTGGCCTAGATTTTTATTTTATTAAAAAAAAAAATGTGTATAGGGTGGATGTATAAGGAAACATGTGTATAGTTTCTTTTGTTTTTTCCAGTAAAACACAAATCTAGACCTCGCATTTGGACGCCCCTATATATCACGTCATTGATGTTTTTATCATGGTTATATTCGTACCTAGTATTGGTAAACAAAATAATTGTTTGAGGTCGTATAAATTTCGGGTGATAACTGAATCGCATTCTTATATGTAAAATGTTTATGCAAGATATGCTTATCTACAGTGAAATCGTTATAAATGTGGTAAAATAAAATGTTTTTCTTCGAAAATAGAATAATATTTATATTTATATTTCCACTTACGCATGCACATGAGAAATGATTTTATGAATTTTATTTCTGGAAATTTCCTTTTAAGTATTTATAATTTGTTATTATTTACCTAGTTGTATTATTATTTATTTATTGAATGGTACCAAATTTGCATAAATGACATTATATAAATACAGTTAGAAAAAAATGTTCATACACTTTATAACAACTCAACGAATTTTGGAAATTTAATTGTGTTTTTGAAATTAATGTTTTAATTAGGAAAAATATTTTGTAAAATTTCATTCATTACTATAATATTTAACATGTATTTATTTCTAGTACAGACATTATTAAAATATAAAGTAAAAGATTAAAGAATGATTATTTCTCACATAATAAAAGGAAAAAAGTAATTATATTTACATCAAAGAAATATGGAAATCTTTGATCGAACTATTTTGATTGTAGTTGAATAAAATATCGTGTATGGTTCGTCCATCAATTAGTTTTCAATTTTTTATAAGATCCTTTTGAAAATAAGTTGTATTTAAATAAAATTTATACAATGAATATCAAACAAGTATTTTAATTGAGCATTGAGGAGATTTTTTGTTATAAAACTACATAATCATAGTGAGGGTAAATCTCTACAAGAAATGAAAAATATGTTTGGAAAAGTCCATCAAATAGAAATAAAAGACAATAAGATAAATAATCATTTATAAATATAATATAAACAAATAAAATTTGAAAACAATCATAAATCAAACAAGTCTTTAAAATTAGATGATAAAGATTTGCAAGATATTATAAAAAAATAAAAATTCTTTTGAAACTTCTACAAAAATAACAGAAAAGTCAAAAAATCAATATCAAGGTTATAAACCCGAAAAAAATAGAAATAATTTAATAAACAGGATTATACGGTAATTGCAGCAAAAAGAAAACGTTTGATAAACAATGAAAATGGAAAAAATGTTACAGCTCGTGAAAAAATACCTCTATATTCCACCAGAGTTGTGGAAAAATGTTTTATTTGTTAAAGAAAGCAAATATGATTTATGAAAATATCATTGGTCGAAGAAAAATTCGAAGTTAGAAAGGCACTGCCTTATACAAAGAAAACTTATAACCAACTTTTAAGCTTGGTGGTACTATTGTTTTAGTATAGAGATAGATAACAATAGCTGAAGTAGAAACCGTATATTTTATCGAAGAGAAAATTTGACCAGTATAATTATTTGAATGTATTAAAATAAAATCTTAATCAATATGGAAGAAAATTGGAAATAGCTGATAATTATTTTTTCGTTCACAATTATAACCATAAATACAAGTCACTATTGGATCGAGAATGGAAGTTATATAAAGTGTTGCAGGTTTTAAATATTTTATCCTAGTCATCAAACATCGATTGAAAGGATAATTTATAGGAAGAACTTGGCCACTGTTAAAAAATGTGTCTTCAAATAAAAGTGAACTAAAAACCATTTATGGTAAAAATGTAACAAAATAATTTACTAAATCACCAATAATTCAATTAATTCAAGGTCATGTCACTTAGAAATATTTATTTAATCCAATAAATACTCCACTAAATTCTAAGTGTTTAAATATAATAATATTAAGAGTGACTGAAAACATTTATTTATTTATGATTACTTTTTTCCATTATGAATTTATCAAATATTAAATTTTATTCGATTTAAGTTCGCAAATAATGATAATTTTTTAAAAAAGATACTCTAAGTTGCTAGTTCTAAATGTGCTTTATAAAAATTATACCCACATTATAATGTCAATAATTTGGAACAAAACAAATTGCTACTTTTTCGAAGTCGATATGGTATATGAAGACTTTTTTCCTTCACTATATATATATATATATAAAGTTAATGAAAAAGTTTTTCGGTTTTACCCATGTCAGGTGAAAAGACCGGTGTTAACACCTTCATGAATTTTAGTCATAAAATGAGTATTGCGCTGTGATAAGTCATCGTTAGTAAAAAATTTAAAACTTTTATTTCAAAAATGAAATAGTAGTTTAATCCCTCTAGACTGATAACATGGCTTCTAATAAAGAGTATTTTCGATCCATAATATATGAGTTTAAAAAAGGTATCAGCTCAGTGAATTATTTGAGAAACTTCTGCAAGGTGTTTGAAAGTGATTAATGGTTGTACATATTAAATTTAGTTGAAATATTCCATTCTAATGATTTTAACTTAAGTGTAAACCTTATTTTTGTAAAAATTTTAATGGTCGATGACATTTTAAAGCAGATAGGTATAACAGACAGAAAATGCTTAACAAACTTAATAAAAATTGGCACTTAGAATCAAAATTTATCACTTGAAAAATTTAAAATGATTTCAAAAGTTTTCACACAAACTAACAGAAAGATATTTGATAGACAAATTTGTGATTAGTACTACATTGCTTTCTTGTCAAGCAAATTGATTATTTTTAAAAGAATTGTAGCAGAAAATGTAAAATTCTTCATATTTATTAATGTAATGAAAAAAATTCATTGGTTGCCAAAAATTAAAACCTTATCAGTTACTATATAAGACCTAAACACGTCAAACCAAATTGCTATACTGTTGATGGAATTTTAGAAACATGTAAATTTTAAATATATAAAATCTGATAAAATCATTAAGACACTTTACTACTGTCAATAATTGAATTAAATAAATACAACTGACTGAATTAAATAGAGCACTACATATCAAAAATTGAACTTGATGAACAAAAGAAATTGTATTGTCACCAAGAAAATATAGATAGATTAAAAATTTGAACCAGAAAATTTTATACAACCTCCATATTTACCAAATATGTAATTTTAAGAATATCATTTATTCTGATCTTTAAAAATTATATTAAAAAAAAATTTTTTTTCATATTACAGTCATTTGAAACAAAATCTAATTATTTTGGAACCGTCAAATTAATTTCTCTAAAATAACATTACCCTATATAATACTTGATTTTTTAAAAAAGCCACCAAAATAATAGAAAATTCAAAAATAGTTCTCAATAAACCATTTTATTTAAATTATTCAATTGATTCGAATGACAGTGATTTATGAAAACTTCGAAAATCAATACATAAAAACTTTGTTCATAAATCAATTAATAGTTATGATTAATAACATTATATAATATAAGTATATAATATCTAATTACAATATTTTCATAAATGTTATATCTATACAAAATTTAATATAAATTTCAATATGATTTTATTTATCCAGTCATTTTGTTATCAATTTCATCTTTGCTGTCAATTTCACTTGCCGATATTTTAACAATGTTTGAAAACCAATGTAGATAACCTGACAAAAAATAATAAATTTGTAGTATATAATAACTAACTACAACATTATCATAACTTTTATATCTACACAAAATGTAATATAAATTTCAATATGGGTTTTATTTATCCAGTCGTTTTATTATCAACTTCACTTTTAGTGCCAGTTTCACTTGACTATATCTTTAAAATGTTTGGTAACTATTATATTTAGATAACTCGACAAAAAATATTATATTTCAATTAGTAATTTCTGTTTTAGACAGTATTACAAAGGATTATTTTGGAGAAATAATGGGAGTAACATATACAATCATAGACGATATTAAAATAACAATATAATTGTTTTGTTTTAATCATTGAGAAGCAACAAATAATTGAGGCATACCTACTAAAACATGTTTTAAAATGGACACTGAAAAAGACGAGAAAATGGGGAGGATAGAAGAGAAGTTAGATGGAAAGAATACGCAAGAAAATAAGAGAAAGAAGTTTGGAGAACGACCTATGAAAAAATAAGGGCCAATTGAGTTTGGGTATCGAACGACACCGTTGAACATTATAAATCCACATTAATAATAATTATTGAGTTTATTATATATACACTCGTCCCTCAATTTACGCGGCAAATTATACCTCTATTTACGCGGGACTTTTTTTACGCGGTATTGATTTATGCGGCACTTTTTATACGCGATCAGGTAGATTTCATTTTATATAATTTTTCATGGAATTTATTATATATCAGAGTGACGTAAATTCTTACTTGAACGTATAAAAGCACGATATCAATATATAAAAGGATGATTGTTTTGAATTACAGTAGCGATAGTGACACCGAATAAAATTTCTCTACTTTTGTATTCTAAAACGTCATTATTTTTTTGCTAAGCTATGTGAAATAAATATATATTTCTACAACTTTACTAGCTTTTATTTCCATTCGCGTAAAACAAATCCACGTGGAACGGATACTCCGCATAAATTGAGGGACGGGTGTATATTATATATATATATATATATATATATATATATATATATATATATATATATATATATATATATATATATATATATATATATATATATACACATATATATATATAGTTACGTCAAATGAATATAAATAATTATTTACTAAAAAAAAGTAATAGTAACATCAAAGACAGTTTACAATTTTTAAAAATACATCAAGCAGTAAAAAAATATAATTTAAATAATATGCAGAAATTTCTAATTAAACAAAAAAACTACTTTCAGGGAATGAGTGGAAAATAAAAATGGTTTTATAAATAAATTTGACCATTTTATATAATATGATACCAATTTATTTTCCGTAAATAGAATAAAAACTTAAAAAAATAAATTCAAGAAAAACATTTCAAAGTGAAAATAAAATAATTTAAAAAGAATAGTTTTATTGTACATTGAAAAAAAGGAGTGATAAATAAACATACGATCGTTTGATAAGTCCGTGTAAATTCCGAAAGATGGCACCACTGGTGCATATCGAGGTTATTTTTAATTAGTAGCACCTCTTGGAAGAACACACATCAAGTTTCAGCCATATCGGTCTATTCCTTTGTGTTTGACAATCGTTGGAATCAAGGAAATCGAGTGATTGTCAAATAATGGACGAAAAAGAATTTCGCGTGTTGATTAAACACTACTTCATTAAAGGCAAAACGCCTCAGGAGACTAAACAGAAGCTTAATAAACATTATGGTGACTCTGCACCTTCGATTAGTGCGGTTTATAAGTGGTTTCAAAATTTTCGGAGTGGCCATATGAGCACAAGAGACGCTGAACGTTCTGGACGCCCTGTTGAGGTCACCACTCCAGAAATCATTGATAAAATCCATGATATGGTGATGGATGACAGAAGAGTGAAAGTGCGTGAGATTACTAGTGCTGTAGGCATCTCGTGTGAACGGGCACATAATATTTTGCACCAACATTTGGACATGAAAAAGCTATCCGCCAGGTGGGTGCCGCGATCGACCAACAACGAGGTCGTGTGAAGTGTTGCAAGAACGGTTTGTAGCTGTTTCAGCGAAATTCGCAGGACTTTAAGCGTCGTTTCATCACTGTAGATAAAACATGGATACATCACTACACTCCTGAGACCAAATAGCAGTCTAAACAATGGGTTATCAAGGGGGAATCTGCTCCGGAAAAGGCGAAGACAATTCCTTCGGCCGGGAAGGTTATGGCGACTGTCTTTTGGGATTCGCAAGGAATAATCTTTATCGACTATTTGAAAAAGGGTAAAACCATTACAGGTGCATATTATTCATTGTTATTGGATCGTTTGAAAACCGATTTGCAAGAAAAACGTCCCCGATTAGCCCACAAAAAAGTCCTCTTTCATTACGACAACGCACCAGCTCACACCTCAGCAGTTGTGGCCGCAAAACTAATGGTAATAGGGTTCCAAATCGTTTCACATCCCCCCTATTCTCCAGACTTGGCTCCATCGGACTATTATTTGTTCCCTAATATGAAGTAATGGCTCGCGGGAAAAAGATTTTATTCGAACGAGGAGGTGATTGCAGGAACGAATGACTATTTTACAGACTTGGACAAATCCTATTATTCGGAAGGGATCAACAAACTAGAGCAGCGTTGGATGAAGTGTATAAGCCTAAAAGGAGACTATGTTGAAAAATAAAAACGATTTATTCAAAAAAATGAAGCAGTTTTTATTTTTACACGGACTTATCAAACAATCCTCGTATCTAACGTATGTTCGAAAATTTATAAAACACTATTAATAAAATGTAAAAAATCAGAAAGTTCCAATAAAAAATACAGAAAAGTAGTGGATGAAATAAATACGAGGATCGTTTGATAAGTATGGTAAATTTATCTATTGTTCAATTAATTAATTAATTTTTCAATTTAGTTTTTCTTACTTTTTTACCACACTTATCAAACGATCCTCGTATATGCATGAATGTGAATATGAATATGTATATATATATATATATATATATATATATATATATATATATATATATATATATATGTATATATACAATTTCTAATAAAAATATTAAAATAGAAAGGTAACATTTGTTATTTTGGAACTTGAAAAGAAAGGTAATATTTAATTGTCTATAAAGAAAATTTATTTTCATGTCTTTAAAAAAAATTGTAGGCATAAGTTCGGTTCTGTTATCAGTCACTATATTTGATCTTTATTTATGTGTTTCAGTATTACGTAAATAGTCAACCTTAAACTATTTGATTTGTCAACTGTTTACACGTTTAAATCGTTATCCATACTGATAAAATTTATTGTTGAAGGTCACTTGTCAAATTCAGTGTATTCCACATAATACAATATATGTTTTGTATGTGTGTATACATACCTATATTTATTTATATATATATATATATATATATATATATATATATATATATATATATATATATATATATATAGAATAGAATAGAATTGAATAAATATTTATTTATGTTTTGAAATGAATAATCTGTAAAGAAAATAAATAAAAATAAATATTAAATGAGTCGTTATTATATAAATACAAATACACATATATTATATAAATATGTAAGTTGTATGGATTCTTTCACATAATTTTACTTCTTTGAATTTTAAATAAGATCATAATTTTTTCAAGAGAATGATGTACCTGACATTTAATTTTAATATTAATTAAATACAAATAATTTTGAGAACTCAATCATGATGATTATGATATAAATATACAGTTAGTCACGAAATTGAGCGTCCACTTATAAATTATAATTGTTTACTCATATATTAACAGAATTAAATATCTTTTTTAACCGTTATGTTACTACCCGGGTACACATGTACTCATTTTCGCCTTTGCGTTTAAGCCAATAATTTTCTATGGGAAGGATCGTTTTGCCCAGTCAGATCACCATTATTTGGGAAATTTCGAGAAGATTTAGGTATTTATATTTTTTTTATTAAAAAAATATTAATTCAAATGACATTTAACTGATATACCCCTCTAATTACTACCCGGGTACACTTGTACCCATAGATATTTTGTAAAAGGCAGGAATAAATTAAATAAATAAAAAAAAAAATAAATACTACGTTTTAATTATAGGACTTTATTGTATCTTCAAAAAAAAAGTCTAAAAATATCATGCTTTAATACAAAATATAGTAAATTATGTTCCATTTTACAGAAAAAAATAAAAAATTTTTTTTAATGAACTGTTTCTTAGTATAATTCAAATTATGTGGAAACTTAATTAAAAAAATTGACACAAAATTAATAAAAAAATATAAATGAAAATTGTCATCCGAATTAACTTCAAAACGAAATTCACTTTTCTTAAAATTTTGTTATAATTACTTGCAGTTATTGTTCTTTGGACTACAAGTAAATCTATGAGCAACACTCGATCAGAATTCCAGAAAATTGTAGCCGTTACCTTCATAGTCAATCTTTCTGCTTTAGCCTTTATGAGAACACTTGAACCTCTTTATAACCTTTATAGGCATCTAGACAAATAAAAGTACATGAAATAGAAGTAAAAAAAAATAAAAACGATGAGTGTCTAGGACAGATCATTAACTCTAAAGGAACATTTATAGATGGAATGAACAAGAGAAGAAAAATGAGATGAAGTCAGTTTTGAAGAAAATTTCTTATTGAGAAGTTAAATATTCGTTTGACGTTTATCTTTCCATGCTTTTTTGTGAATTTATTAAAAATTATTTTTATTTTGCTATATTTGATCATCAAACTAATATTTTTAAGTACTTTGTTCAATTCTGAGCTCATTGAGAAAATAATAACATTGTCAGCAAATCGAAAATGGTTAAACCTCTCCTCCCTTACATTTATTCCTTTATATTTTTTAATAAAATTCTCTCAAATCAGCTTCTCAAAAACTATTTATTTATTTCATTACTATTATACAAACATACATTGAATCATTTCGTTTTTATGACCTTAATTTACAAACTGTAACATAGAAATAAAATTTACACTTTCTTCAAAAAATTATAAAATTATTTCTAAAACACGAAAGGAAAATAAATCACCTAATTAAGGAATTACCCAAATTAATAATTCGTGTAATTGTCAACACATGCTTTTAGTTACGTAATAACCATATCTATGTGTATGTATCTACATGAATTTTACTTGATTTTAATCCATTGGATAAATGTAATGTTTATAATAATTTCACAATGAGTTCCTAAAAAAACCCTTTTCGTAATAACAAATGTAATACATGAAAATAAAAAGTTTTTATAATACAATGAACATATTTCATTAATAACCGCGTTGAAATAAACACTTTGATAAAATGTGAATTTAATATTTGTACATGTAAGGTACTTCTATGAATTAATTACACAAATGACCTTTGTATTATTTAAGCACATTTGTATGTATAATGTGAAATATAAAATAATATAGTGGTATTTTTTTGGGTTTGGGCTAAAAAATAAATCACTCTCATCAGGCATTAGTCACTGTATTAAATAATTTCCTGCTGTGATTTGAAAAACTCCGAAAAATATGATAATCTGATGGTACTAGATTGAGAAAACATGGCAGATTTGTCCTAATTTCTTATTTAACCCGTTCGTTACCAGGGCTTCAGGAGAAAAACCCCTACTACAGCCCAGACGTTTTATTATTTAAATATGATACCAAATTGTCATTAATTTTTGTGCGATATATTTATAACGTTCTAAATGAGTGAAATTAATAATTTTACAAATCGGTACACATATGTTTTGAAATATTTGTTTATACATAGTCCAATTGGTAGTCCTGCAGTTGTTTTACAGATTTCGCAGGCATATATAGTAGACTTCGCAGGCATACATTAATCGTTTTTTTTTTAAAATAGAATAACTCCATTTTTAGAAAAAAATGAGTTAATAACAGTTTTAAGTAGACATAGATGTACTCTTTTTATATTTATAATAACACAGTCAAGGGTGTATAATATACTCTTAAATATAATATACTCTATATAATATACTCTTAAATTAAGCAAAAGAAATTTTCTGTATAATTTTATCGTAAGAATATTATATTAGAAAGTGGTATAAGTCCATTTATTCATACATTGAGATATTTAAAAATTATTAATATAAAAAATTTTCGGAAATTTTTTTGGAAAATTTATAAATAAACAATAATTGTTTATTTATAATTTTCTATATAATCCAACTAAAAATATTCCAGTCGATTTTTCATAATTCAAACGCAAACCTTTAAATATTATATCTCAATGTATAAATAAATGGAGTTATTGCACTATCAAAAACAAACGGCCAATTTGTTATTAATGAAAGTGGTATAAATCCATTTAAAATTAAATGTATATACATAATGTTATAAAAATAAAAACATTATATACTGTATATTGGCATACGTGCCAATAACCTCAATTTCGCACTATATACTAAATAGTGGCATACATGCCAATTACCTTTCGTGTTGTTTGATAAATTTTTAAATACCACGTGGATTTAATTTATTGATATTTGTATGATTATTTAGTTTTTTTACATAATAAAATTTAACAAGTTTATAAACATAGTTTTAAAAACATAACCCGAATTTATTAACGTTTATCAATATTTTTTAATTCATTCAGACATATTCGTTTATATACATATTCGTGACGCCCAGATCTTGTAAAAAAATGTAATTATCGGCAAACCAATAACATCTTATATCTATTTTATTGTTTTTAACATAATTCATCTGTTTGCAGCACGATTTGGTAAAAACAGTTATCATAATCTGATAATGATCATCCGTCACACATTTGTGACGCTGGGATAAGGTAAGAAAATCAGGTCGTCACATATGTGTGACGCTAGTAATGAACGAGTTAAATTACTTCAGTTTTTGTATCATGTGAGACTGGGTTATCATAGTAAAAAATACGCCTTTTCTGTTGGCTAGTGCTGACCTTTTTCGTCGATAGATTGTTTTAGCTGGTATAACTTAGATCAGTGGTTCCCAAATTGACTATGCCCATGGACCCCTTCTTATAGCAAAAACCTGACCATGAACCCCCAAGTGAAATAACTCTACATAATTGCATAGTAGAAAAAATACAAATTTAATTTTGATGTCTTGAATGGTAAATGGTGACGTAAAAATAAAATATAAATAAAACATTTTGATATTTGAAGTAGTATTTATTGAAATTATAACTTTTGTTTTAAAATACAAAAATACATTATTTTTTCAATGAGATAGATGAACCTGATGGGATGATATGAGATTATTTATGTTCGGCTCTATGTTTGTGATTAACATTCGTAAGTCTCCACGAGCACTAATTTCCAGTCGGTTTCTTTTTTCGTGATGAGGCTCATAACTAAATCCACGTTTTACTAAATAGGAAGATGGGAAAGCCATCAACAGCTTCTTTACAGTGACCCATAATGAAGGATATAAAATTGGTATCTGTTTTTGTAACCAGAATTTGTAGTATCCTTGTTCAAACATAAGTTTCAGCTTCTCATTTGTTGATAATTCAATAAATTGCTCTTGTATTAGTATGGATTCATCTGAATTTGTGAGTCTACTTGCAAAAGGATCCAACACCCAATCAGGGATAACCAAGTGAAGAATGTCTTCACATCTTTGGCTGAGGTCAAAATGAATAGCCGTTAAGTGTTGACAATAAGCAAGTAAATCTTCATCTCGTTTTTGCAATTTTAAAAGATTTGGAAACAGAGCATTCTCCTCTCCCCATGTTTTGTTTGTATGGAAAAAGTTTTGCAACGAACGCAAATATTATACTTTTAGTTTTGATTAAATTTAATTGATCACCTGGTAGCTTTGAATTGATTTCGTTAAATTTGGCAAATAAGACAGTCATATAAGCTATGTCATTTTTTGAATTAATTAAATTGAGCCGCAAATCATTGTCTTTGCTTTCCAGGAATTCCAATGCTGAATCAAAGAGTGCATAAAATCAATCCAAACATGAACTTTTAGATAACCAACGAACTTCCGTTTTAAGTAGTAAACGATTATAATCTTCATCATTTTCCAACTAAAGTATAATGAAAATGGGTCACAATTATTTTACTTTATATTAAACCTTTCGCGGACCCCTCGACGTTGTTCACGCACCCCCAAATTAATTTTAATTTGCCACAGACCCCCTCAGCAATCACAAGGACCCTGGAGGTCCGTAGGAACCATTTTGGGTACCTATGACTTAGATGAAGTCCTCATTCCAGTTATGACGATGGTGTCTCGTTGAATTGAATTATATTTTTATAATTCAATTTAGAAATAACTCCCTTTTCAGTTTACATACATAAAAGTTCAAATGTTAATTTGCTGCTTCAGATTAAGCTTCGATAATTCGTAAGACCAAATTAGATTCATACTCAGTTTACAAACTTGACCAAATGTTTTCATATGTCGATGAATTGTTGAGTGACTTGATTATATTATTGATTATAATATTGCATTATTCATTCTAACCAACCCAGAAATACCGTATTATTTATGGAATGACCCAATATATTACTGTGTAACATTATAATAATATTTATGTTAAATTGTGTAAAAAAAATCACTTTAAGAACATTTTGAAACTATAAAACATTTATTTGTACAATGTAATCAATATATGTAAATGTAAATCCAGTATATTTATATAGAATATAGCATATATATATATATATATATATATATATATATATATATATATATATATATATATATATATATACTTATATAGAACATAAATTTACTACACTTCAGAAAATTATATTTCAATTTGGGTCAAAAAACATACAGTAAAGTGACATTTAAATCTCTGTGCTGATATTATCATTTGTGTATTCATGAGATTACGAAGACAATCCCTGACTTACCAATGTTATTTGAAAGTTAATAACATTCTAATAACTTTTTTCTACGTTATAAAATCAGACACTTCTTCATTTGATCGATAAAAAAACACATTTCCAGAAATTAAAATTTTTTGAACTTTATATAAAAATCTATATTTTTTTAAATAATTTTAATTGTATATTTTATTTGATGGCATAGTTAATTAATATTTTATTAAGATTATGATACAAATTACAATTTTTAATTTCATTACAAGAACAAAACATTTCATTACCATATCTAAAAATGTTGAATTTATTTGAAAACTTCTGAATAATATTTTTTTCTGAACTTAAGCAGTTATAATGATGAAATAAAACATACTGTTTTTAAATTCATAATAATAAAAACAAAATATATTCCATAATGTATCGTAAGATTCTGTCAGCTAAATAGTGTTGTATGACTGTGAACAGAGAACTGAACTTAATATAAAATGAAGTTACTTAACCCTTTAAACTCGAATATCACGCTGGAGGTGACAGCACAAAATTCCTAAAAAAAAACTCGTATATTAACTCTGAGGTGACAACATTTTATTTTTGTGAAACGTGCGAAAGACATCCTTTCCTGCATGTTGGGGATTGCTTTAAGAATTACCATACTTTGAAAAAAATTACAAAATAAATTATGTAATAATAAATAAAACAAAAATAATAAATTTTACTGTTTTATATAACCTAACCTAACTTATTTAAAAATACATACAAATAGACATGTAACAACATTGAAAAAAAATCGAGTTCAAAGGGTTGAAATATACATAATTTTATTTGTAATTTGAGACAAACATAATTTTAAGTATGTATATATATATATGCATACATTAGAGGTATTCACAATAGTCAACATTCATACAGTATTCACGCCCATTACCGCTCGTCTCACACCCTCTTTTCATCAAATTCCCCCACCTAAAGAAATTTGTTTTAGGGTAAGTGCATGTGAGACGAGTGGTAATGGGCCGTGAATACTGTATGAATGTTGACTAGTGTGAATACCCTCATAGTCAATACAAATAATGATGTGTCAAACTACAAAAAATAAGTAAATCAGTGAAAAAGAAAATCTTTTTCGTTCTTGACTTTCTTAAATATGATTTATATTTTTTACAGACATAAAAATAAATCTATAAAACAATATATAAGTATCAATTCATGGACAAAAATATAATTTTTTAAAAAAATTAATCAAAAATAGGGATAAACTACTATCAAATATATGTATGAAAAAATCTCAAATTCATTGTGAATTCAATTTTTAAAAATATTTCATCAGTATTTTGTGACGCCAATTCTAGCTATCTTAATACAATTGAACACATTTGAAATCGATTTAACTTCCTTTTTTAATGATTATAATCCACTCTTCTTGAAGTATAATATTTGCTTTATATTATATATTATCTACTGGCTATTGTTCGAACTTAAAGTTTTCTTGCGAACAAAACAAAAAATCTTTTTAATAAGATTCTATGATCGGAAATTGTTGTAAAGTTTCTCTTATATGCGGAAAATTATAGAGAAGCCAAAGAAGCTCATTATGAACCTTATAATTCGCATCAGTATGTTGATAAAAGTAATATTTAATATATAGATAGATAGATAAATGCTTTATTGGTATATATATAGTATGTACAGAAGATTTATACATTTTGATAGTATGTTACATTAGCAGGTTATCCACGGATATTTTGCTATATAAAAGTAAGACAAAGTTTATGTTTTGGAGTTGAGAAATTTTGTTTTGAGTAGGGCTCACAAGAAAATTTTCAAAACCTGTATATGAAATATATATATATATATATATATATATATACACACACAAGGATCGTTTGATAAGTATGGTAAATTAATTAATTAATTTAATTTAATTTTTAAATTAATTTTTCTTACTTTTTACCATACTTATCAAACGACCCTATATATATATATATATATATATATATATATATATATATATATATATACGAGGGTCGTTTGATAAGTCCGTGTAAATTCCGAAAGATGGCACCACTGGTGCATATCGAGGTTATTTTTAATTAGTAGCACCTCTTGGAAGAACACACATCAAGTTTCAGCCATATCAGTCTATTCCTTTGTGTTTGACAATCGTTGGAATCAAGGAAATCGAGTTATTGTCAAATAATGGACAAAAAAGAATTTCGCGTGTTGATTAAACACTACTTCTTTAAAGGCAAAACGCCTCAGGAGACTAAACAGAAGCTTGATAAACATTATGGTGACTCTGCACCTTCGATTAGTACGGTTTATAAGTGGTTTCAAAATTTTCGGAGTGGCCATATGAGCACAAGAGACACTGAACGTTCTGGACCCCCTGTTGAGGTCACCACTCCAGAAATCATTGATAAAATCCATGTTATGGTGATGGATGACAGAAGAGTGAAAGTGCGTGAGATTACTAGTGATGTAGGCATCTCGTGTGAACGGGTACATAATATTTTGCACCAACATTTGTACATGAAAAAGCTATCCGCCATGTGGGTGCTGCGATCGACCAAAAACGAGGTCGTGTGAAGTGTTGCAAGAACGGTTTGCAGCTGTTTCAGCGAAATCTGCAGGACTTTAAGCGTCGTTTCATCACTGTATATGAAACATGGATACATCACTACACTCCTGAGACCAAAGAGCAGTCTAAACAATGGATTATCAAGGGGGAATCTGCTCCGAAAAAGGCGAAACAATTCCTTCGGCCGGGAAGGTTATGGCGACTGTCTTTTGGGATTCGCAAGGAATAATCTTTATCGACTATTTGGAAAAGGGTAAAACCATTACAGGTGCATATTATTCATTGTTATTGGATCGTTTGAAAACCGAGTTGCAAAATAAACGTCCCCGATTAGCCCACAAAAAAGTCCTCTTTCATCACGACAACGCACCAGCTCACACCTCAGCAGTTGTGGCCGCAAAACTAATGGAAATAGGGTTCCAAATCGTTTCACATCCCCCCTATTCTCCAGACTTGGTTCCATCGGACTATTATTTGTTCCCTAATATGAAGAAATGGCTCGCGGGAAAAATATTTTATTCGAACGAGGAGGTGATTGCAGGAACGAATGACTATTTTACAGACTTGGACAAATCTTATTATTCGGAAGGGATCAACAAACTAGAGCAGCGTTGGATGAAGTGTATAAGCCTAAGAAGAGACTGTGTTGAAAAATAAAAACGATTTATTCAAAAAAATGAAGCAGTTTTTATTTTTACACGGACTTATCAAACAACCTCGTATATATATATATATATATATATATATATATATATATATATATATGTATATTATAAATAATTATCTATGGTAAAATCTAAAATTATTTGTAAATTGAAATATATAGTGTTTTTTAAGCGCGATACAACTTTAAATTAAATCCATATCAAAAGTTCTATCTAACCTAAAAAAACATTCTTTATATCCTATTTATTGTAAATTATGCTCAAAATGACAAAAACCTCACCCCACATGAGAGGATAGTAAGGTATGATGTGACAAAACAAAAATATAGGTCAAATATTTTGTTCTCTTGTTACTAACAAATTGCAACTCAATCAAAGGGTTGAAAATTTATGGGTATTTATGTTTGTAATGATAGAATATATATATATATATATATAACGATGATAGCATGGTCTTCGAAATTCATATCAGCGAATAAAGTGAATAAATAATTATTGAATACTTTTTATAAAATGTTTAAGTTCTTTAACAAAATAAAATAATTTTTGAAAACAAAATGAAATTTGTTATTAATATCAACAATCCTCTGTTTACTTCCCAAACTCTGTCTTAAATTTCAATTAATTTGATAAATTGATAATGCATTTATTTTGAATGAGTCAATTGAAAATTTGATCCAAACATGACATTCTATCAACCAGTTTTATTTAACTATCAAATAAACATATCACGTAAAGTTTGTGAACTATATTTGCTTTTAAATATAGTCGTTACTTTATGCAAGCATAATTTGATTAACATTCACTGCATATAATTAGAGTATACTTGGTGCATCCAAATGATATGTCCTTTTATAAGTTCAGCACATGAAACAAATTGAAAGATATCTCTGCAACATAAAGTTCGTTCGTACATATAATATTTAGACACTGCATACAAATTCTAATTTATATTAGTATAATATATCATTGAATTAGTAACAAATGATTAATTAATATATCAAATACAGATAACCCTCATATAACACGGTAGATGGGTTCCTAGAAAATACCGTGTTGTGTGAAACCATGTTATATGAGACTAGGAGCTGGTACAAAAAGTGAGGTTACGTTTCGAAAACTTATTAAAAACAAATATTTTTTTTATTCCATATAAGCAACTTCATTTTTATTAAATATATTAAAATATGTATAACACAAAACGTATAGAAACAAGTAATATCTATTTTAATTTAATATAACCTTAATTTAATAATTTTCTTCATCATCACTATTTAGTATAATCAAACGAGAACGTTTTTTCGGTTGAACGATATCATCTTCACTTTCGAAACCTTTTTCTTCAATTAGATTTTTTCAGCTTCTGACCTTTTAAAAAATCTATAATTTTGATTTGTTAGCTGGTTCTTTTAAGGTCGTTATAGATTTCATGATATAGAGATAGGCAATTTTGTAGCTCCTTTTTCAATTTTCGGCTTCTTTCAGCGCAAATATCTACATTAAAAAAATTATTTTAAATTTTTGGTTAAGCTTAAGCCTTTCAGTAA
>CP092094.1:23725000-23942500 GCA_029203775.1 Neoneuromus ignobilis | reverse complement strand
TTTAATCTCATAAACCTCTTATGTATTTTTTAATATTTAATTTATTCAGTTTTACTATGTAAATTATTCTGTTCAGTATATATCATATTTATTATAATAATAAAGTAAAGTAACATTAAATGATCATTGTAATACTAAATATACTTTTTCTGTGACCAGAAACTAGTAACTCTTTATTTTATGTTATTTTTCTGTCACATTTATTTTAAAATTTGATGTGAATCATAAAATTAATTTCTAAAAATATATTATGAGAAATTTTAAAACAAAAATATATTCTTACTCAATATATAGAGATTAATAATAAATAGATAACAAATAAAATTTTCTAGTATCTAATGTAAACAATGATGAAATTTCTAAATTTAAAATTTCTTTTGCAATTTGTTTATATTTTTATAAATTTATTTAGAATGACAAATACACACACACATATACATATATATATATATATATATATATATATATATATATATATATATAAGGATTGACAAATTTTGGCTCAAAAATTTTATTTTAATTCCTTTATTTCAATGCATTTTAAAACAGTTAATTAATTTTTTTATACCATTGAAAAAATATTCTGATTGTTTGTCCTTAAGATGGTTTCAAACTGCAAAGATAATTGCTTCATCACTTTTAATTTTTTACGTAAATCCAACTTCAATTTTGAAAACAGCAAATAATGAGTAGGGGCTAGATTACAACTGTAGGGTGGGTGATTTAATTCTTGGAAACCACAATACTGAATAGCTGCTTTCACAGCAACAGAATTGTGCACCAGCGCATAGTATTTTTCAATTTGGATATTGATGATACAGAAAATTTCATAATTACAGTAATATTTTGCTTTTTGAAGTCATCTAACAAAATTCGTTAGCAGTCATAGAAAATAGAGACCATATTTTTTTAGAATTTTGTCTTCTCCAATGGATTCTCTTTCTAATTGATTTTTAACTCACTGTTTCACTATTAAACATGAAGGAGAAGATTCTCTATATACTATTAAAACATTGCTAGTTTCTATCACAATTTTATCATCTTTTATAAAAAATTAATAATCACACTACACTCACTTATTTTTTAAAAAAATAACATAATAGCACCTTATATTTTAATATTAACTAAAATAGCTCACAAAGTAAATCTAAAAAAAATAATTTCAGCATAAAAAACAGAATGAAGAATTTGAAACATGAGAATTGTAAACTCATATAAATTCATTGGATCGAAAAAGTTTTAAATGTTGATAGATATGTGTATGTCATCAGCCTCTTTCTATCCATTGCTGGATGAAGGCTTCTCGTAAAACTTTTCACTTTGACCAATTCAATTCCTTTCTTTTGCAATCCATTCCAACAAATTTTCTTATATCTCTATTACATCTACCTATGGTATTCTTCCTGGACCTTTTTATATATCTAGGTTTCCAATCAATAATTGATTTTCTTTTCTTACTATAAAATCGATCCATTTCCATTTTAAATTTCTCATTTTTGCTTTTACGTCCGTTACTTTTATTTTCTTTCCAACCACTATCTTCTTTTTCTATTTCTACATATTATTCATAACAAGCATTTTTCTAATATTCCTTGTATTGTTTGAAGTTTCTGAATAATTCTGGAATTATAGACCCATGTTTCACTGCCGTAAACGAAAACATGTAGAATTCCTTAATAAAAAACTTTTCCTTTTAAACATTGAAAAATATTTATGTTCTGAATTGATAAAACTTCGTTTTTATTCTCCTGTTTACCTCATCTGTAAATTATCCTTTATTATTAATGAGTTGTCTCAGATGTATATAGATTTTAATTTATTCTATTTCTCTTTATTTTAATTCCACTCCTATTTGATCTGAAAATTCAATGAACATTACTTTTGTCTTACTGAGATTTACATACATATGTATGTATTTATATCACCAGCCTCTGTCTATCCACTGTTGAATAAAGGCCTCTCTCAAAATTGTCCACTTCAACTAATCCATTACCATTCTCTTTTAATTCTTTCCAACGAATTTTCTTCTAACTTTGCCCTATCTATCATTGGGTCTCTTTCTATATCTAATATATCTAAGTTTCTAATAAATAATTTCTCTCGTCTATTGATGATCTCATCTTTTTGCTATATGAACGGCCCATTTCCATTTCAAACTCATCATTTGAGCTAAAATATCCCTAATTTTTCTTTTATTTGTAATCCACTCGGTTATCTTTATATCTACTTATTTTTCCTAACATATATATATATATATATATATATATATATATGTGTGTGTGTGTGTGTGTGTATGTGTGTGTGTGTGTTTCATCAAAAAAGTACAACTTAATTTTTTAATAAAATGCATCTATTTTGATTGAGCAATGATGTTTTTTTAACGATGATAAGTTTACTTTCCTGATGGGATACCATCAGGACACCATATATATATATATATATATATATATATATATATATATATATATATATATATATATATATATATATATATATATATAATACAAATATTAAAAACAAATATATACTGAACAGAATCAAAATATATTATTCAACAATGATACTTAATTTAATATAAAATTTAACATCATTCGTTAATACTCGATCAAATAAATGTTAATTAATATAAATTATTTGCTCAAGTTGTTTACATTCATATTCAATTCAATAGTGACAATATAGTTATATTATTTTTAATTATCCAACAAAATAGTTTTTAATTTGAATAACTGTTACATATCATTCAATTGAAATTAATTGACACATCATTTAGTTTTATCTGTATGAAGTGAATTTAATTTCATTAAATTAGTCATAAAACGTTTTGTATATAAATTATATTTCAAAAAAATATCTCGCAATAATTATAAACTTAATATGTTTGTTATAATCAGTTTTATTATATCCTGCATGACCAATCGATTTTTCATTTGCTGTCAAATTTATTAGAATCAATTGCTTAAATTTGAAAATTCAATTAAACTCGATATTAGAGAATATTTTAAAAATAGCGGTCTAAAATCTTAAATAAAAATTACTCAAATCATAATTTTAAATATAAATCTTTTTAAGTTTTATAAAATTAAATATTTTATGTAATTAAATATCAATACCTTATTTCTTGAATATAATATTTTAAATTAAAAAAAACAACGATACATTAATATATATGAGGGATATAATTCAGTATGAATTTCGGTAAATTTTTTATAAATAATTATTATTTATCTAATTCTCTCCATGAAAAGTGGTTATTATTTTCTTTACAACCTGAGAAATTACAATGCATTTCATATTGATATTAAAGTATGTTTATAAACAAAGATATAAAAAAGTGTTAATGTGGATATGTTTATATTAATATATTTTGACATCGATGATAACAAGTTCTTAATATTACAACAAAACTAACGAAATGAGAACATTTGCCCATAAATTAAAATTAAGAGTGAACGTGTTTTAATTTCCTAAGTGATATTCATGAAGTTAAAAAAGACTGTGGCCTAGTTGAACACGTTTGTGTTTCTATTAGGTATAAAATGTTTTTCAATATATATTACCCGCCCATACCATGGAAATTTTAATAGTTCAAGAGCATGCTTTCATGCTATATCTTGTAACAAGATCGATTATTCAATGAATATTGATATATGCTTTAAAATAGGTTCAAGAATATTCCATTAAGCATTGTAACAAAGTTAAGAAAGATCTATAAATGATCAGTGTCAAATATCATAAAGAATGTATGTATTTTAATATTATTTTAATAATAATTTGTATAATTGTTTGAGTAATTTTTTAGAAAAGAATTTTATATGTGGTTTGAAAATTATAAATAAAAATGTTATGAATGGTGAAATAAATGTTTGTTAGTACAAAAATTATTTTCAGTAATTTACATTCTTTTAAAAATTACTATTGTATATAAAAAATAAAACGAAATTAAATCAATTCAGGCTATATATATGTACTGTTAACTTGTCGGTGAAAATCTATTAATATTCAATGTACGGAATTAATTTATTGAAATAAATTATACTTTAAAATCCGTCGACAACTGTAAGCAACTGTTCCCAATTAATTAAAATTAATAAAAAGATAATCTATAAAGAACTTATTTTGCTCTCTTTACATCTACGTACATATATATATATATATATATATATATATATATATATATATATATATATATATATATATATATATATATACCTGTATATGTACATAATTAAAAAATAATGAATTTATATGTAAATATTGTGTAAAATTAAATCAATATTAATAATACTAGCCAGTAAATATATTATATTCAATTATTATTAATGAAATTGTCGACATGTGTAGACTTAAGACTCGTTTATTTTTCTTTAATACAAATAGTGTTGAAAATATTGTTTTAGTGCTGTGTTAGATGATAATTATATAAGCATTCCAAAGATTAATTAAATGAAAACAATAATAAAAATTGTACGCAAAAATATTGCACTCGATTTATTTTAATTCATACATTCCAAATATTTTTATTTAATTTAGTTGGAAATTCATTATTAGATATAGTTGCGTTTTTCGAATGTAAAATTTTTGCGACAATTTTACAATGAGGAATTATTCCTTCAACAAAATTGAGCCCAGCTGTTGTAGGAGTTTCCTCAATTCATAAAACTTTTTACCATCTCAATGTTCCTCTATACAATTGATTTGCTCATACTTGTTTCATATACATATATTATGTATATATATATATATATATATATATATATATATATATATATATATATATGTATATGTATATGTAATTGTATATAATTTAATAAACTGTGTATTTATTTAAAAAGTTAATAAATAAAATCAATAATCTGTTAGATTTACGTACATTTTCTATTTACCTATTTCATATATATTTATTTAGATTGACCCAAATGAGATTGAAAAAGAGTAAAGAATAGTAAATAATAATAGAGAAGTAAATGTATGTCGAAATACTTCAGTCTCATTTGGGTCACCTTTTATATATATTAAATTATAATATGCATCTCTTTTTACTTATTTATCTTATTTTTTGTTATTAATATATAATATAGTTAATACATTTTGTTGAACATTTAAAGCAATCAGTTGTTCTAATTGGAAAAGTTTGAGGCCTTTATTTAACAACGAATTGAAAATACACAAGCCGCTTATACACACGTCTATGTGTGTGTGTGAATCTTTGAGAATTTTTTCGATAAATTAAAGCATATTTTCTGATTTCACTTCTCAAATCTTCTTCATTGAGATTGTCACTAGGAGTAAGTCCCTGTGCCAACTGATAAATTTTCTTTACTTCATATTTTTTTAATCTTATGTTCTGAAACTATGCATTTTGATAATTATACTATTCATAGTCATTGAAAATAAAAACGTTTATTAAATTGTTTTTTCTGTAGTAAAATATTACCTTCTAATAAGAATTATTTTAACATTTAAAACATTTTTTTTCAAAAAAATATATAAGCTTAGTTGTAAGATTTCTTCACCTTTTCCTCCTCATTCTTTCATAGTCAATCTTATTATTTTTTAATTTTTGCTTATTTGAAAAGGATAATTTCATTTAAAATTATTTTCAGTAATTATAAGATTAGCAAGATGATGATTGTACTTAGCGCTACGAGGAAAATATTAAGCATTTCCCACTTTTAAAACAAAATAAGACACGACCCTTTTACCGTGAGCATGCATAAAAGTAGGAAGATACTTTCTGTTAAAACAAATAAGTGAATCAGGCATGTAATTAATTTAAGAATCAAGAACGTTCTGAGCTTAGTCTTCTTAATGTCTTTCTCATTAAAACCATAGGAAAAAGTTCACTAGTTCATTTATTTAAGAACCGTCAAATTGGACCGTATTAAAGTTAAAAAGATTCTGAGGTAAAATTGTAACCACTAATTGTAAAACCACAATTAGTGGTTCTATTGTCAACCCTAAGACACTTTTCTTTATATTACAATATTTTAATGTTTGCTTCAATGAACTAACCACATAAATATTAAGAACTTACTAGATTTAGAAATTCATAAATATCTGAACAATATATTTGATTTTGAATCTTTCCGACCTTTATTATATGCATCACTTCATTGGTACTTGATTTCAGCACTACGCTTTTCAAAATTATAATATCTAGGTCATTAATCTGTTCAAGAATTCTCAAACGCTAACCAATTCAATGAAAAATCAACTCATCGGAAACTAAAACGTGCAACAGGTACATTGACAATTTTTTATTATTATGATATGTATCCTGATTCTTATGATAAATTACTTATGGTGAATCACTACAATCTCCGAATGACTTAATCATTGAAAAAACACAAATAATAATAATAATACCAGTACTTGTGTCCTGAAATATCTCCTCACATGAGATTGTTAATGATCTAACATCTCGGATACTTTCCTCTAAATGGAAACTTATTAAAATTATTGTTATTCTAAAATTCAGTAAATTATTATCCTATGAACCTGTTCTCATGATTGTTTAAGATGTTTGAAAAAATCTTGAACAAGCAGTTTGTTAACCAATTGCCTGCTTAGAAGTTTCCGATATAAGCAGGAACTAAGTTCAATCAATAAGTTTTATAATTTTGACCTATAATTTTAGTGGGAAATTAACTTCTTAATTTTTTTTTCTTAATACTGAAATAGCATTTGATAAAGTTTTTTTTTTAAGCTCATATATATAATATTTGCTTCTCGATATCAATAAAATCAATAAATAAATCTAGAAGTTCTTGTATATCTGTTAATTTAGAGTTTGTAATTATTGATATATATGAATAGTAAGTTAACAGTAATTGAAATACTTTAATAAGAATGATTTCCACATATATAAGGACAACTGTAACTTATAAAAAGCTGTAACATTATACACTTATAAAAAGCGTAGTTAAAGGTGTTTCAGAACAACGAACTGAACATAATCATTTATGGATACTACTTTGTTTGGAATGAGAACCTATATGAATGTTAATTATTAAAACAATTATAAATTTAAAATGGAAGTTAATGATATGCTAGATATTTATTAAATTGATTTTTCTGTAGTAAAAAAATATTGATTTTTCTGTAGTAAAAAAATACATAAAGGCTAAAGATCTTTATGTAATTGTTTCAGTACATTACATACAATTATGAAATAACAACTGTTACAACTTACAATGATTAAGTGTATTTATTGACTGAAAAACAAACAAGTTTCAAATTTAACATTTGAAGAGATTTTCTAAAATATTCAAATACTCCAAACAATTTATTATTGTTCTAATAAGCTTATTTGTTATTAGTTATGTTTATTTACTAAATGGTCTTGATCATTTGAATATTTAGATTTATTATTACCTAACTGTTAAACTTTCATCATAATTCTTCAGAGTAAGGTAATTTTTTTAATATTCAATATTCTTTTAGCTTTTTTCGGTTTATGATTAATTTAAACTGAAAAGCATTGACTTAATTTTATTAATTAATATTACTTTCTATTATAAATTAATTTTAACATTAATATACATATTAAATGTTATGTGGAAAATTTAAAATGTTCTTTTCTATGATAAATATATATTTTCTATAATAATTAGTTTTCATTTAACAACACATCTGCAATATTCAGTTTCTTATAAAATATTTTATATTATTAAAAGAAATGTTTGTTGTTTTTAAAATTGTAACAGAAATTTTGAATAAAATTATAGTTTATTAATCAAAGAGTAATTCGAAACATGTATCTTAAAAATTACTTCTCATAATTTTTATCTGATGCAGTATTGAATATGATTTTATACAAATGAATAATCCACCCTAACATTGCAAGATTTCATAAGTATTATATCATTATAAATAATGTGCATTTTGATGATTATACTATTCATAGTCATTGAAAATAAATAATCATTGACTATTAAAGTTTATTATTAGTTTAGTAATTCCTTGTATTATAATACATATTTTTTAAAATACAATTCAAAATGTCACTAATATTATAAATGTTACTATTTTTCAAAAATGATGTTATTAATAAGAATGTTTTATATAACTTATTTAATAAGAATTCTAGAAAGCATTCATTTTTCTATTACAATATTTTATTGAAATATTTAGTAATTATTTTTATGCCTTTGCTGTTTATGCATATTTCAATATTAATACAATCATTTTCAAAGAAAAGGTTCATAAATTGAGTTTTTTGTTCTTGCACTCTGAAAATAATAGCGTTACCACTGAAATATGACAAATTTAAGACTAATAATTATTGAATACTAATAAAATTTATAATGTAGGTATATTAATTTCTTTACAAAAAGTGAATTAGCCACAATTCCAAACTATATTATAGAACACGTAAGTATTTTATTAATTTATAACTGTATAATTAAATCTTTTTTGATGTTTGATGATTTTTTTATTTGAAATCATGTTTAGAATGTATGTTCTACAAATAATATAGAAATAATAAACCAAAGATAATAAATTATATACTGTGTTCAATAAATTTGGATAAAAATTAGATAAAAGGAATGGAATTAATAAAACTTTCCATTTCAACCAATTCAATTCCTTTCTCTTCTAGTCCATTCCGATGAATTTCCTTATATCTCTGTCACATTTATCTATGGGTCTTTTCTTAGGCTTTATATATCTAGAATCCTAATTAATAACTTTTCTTCTCTATTTGTGGTCTTCTCTTCTTTCTGTATAATTAACTCACTTCCATTGCAGTCTTATTTTTCTGATCCTCTCGATTCTATTTCTATTATTTATTTCCGATGTTAGTCCTAACATACATCTTTCTGTGCCTCTTTTTATTATCTGCAGTTAATGAATTATTTTAGAATTCAAAACTCATATTTCACTGCAATAGAAAAAAACAGGTAGGATGCATTGATCAAAAAATTCTGTTTTTAAACATAGAGGAATATCTGATTTCATAATATGAGAGTTTCTTCTGAACTGACACTATTTCATTTTTAATCTCCTGTTTATTTTATTTATAAATGTTCCTTTAGTGTTAATGAGTTGTTTCAGGTATATGTAGTTTTGAACTTCTTCTATTTCTCTTCCTTTTAGTTCATTTCTTCTTTGTTTTGAAAATTCATTGAACATTACTCTTGGATTGTTGAAGTTTATCATAAGACCTACTTTTTGACTTTCTTTATACAATTCTATTATTTTTTTGAGCTCATCTATACTTGCTGAGAAAATAATAATATCTTCAATGAATCTTTAGTGACTCAGCATTTCTCCATTTATTTTTCTTCCTTCAGATTCACAGTTCAGTCTCTTAAATATTTTTTCTAACACCGATGTACATAATTTTGGTGATATTGCTTCTCCCTGTCACATCCCTTTTATAATTTTAAATTTCCCTGTTCCTTCATATATTTGTATGGATGATGTAGCTGTTCTATAAATATTTCCAAAGATTTCAATGCATATTTCATCAATTCATTCATTCTTCAACACGTTTAATATTGCTAACGTATTGTCTGATTTAAAGTTATATATATATATATATATATATATATATATATATATATATATATATATATTTGATTGGGATCTCAAAAATATAAAAATTCTCAGAAAGAAATTTGCATATAGTGCAATATAAAAAAAAATTGTCAGTGTGTATTGGAAAGGACGGTGAATCGCTGGAATTACAAATCTTTGAATGTGACCTTCATCCTGCAATATCTAGAAAAAGGGTAATGATGATGATGATGACTGTATATATATATATATATATATATATATATATATATATATATATAATATACATATACTCTAAATAATACAAAGTAGTATGATACGATGGATGTTAGAAGTAACGTAAAAATAAAGAGATACCTACATTCGAAATAACAAGGACTATAACAAGAACAAAAATTTTAAAATTGAAAATGATCAATTAATTAGCTAAAAGAGAAACCAAAGGATAGATTGATTAAGCATTAGAAAATTCGTATAGAATAGAGGATAAAAGTAGAAAAGCAAATATGGGGGGAAAACCTTAAACTATTAGTGGATAATAAAGGCTGATGGAGATTTATATATATATATATATATATATATATGTGTGTGTGTGTGTGTGTATATATGTATCTATCTATCTATCTATCTATCTATGTATGTATGTTGGCTGTGAAACATGGATCTTGAATATCAGAATAATTCATCAACTCCAGACAACATAGATAAACATGAAAATATGTATGTTAGGAAAAATATGGAAAAAAATGCGTAGATTATAGAGAAAACAAAAGTTACTGATGTTATGACAAAAGTGAAAAGTTTGATATGGAAATTGATCAATCTTGTAGCAATAATAGTGGATCACCGATAGACAAGGTAAATTATTGATTAGGAATCTAAATATATAAAAATGGTGAAGAATCGATTCATGAATGGATGAAATAAATATTAGAAAATTGTTTGCAATGAACTGGAAGAGAAAAGTATTGGATCGGTTCAAATGGAAAATTTTGGGAGAGACTTTCATTCAGCAATAGATAGAAAAGGCTGCTGCATATATATATTAGGTTTACCGAAAAGATCTGTCCGATAATGTCATCTCAAGTTTCAAAGAGGAGTTATTCAACAGAAATGGAATTCACAAATTTCATCACGCTGGGAAGAGGTCATTAGTAACGAAGGAAAAATTATATTGTTCAGTAAATATTAATAAATATATTGAAAATGCATTATTTTTTTTAAATTCAAAAATGGATAGAACTTTACGTAAGACCTAATATATATATATATATATATATATATATATATATATATATATATATATATATATATATATATATATATAATATTATTTTAAGATTACTAATTTAACAAAAAAAACAAAAATACTATTTTGTATTTTTAAATTTAATAATCTTATTTTTTAAAATAAATAATGAATTTATAATATTTTATTGTTAACTAAAACAAAAGTAAAAACTATTGTTATAAATATTTTTTTTTGTAATATAAAGTACTGAAAAGAAAGTTTGCATTTTCGGAAAACTTATCAATGGAACATACTTATTCATAACATAACTTCTATATCCTTTTTTATACAATCTGTTTTTTTTCTACATTTTCGTATTATTCCTAACATGCATTTTTGCATTCTCCTTTGTTACCTGGAACTGATATATATATATATATATATATATATATAAAGAGAGAGAGAGAGAGAGAGAGAGAGATACAAGGGTCGTTTGATAAGTAAGGTAAATTTTTTTTTTAAATTTAATTAATTAAATTTTTCAATGTAGTTCTTCTTACTTTTTTACCTTACTTATGAAATGACCGTCATATATATATATATATATATATATATATATATATATATATATATATATATATATATATATATATAGAGAGAGAGAGAGAGAGAGAGAGAGATGTGTGTGTGCACGGATTTAGAAATCCTTTTTATGATTTTAGTTATAAATTTTATTTTTTATATCATTTATACTATATATGTATTCATATTTGGGGTTAAACAAAAGGATCATAAACTCATAAACTAAAATTTAAAGTAATAAGATATTGAAAAACAACTGGTTTATGAATAATTCTATTTTTTATAGATAATTGTGTTTGGAACGATTCGTATCCACCAACAATAATCGTAGTGTTAAAACTAATTATGAAAAAATATAGAATAGTGATTCAAAAAATGAGGAAGAAAAGAAAACAATCCATTAAAATTAAATTGAAAAAAGAAATCAATGAAAATTAAAATCTTATTTCTTGTTTGGACATCTATCATCAAATTGTTTATTTTTAGACAGGTATGTGACTATTATTATAAATAATATATATATTGTTTAGGATTAAGAGGTCATAAAAAAATATATATTATTCAAAAACATATTAAAAAAGTAAAAAAAATTTAAAACCAAAATCATTAAATTTGCCAAAATTATTATTTATTAATTCATATACCTATATTTATAATCTTTATTTACTAATTTATTTAATGAAATTATATATATATATATATATATATATATATATATATATATATATATATATATATATACATACATACATACATACATACATACATACTAACGAGGATCGTTTGATAAGTATGGTAAAAAAGTAAGAAAAAATAAATTGAAAAATTTAATTAAGTTAATTAAATTAAACAATGGATAAATTTACCATATTTATCAAACGACCCTCGTGTCAATATATATATATATATATATATATATATATATATATATATATATATTTGTTTATGCATGTATGTATTTATGTTCATTTATATAAATATTTCGTAGTGTTAAAGGGAAATAAAATATTATCGCCCCATTTATTTTAAAAAGAGTTTATGAAATTATATTGTACACATGATGATTTCGTCGACTTGCTCTTAATAAAGACGGCAAACAAAGCGTTTCGCCATCTGTTCGTAACACATTTTTATGACTGAATACTCGTATATAAAAACAAACATTCCCAATTCGTATGCAAATATCACATAATAAAAGAATCAGTTTTATATTCTCCCCACATCACTTTCTCACAATATTGTTTTATGTATATGAACCTTTTAGTCGTACCAGGAAAAGTGAATGCTTACAATGCAAACCTTCTCATATTTTATACGCAATCCCGTCGAGTTTCACACGGCAAACAATTTTCTACCCCGATTTCTATTCAACAAATATGATAATATGAACATTGTTATCGTATAACGGCATATACATTTTTATAATTCAAAGATTTTTAGCCATCGCTTTATACGTTTTGCCCGATTTTGATGAGTTCAGTCAACGCGTTTACGCTTCATACATTGTATTACATATGCTATTTGTATTGAACATTTTTCGGGAAAAGTTCAAACGAAATGTCTACCGTATTAAATCAAGTTGTTTTCTCTTTTATATTTTAATCGAAAGCTCTTCAATAATTTTACCTTAATAACAATGATAGAATATTAATGAAGTCATACATTTCTGAAATGATTTTAAATTCAAAAACACATTTAATTCTACAAATCGAATTCTGAGGTGATTTTTTCCGAAAAAAATATTAAATAAGTATTTTTAAAATTTTACACATATATTTATTGATGTTTGAAAATTTTATATTATTTTTTAAAAGTAAATAACTATGCTTTACAATATACTTACGTGTAAAATTTTTCGTACAATCTATGACCATAAATTCAGTTTTTCTACTTATTTGAAATTAAACAAAATGTAAAGTTTTCTTAACCTGTACAAATGGCGTTATTGTTGATATAGATTTAATAATTAAACGTAAAAATGGTAACTTTTTAAAAAATCATATCGATTTTAAATTATTTTTTCATCTTTAACGACTTGAAAAATATATTAATTTTTAAATATAATTTCTCTACCGACGATAAAGAAACATTGATTGAAAGATCATAAAAAATTCAAGTCTCTCCAACGATTAATTTCCGAAATATTATCAACATTGAGAAAATTTCGTTCAAAGTTTTTCTTAAATTTAAAGACGTAGTTTATACATATTTTTGAAAGTACATCCTTTTAGAAAATATAAGCAAAAAATATTTTTTAACGCTTGTATATGTATATATATATATATATATATATATATATATATATATATATATATATATATATATATATACTAGGGTGGTTTAAATATATCGGTATCTTCATGCACGTTGTGGCGCATTCAAACACGTTTAAGCTCACAAACCGTAACGATTTACGCCTTCACCACCTCATCAGTCAATCGTTGTTACGATGTCAAAGCAAGAAGTGGCAAGTAGTGTTGTGCAAGAATTCATTATCAAATTTCTCACGACCAATGAGGTCAATCCTTTTGAAATTTTTACCAGACTTCAAGCACATTTTTTGAATAAATATTTATCAGAGGCAAGAATGTACGATGGAGTAAAATCATTTCGAAAAAATAAAACTACGTGGAAAATGAACCTCATTTCCAATTTCTGTTTATCCTAACAACATTTCAAATTTGAAAAGATTGAAACCAAAAATTGAACAGATTATTCGGGTCAATCTTCGATAACTCTTGTTCAATTAACTTACGAGTTATGAATTATTATCGAGAGTGTTAAGGAAATATTGTACATGAAATTAAAGTACAACAAAGTTTGTGCGAAATACATTCCACGTCTTATTACAAAGGAGCACAAAAAATACATTTAACAGCTTTCAACGATGATAACTTTCTGTCAACTTAAGTAAAATTTTCTACCTTATCCACTATAGAATCCTTATTTGTCTTTTTTTGAAATCACTTATTTTGACTAGAACAAATTTATTTTAGAGTATGTTGAAGGACATCAGTGATAAAATATAACAGTAAAAAGAATGAGTCATATACCTTCATTAAAATACTTTTCTACGTACTTAAAATAATTGTGCAATAAGTGAACAGAACTTTTCGGTAGACCTAACTATATATATATATATATATATATATATATATATATATATATATATTGTTATTAAAAATAAAAAAATAATAGTACATGCAAATATTTCATTCTTTCTATAAAAAAACTTTTTTGTAGAGGAAAAAAAACTCATATATATGGTATTCGCAAACATATATGTGTAATTTATTTGAAATGTAATTCAATTTTCATTGAACCGATCGCTTTTCGAACTATAGAAAAGCAGTAGATATAATTTCCATTTGTTCATACGGTTTGCAAATTTACTTCTCGTGTATAAATCAAAATTATTTCCTATATTATAAATCGTTCCTGTTTGATAATCTATATTAAATAATATATGATAAATCGTTTTTGAATACAATTATATCTGAAGAAATATGGTTTGTATTAAGTGAAAATGAATATAATTCAATTAATTACAATGATTTATGTTTGTGAATATATATTTCAATTTAAAAATCAATAAAATTTTCCATTGAAGTAATACGTTTTAATATAGGAATCTTTGTAATATATTAAATAAATATATTATACAAATAAATTATTCTGAAACGTATAATTAATTTAAGAATAATGTTCATGCTATGTATACGTAATTGTTTAAATCGTTTATTTTAAATTAAGATTTTGGTTAATCTTGCAAAAGAACTGATTTTGTAAAACCAATCTATTATATTATTTAAGACAGCGACAAATCGTCCAGTAAAATACTGTGTAATTATCGTGAATGTGGGTTTGGATTTGAGAAACTGTTCAAATAAACGCCATGTTGAGTGGCTATCTCCATTCGATATCGACGTGGAGTGAAAAATGACCCGCACGTATTACCTTCTAAGGATTTATTAAACTCACTATTCGTTTGCTAAAAACTTTACTTACGGTGTTGAAAAGTTAAGTTATTTACACTTAATTAATGAATGATCAGAATTATCTTAAACTAAATCCATCCATCTTTTATTTTTTAATGATGTGTTTAGATAACATATAAATATTGTACAGTGTGACCCAAAAACTTGTACTGTGTTTTTTTATAAAAAATTGTGAATGCAAAGTAACAAAAAAAATGTTAGTAACATGGATTCTATTAAATTTTATTTAAGAGATATACAATGCTTCTATTTTTCTTTCACATGATTTTTTTATTTAGTTTTATCTCAATGAAAATTTCTTATTTTAATTAAATAGTTTAATTTACTTCTTAAAAAATAGTTAATAATTTTTAATTTCATTTTTTTAATTTTTACAATAGATATATAACAATTGTTATTATATATACCAATACACATTTATATTTTAAAAAGATAAATAAAAATAATTTCTAATTTGTTAAAAATGTGGTACATAGACATTTGAAAATATCTTTGTATACATCCTTTGTAACATAAGTTGAGTTGAATATTTTTATGAGAGATAAAATTTCTGTAGTTTATATAGCATAGTGTAATTCAGCTAGCCACTTGTGTATTGTGCTGTCATCCCTTTATCATCTAAGTTCCGGCCTAGGGCATTTTGATTATTAAAGTGGTTGTATGTATATATATATATATATATATATATATATATATATATATATATATATGTACGTATGTAAATGCTAAGTTTAAAGGTTAGAAATATCATACTGCGTGAAATTTGATACCAGAAATTTGTAAATATTATTTTTAAAGAATAATATATTCGATAATTTTTTTACAAAAATATTATTTCTATTCAAAAAATTATTCAATATATATATATATATATATATAATCAAAGTATATTTGTATACTTTTTGTTTTACTTGTGTGTTCACGTTGTATTTTTGTGACAGCTTGACATATTTCTGACATTTTTTCTGTTAATTTCTCTTGTGTACTAAAAAATTGATTCCATTTTTCAAAGCCTCTAAGCACTTACAATCAGACTCTTCTCAAAATAATTCAATGGGTGAAAAATTGGAAGTTTGTTTTATTTTAGATACTTGTGTTAATTTATTTTTTTTAGAGTTGTGCAAAATTAACATTTCATTTAACATAAATTTAAATAGAAATGGATTTTTTTTATAAACATTAAATTTACCTATTAAAGATTATTTTCTATATTATATACTTACATATATATATATATATATATATATATATATATATGTATATATATATATATATGTATATAAATGTATGTATGTGTGTGTATGCATATTATCTTGTAAACTCGATTATTTATATCAAACTGAATTTTTCTTAGAGAAGACTATTTTTTCAATTTTTAATCGAAAATTATTTAGAATATATTTTTACATGAAACAACTTTTTTAATGAAATTCATAATTAAAAATCAATTAGTTTATTTATTTTATTTCATGAACAAATGTTTTAAATTGTGTCCATTTTCGATTATGCCTTTTTACTTCCGAAAAGGCAACAGTGTTACGTAAATCTAAAATAAAATTTATGTAGTGTAAGAAGAAGATTAATTTAATAAACAGACGTGCAAAAAGTAGTTTTTTGAGTTTTGTTTTGAAGATACAGATCCTCGATAATATATACTGCTCGGATAAATTGCCTAGGATTATTAATGATTAATCTAGAATGATTAAAAATAATTAGCTTTACAAAACACGAGATAGTAAAGATACTTAAAATATCTAATAGCATCGTACTTGATCACTTGTAAAAATTTGATTTAATTATTTATTTTGATTTTTGAATGCTTCACAATTTATACAAGAAAATTCCTTAGTTCGTATTTTCATCTGTGATTACTTATTAAAATGTAATGAAAGCTTGATAAGAAATTAATTGTTTACAAGAACGTCGAACCTAAGAGAATGTAAGAAACGAGAAATGAAACGCCAAAATGTGATCTTAATCCAAAGAAAATTATTCTATTTGATGGAATTGTAAAAATCGAATAATGAAACCATTAATTTGAGTAAATATTATTCCTAATTGGACCAATTAAATTCAGTAACTAAAGACAAATGTTTGGTATCAGCCAATAGACAAGGTTTTATTTTCCACCCTAATAATGAGGCTGCATGTTTTTTCAATGGATCTACAAAAATTGTTGAAGATTGGATTGCATATTCTACTTTATTGTCCTTATTCATAGAATTTTACACCTTTGGATTACCATTAGTTCTGATCTGTGTAGAACTCTTTAACGGGGAAAAAATTGTTTAGAAGCCTGTAAAAATCACTTGGAACAATTTTTCAATCAGAAAATCAAAATATTATATGAGGATAAAATTACGAAATTTTCCGAAAAATTGAAAATGTCATCAATGAAAACGATATTAACGTTTTACCGATAATTTTATATATAGTCAGTTCCAATTATCTGATTTTAAGTTTAAAAATTTCCCGGCTATCGATGGAAAATCGGATATCCATGGTGAATCTTGGAACTTATCACCTGTGGATACAGAGTAACTACTGTATATGTATAAAAAATTGAATTTTAATTTAAAACTTGAAAATTTTTTCCAAAAAATCCAACTAATCTTGCTATGGGTTATTTTTTAGACTGACGAAAAAATATGTATTGATTCAAATTTTATTCTATTAAAAATATAAAACAATTCTTTTTTTGTATTTGTAACGAAATTGAGTAATAATATAAAAATTAATAACGATATTTACTTACCTTAAAAATCGACTTAATAAATGAAATTTTATAATATATTTTGTAATATGGAATAATAATCGAAGATATTTGGTTTGTAATTTCATTTATAAGTTGAAAAATTAATTTAATGATTTTGTATTTGCTCATAAAATAAAAATAAATATTTTATGAAATAAAAATGCAATTAAAAATCTTGAATTTATTTTTATCGATATGTATTTTACTTTATTTCTTAAATCTATATATAAAATAAATTAACATTGTTGGATGTTTTATAAAATCCAATTTAAATATTTAATTAAGTTAATATAATAGTTTTGTTGGACAAGAAAAAAATATATTATTTGGGAACTCTTATATAATATTGATTAATAATAAGGTATATAAAATGATATTTTGAAAAAATGAGCTTAAAAATGAATTTAACTTAAAATTGACTCTGTATATAAAATATATTACTTGAAACCAATGTCATCACACATCGTTTATTTTCTGATCAATGTGAATATATAGAACATACTCGTAGTATTTTACATATTTATTAAAAATGTTCAGATATTACATCAAAAAGTTTACAATAAACGAAAATATATGACATTGTGTGTATGAGTGTGTGTGATTTTTTTATTAATATTTATATATACATATACATTACAAAATATTGAATCCGGTTTGAGTTTGCGCGAACGGATCTTGAGGCTTTTCTTCGTCTGTCAAAGTATCTCCCATTTCGTGGTATCGAATTGGATACGTCAGCTGGTTACCTTTATCCCACGAGTAGAGTTCCTAAAATAAATTATAATAAAGAATTGTTTGAAAGGCATATCAATCACGAGTTGGGCTGGATGTGAAAGGTTGAAAACCGAGAGTAGTATATTGATTACAAGTGCTTTCGACACAGATGTATGATAATCTTAACTGTGTTACAAATACATTTAATATTAATATTATAATTGAATAATAGCACTGGAAAATAATTGGAAAACACTTTTGTTTTATCAATAAGACAATTTGATTTTCCAATTTAAATTGAGGAAACATTTGTTGAAATTGAATTTATTTTTGTATACATATTTGAAACTTTCAAGTATTTTTTTAACTTTCTAATGAACTATTTAAAGTAATTTCTAAGCTACTGAAATATTTTTACTCAAATAAATATTGATTAGAACATCATAAAAATATTTAATTTTCAATTACTATTTATTTTATAACTAAGTGTGAATTTCAATTATTATGCAATCTTCAAAGCATTAAAAAAATCCAAAATCTTTCAAATTCATGTATTTTTTTAATACACTATTTAAATATGAATGACATGCATATCACTGAATAAAATGAAGAATGAGTTATTACTGAGCAATTTTTAAAATCTAGTTGTATTGAAATGAGTTATTCATTTATATAAAATATTTATATATAATAAATAAATAGAAATAAAAATATATTGAAAAATTTTGTTTTATTTGAAATTTGTAGATAAAGGACTTAAAACAGTGTATTAAATAATGATATTATTTTTATGCATTTTTAAGTAAAAATGTTTATTGATTTTTTATTTTAATTGTCATAAAATACAAAAAACATCAAAGCGTTAAAAAAATCCAAAATTCTCCAAATTTTCATATTTAATAATACACTTTTTAAACATAATGGCACAGATTGAGTGCATAATGAGTTATATTATTGAATAATAAAATAATAGTTGATGCGGCACTGATCATTTGTTCATAGCTGAAACAGTATTGATCATTTGAAACTGTGGTTAATTTACTTTTATACATACAAATCACTTGTCCCCACACCACCAAATGACATTTGAATGGTCAATAATTATTTATTGTTCATTTGATTCACTAATATGCATTTTGACAATCTGATATATATATATATATATATATATATATATATATATATATATATATATTATTGAATAGGAACTTAGAGACATAAAAAGACCTAGAAAAAAGTCTATGAATAGATGGGACAGAGAAAAAAAATTGTAACAATGGAGTCGAAGAGAAAAATATTGCATTAGTCAAAGTGGCAAGATTTGGAAGAGGCCTTCACTCAGTTGTGTATAAAAAAGGCTGATAATGATAATGATTATATATGTATGTAAATATATATATATATATATATATATATATATATATATATATATATATATATATCAAGGATAGATAAAAGAAATTATTGATTGAAAACGTATAAATATTTAAAAAATCTTCATTATTAAAAAGAGCAAGGCATAGGATCACTAAAAGTAGAAAATGTAAGAGAGGTCTTCATTCAGCAATGAATAGAATAAAAATTGATAAAACTGATGATAATATATAAATCATCTGTCTCTTTTTGTTCATTGCTGAATGTATGCGTCTCCAAAAACTTTCTATTTCAATTGATCCAATGACTTTCTCTTCCACTGCATACCAACAAATTTGCTTATGTTCATGTATCTGTAGGTATGTTTTTGGGCCTTTTTATATCTCAAATTTCCAATTAAATATGTATATGATATGAAACCCAATAAATCCTGTACATTAATGATTTATTAAAATGAAAATTGATCGATATATGAAATTCATTCGTATGACATAAGTTATGATGTTTGAAGAAAAGAAAGACAAATTGTAAAATGTAGAATAGTCTTTTCACGAAAATGATAAAAAGTTTAAAATATTGACTTTGTTTATTTTTTTAAAAAAATAAAGCCAGTTTTATTTTATGTCAATAGATAGATATAAACATATTCTATTATAAAATGAATCTTTTTGTCATAAAATTTAAGATATTGGGATAAAAATCGTTAATATATGTTATTATATTTGGTTAATATTCAAACTTTATAATGTAAAACTATATTTATATTGTATTTGATATTTTTATACAATAAACCTCAAAATCTAACATCAGAAAATATATGGCTGTAGTCATAGATAAATATAAAAATATATTATCAAATAAATTTTCTGGTCATAAAATTTAAGACAATTATATGAAAAGTCGTTAATATATCTTAGTTGATTGGATTGATATTCAAATATAATAATTTAAATTTACATTTATATTGTATTTTATGTTTCTATACAATAAATTATTCGATTTACCATCATAAAATGTATGGAAGTATTTATATACCTCTCACTGTACATTTTATTCAATTTTGTACATTTTAATGTCCTTTTCATCACCAGCAGATCGCATCATATAAAAGTTTATGTTTCAATGCTACGGTTCTGATAACATAAAATATTGTAATGTTGGAATAAGTAATTCATATGTGTAAAGAAATATTTTGAATTATTAAAATGTAAAATGTTTATGAAATCAAATATGAAAATATTCATAGGAATTTCTTTCATCGACAAACTAACAATTTTACTTAAATATTTGTCTTATTAAATTGATTTGAGGATTCAAGATTTATATCATTTCTTAAAATAAAACATCCACTCAAAGTAAACTATTTTCATTGCGAAATAAAATTTTATAATTTTGTTTAACTTACTTTATTTCTCGGATTATATCCCAGCATTGTCGTTTTTCTGAAAGGATTCGTGAACGACAAATTAACCACTTCTAAATATCTATTTTTGTACAAATCAAGTGCGAGTCTGATCTTCGAATATCGTTCTGTCACACTATCTACAGCATATAAAACGCCACAGACGACAAACATTTCACCAAATTGGTGATGATTGATACTAATATTCCATGCATATTGCAATTTCATTTGAGATGTATCTACTTTCAAGATAGCTGTATTATTTGATACTGGTAATCCATATATTACCCATAAACCATTATCATCAACACTGAAATCCATAAAATTATATTCGGTAGTGTAAAGAAGATTTTTGGTATCGTTTGTCATGTACGGTACATCTAAATGAACTGTGCCACCTTTCTCGAGATCGAATCTGTATATTTTTGGATAAAATCTCGCATTGTAAAAGAATGATCCATTGTAAATCACATGCGAATTTCCTCGGAATCTGTGATCTAAAACATATTTCCTCGTCGGAATATCTTTTCTAAATTCCGTTTTATTTGCAAATTCGAATAAATGATTCGAATCGTCTTCTTTAGTAACCCAAAATCGTTCAGCGGCTGCTTCTGTTCTTGGTAATGGATCTCGCATCCATGCTCCATAATTCATATCTGTGAAACGGTGATATACAGGTTTTCCGACAGCGTAAATCACACAATCCATTGTACGATTCGGTAATCCGGGATATGATGCATTTCCGAGTTGCTGGATTTGTAGTCGATTGACTAAATCATGAATGCCGATGCCGGAATCACGACATTTCATTTCTTTCATCTCAGGACAATCGGGACATTTGACGACCGGGCATAGATCCTCGTAAGATTTGTGATCTATAGGACGTTCGCCGTATATGGCCATTCCGCCGATACCGTCGGCGCGAAGAAGTGGCGGTTTTGATAATCGTGGATCGATTTCTGAAAAAAATAAAAGTTTGTAAAAGAAATGAGAGTTTTGTTGCGATTTGTATTTTTTTTTCGTATATATAATTTACATATTTCAGAACGACGATTCTCGAAAGTGATCGTCGGGGAATTTACAGGCAGAGACCAATAACTTTCGTGAATGTATATATATAATAAATACACGCTGTTCTGAGATAGAAAAAACTTATGCACAGGTGTCATCTTGATGAAAGAATAACATAAGACATTGTAAGAAAAACAAGAACATTGAGTTCAATGTTTTCTATCATATTACAGATATGTGTGTGCGTGTATATATATATATATATATATATATATATATATATATATATATATATATATATATATATATATAAATGAAACATAAATATTTCGTACTTCATACAAGATTTTTATTTATATATTTTAATAAAAATATTTGCGAATTGTTATTTTAAATTCGTATGAAAAAATTATGAAAAATTGTTATACTGTTTTGAGTACTATAAATAAATAATAAATAAATAGAAATTTATATGTTCAGATGTAATTCAAAATTACATAAACTTAAATATATATATATATATATATATATATATGTTACTTGAAAATATTTCTATTATGTAAACAAATATTTTTATTGCAGTTTATATTAAAATTTTTGTTTGCTGTTTTTTTATATATTTTATGAAAATGTGAGATAGAGCTCATAAATGTAATAACTAAAATACAAAATTAAATTATACACACATACACACACACTATATATATATATATATATATATATATATATATATATATATATATATTATATTCAGGTAATTGTAACAAGAAAGTGCTTTCTTTTAAAAAAGAGTATTTTTATAAAAATGTTTTTTGCTATTTTTATGGATTTTTATAAAGAAGAATAAATATGTCTATTATTTAAGTAGATAATATAGAAAATTGAAAATTATATAGGGTTTTTCATCAGGAGTGCACAACTTAATTTTTAAATAAAATGTATTTTTTGGAGTGAACAATATGTGCTCCTAATGGTTACCCTATAGTTTAGTATTTAGTAAATAATTAATCTGAAATACCAGTGTATATGGATATATATATATATAAATATATATATATATATATATATATATATATATATATATATATATTAGTGAATATTCACTATATATATATATATATATATATATTATATTAGGTTGGAATAAAAATATCTCCTTCCGCCTTCTGGTATTTTAATTTCATTCAGCTATGTACAAAAAAAGATTATATAAATATATATATATATAAAAATAAGCGGAAGGGAGATACTAATATGCCAACCTATATGATATATATATATATATATATATATATATATACACATTAGTGAATATTTTTAATTTCATCATCAAATTGAAATATTGTAAAAAGTTTGGAAAATGTAGCTCCATTAACCCATAATTTTTATGATTAAATCTAATGTATTTTGACAACGAATATTAAAAACAGATATGTACACACACACAAATATATATATATATATGTGTGTGTGTGTGTGTGTGTGTGCGTGTTTTGTATGCGTGTTTATATAGATATAGTAGGGAAAACGAACTAAAAGAAATAGTTAGAGAAAAAATTAAAATACGTTATATCTCTTAGACAACTATAAATACTAAAAAAAACATTTATAGGTGAAGTAAACAGTATAATAAAAAACAGTATAAAAATAGGGTGATGTCAATTCCGAAAAAAATTCTCATGTTTTGAAGTTATATATTTTTCAATGTTTCGAGAAAATAGTATTTGAAGCATATATCATATCTTTTAGTAGTTATTGGTCTAAAATATAGGTTTAAATATCAGAATAATTCAGAGATTTTATGCGACATGTTAAAAATAACAATTGGATATAAAAAAATATAGATGGATCAGAAAGAAAAACCAAAGTTATAAACGTTATTGCGAAAAAGAAAGGATTTTATTGAATTATTGATTGAAACTCTGAGAGTTAAAAAAACTAAAGAAGAAATTCATCGATAGATGGAACAGAAGTATAAGAAAAACCATCAGAATAAAATGAAAGAGAAAAACATTTGATCGTTCGAAATGGAAAGTTTTAGAATTTACCTTCATCTGGCAGTGAATAGAAAGGGAATGATTGTTATATATATATATATATATATATATATATATATATATATATATAGAGAGAGAGAGAGAGAGAGAGAGAGAGAGAATTAGCGATTAGTATGGATAATAAACTTATACTATTTATATAATATTATTAAAAATTATAATTATATGTCAATTGGTTTCATCTTGTACAAAAGTTCAAAAAAATATAAAATCGAAAAATTTTTATAGTTCATAAAAGTAAAAAAAATACTTAACCCATTTTAGACTAATTTATTGCTTAAGATTATTCAAATTTCTAATAATTAAATTTAGCACTACATATAGTTTAAAATAAATTAATATTTTGTTTATTCTTCTGCAGTGAAAAAAGACATTGTATCACTAGAAATGGAAAGCTCTTTATCCAGTAGTAGATAGAAAAAAGCTGATGATGATTATATACAATATTTAGAAAAACTAATTTACGTAGCAGAATTCAGGTATATTTATTTTTTTTTGTATGAAATAAATTGGGAATTTTATTCTAGTATAACATTGTGACGTAAGAATTTTCTGAATTTGATGCAAATTAATGTTAATCGTATTTGAATTTTAAAATTGTTGGATATATTATCATTTTCAATTATATTTAAATCAATAAAATGTATGTATTTTCGTATTTTTCACTGTAAAATAACAATATTATTTTCAAAATAATTGAGATTACTTTTTCTGTATAAATTTAAATTCAGACTCATTAGAGCAGTGGTCTCTATAATCAAGATAATTATACAGTTTATAAAATGAAAAAAGTACAGAATTTTATAAAAACTGAATATTTTTTTGAGTGATGTGGAGAGAAAATTATACGAGCTAATGAAGCGTACTTTGATTAAATAAAGTTTGTTTTCATAAAAATTAATAAAGTTTGTTTGGTTAAAATCTGTTTGTTTTGTAAATAAAAATGTTATTTCTGACTCTTCTAACCTTATTTACAAAATCAATCATTTCATATGAAATGACCGAAGTAATACGAGTATTTTTTTTAATTTATACTATCTAAAAAAAGTTTCACAGTATAATCTTTGCTTAAATGTTGTATCATATAACCTTAATCGTTTATAGTCAAAATTAAATATTCTCTTTTTAATATATCAATGTCCTTGTAACATTATTTAACTAAATTTGAAATATTTTAAATATATTTTTCACAATTAATATATAGTTTAAATGATTTTCAAAGATAAATTCGAGGATCAAATACTAGCATAGATCAATTAATGTTGGATGAATCAAGATAATTACATGTACAACTAAATATGATTTTACATTTCATATAAAATTATTTGTAAAATGTAAATTGAGCTTCTCATTACTTCCAATCAAGAAAATGAAACTGAATCAGAGTTTAAAGAAACTAAATATATTTAATTTTTTTATACTTTCTCAGTATTACTGATATTTAAAATTATCTTTAATTAGTGTTGTTGTACGTGGGTCGTTTGATAAGTATGATAAATTTATTTATTGTTTAATTTAATTAAATTTTTCAATTTAGTTTTTCATACTTTTTTACCATACTTATCAAACGACTCTCGTACTGTAATTTATATACATCGAACTTTGTATAAAAATAATTAGATAAATACTTTCTATGAACTAATTATCAAATATTATTCTAATAAATATTTTTATTTGTTTTGAAACTAAGGCGAATTCACTTTTATAAAAATGAATTATTACCCCAGTATCATAAGATATTAAAAAATATTCAATAATAATTATTGTCACTTTTTGTAATATAAGTTGATACACATTTCAATGACATCATCATCAGAGTGATGTGTTATAATGTTTAGAATAATTTTTGGTAAAAACTTACGAAGGTGGTCCCAAAAGTACCCGACCCAACAAAGAAAACACAAAAATTTTGGAAAAAAATATATTTCTTTTTCAACATAATCTCCTTTTAGCTCTATACACTTTTCCCAGCGATGTTCAATAAGTTCGATACCCTTTTTATAATAAGAACTGTCTTGCTCCTCAAAATACCCATTAACTGCCGACATCACTTCTTTATCGTTGGGAAATCTTTGACCACTGAGCCATCTTTTCAAGTTTGGGAACAGAAAATAATCCGAGGGGGCTAAATCTGGCGAATAGGGTGCATGAGGTAGCAATTCAAACTTTAATTCATTAATTTTGGCCATTGCAATAACGGATTTGTGAGCTGGTGCATTATCTTGATGAAACAACACTTTCTTCTTAGCCAAATGCGGCCGTTTTTGCTTGATTTCTTCGCTCAAACGTTGCAATAAGTTCGCATAATACTCGCCGTTGATAGTTTTTCCTTTTTCAAGATAGTCAATGAAAATTATCCCACGCGCATCCCAAAAAACCGACGCCATGACCTTGCCTGCAGATGAAACGGTCTTCGCCTTCTTTGGAGCCGGTTCTCCCTTTTCAGTCCATTGTTTTGATTGTTCTTTTGTCTCGGGTGTGAAGTGATGGACCCATGTTTCATCCATGGTTATGAAACGGCGCAAAAATTCTACTTTGTTGCTGTGAAACTTCGCTAAACACTCAATTGAAACATCTTCACGACACTGTTTTTGCTCGAGTGTGAGCAAACGCGGCACCCATCTTGCATACAGCTTTCTCATATCCAAATTTTCAGATAATATGCGATGTACCGCACTTTTTGAAATGCCTACTATGTCTGCTAGCTCGCGCACTTTCAGTCGACGATCATCCAGTACCGCTTTGTGGATTTTCTTCACCATTTCTGGAGTCGTCACCTCATTTGGTCGACCATTGCTCGTCTTGGCAGCTCGTACGGCCTCGTTTAAACGCTGCTACCCAATATTTCACTGTTGTAAACGAAGGAGCAGACTCACCCAGAGTAGAATCCAGTTCAGCTTTTATATTGGTTGGGCTGAGGCTTTTCAAATAAAAGTATTGTATCACGTAACGATGACCAATTTTCTCCATTTTCACAAATTCACTGAAAACGTTCACTATTGATGGCTGTCAAACAAATACTAAACAACGTGGTGTCCTCAAACTTGAAACATATGCTTTATAGATTGTTTACTTTCTAATACAGTGATATTTTTCAAACAACTACCGCCATCTCTAGGTCAGGCCGGGTACTTATGGGACTACCCTCGTATTATTGTCACTTTTTCTAATATAAGTTGATACACATTTCAATGGCAATACCATCATCATCAGAGTGATGTGTTATAATGTTTAGAATAATTTTTGGTGAAAACTTACTTATATGCTATTTTTTGTGTTATTCTTAACCTTATTCAATCCATTTCTTACTAGCAGTCGATTTTTTTTCTCATTACAAATTTTCATGCTCTCATATTAGTCTAAATCTCTTTTATCCTATGTGTGTCTTTTATATGTATGTATGTATGTGTGTGTGTGTATAGGATGTTTTTAAGTTAGATAAAACTTTCAATAAGAATTCATTTTCAAGTTCTATCACGCTTAAAAAAACACCTATATTATTATTAGTTAATTTTCTAATTTTATCATATTGTGTTGAAATTGCGTAATAAAATATTATGATGATAAAACATGCCACACACTGTAATATATTCAAATTAGTTGAAAATCGTCAACGTACCGTACAACGTGAAAACACCTCGAATCACACCTTCCTCGTTCTTTGCGACGCAATGATACAACGTGAAGTCGTGCCCGTGCACACGAGTCACGTTGAGACGCATTCGCGTACGATAAATAGGATCGCTAGGATCTCGTTCATCTTCCGTGATGCGATACTTCTCGCTATGCTCGAGCAATCGTCCGTCGGACCGTTCCCAGTAACGAACGGATTCAGGAAATGCGTCCACCTCGCACTCCAGTGACGCTGTTGTACCATTTGCAGCTCCTACCATCTGGTTCCGGATTCGAATCAAAGGCGGAACTGGTCTCCGTAGACAACAAAAAGAAACATATATTACTTACTGTTAAATATTCTAGACTTACGAATATTTTAATATGAAATTATTTACATACAGAATTATGTCATTTTTAAACCAAACTGAATTTATGGTTTAGTTCAATTTATTTTCATACGCATACAAACACATACAACAAGCACAAACATATACACATACAAGATAAAATTAATAGGTAAAACCCGAATACACATAACGACCACCCAGACAACATTGACGATTTCTATTTAACATCAGTCGTCTTTTAAGTACTTAATAGAACACATGTGTTATTTTGTTTCGTTATAATTTTTTTACGTTTTTTTGTATTCGTTTAAAATAGATAAACATCCAAAATTTCACCACCTGAAAATACGATCAGTGATATGATTTTTAAACTCTAAAATATTCATCCAAATGTAAGATGAAGATATAATGAACGAATGGAATGTAAAAAAATGGTATCAATTATTTAACGAAAGTAGAACACAAATGCATGATGAAGAACAAAATGAACGCCAGTCTTAGTCACGGATGAGTTGAAAAATGAAACTGGTGAAAAAATTCAAGAAAACAGACGATTGTTAATTTCTAACTTAAAAAAATAATTGAAAGTTGTGTCTCGATTGATGATCAATGAAATTGTTATGGATCACTTTCATCTAAAAAAATTTGCACCAGATGGTGTCAAAAATATTAGTGATGTCTATAAAGAGAAACGTATTAATTGAATAGTTCATGTGGGACATTTTTAATCATCATCTATACCAGGGATGGCCAAACTTTTAGATGTTACGGGCGACTTTTTTGGTGAAAGTGTACCTGAGGGCGAGTACGTTTTTTTTAGAATGTATTTACGAATTGGTGACTTCTTTTCTATAAGACACGAATTAACGAAGATATTTTACTATGACTATTATTAAATTACCTTTAAATAATTATTTTCTAGAACTAGTCCTGAATTTTAAAAAATCAAGGAAATATAGTGAAAAAAAGAAAATTATTGTTTTAGAACTGTATTAAAATAAATTAGATGCAAATTTTACAATTAAAAAAATTACAAAGTAAAAAAAAGATTTTTTTATTTTGATGACACTTGGCATTGCATAGTTTCGGCAAGTTTGTCAAAATTTGACTCGTATGAACTTAAACTAATTCTTAAACACGATTCCAAATGTAGATCTGATAATTGTGACCTATGTTTAGTTTTTATCTCATTCATGCAGGAAAATACTGATTTTCACAAATATGTTGAACCAAAAAATACATTGAAATATGAATTTATCACTATAATTTGTCAATGTTCACGTCATCTTTGCGGGAGACTTCCAGAGGCTTTGCGGTCGACCGGGCGACCTCGGTCTACGTCTTGGTCACTCCTGGTCTATACAGTCTCAATTATGCAACCAATGATAATTACTTATTTCTTCATCTTGAGAGATTTTTGAGCGATCAAAGTCCAGGAATTAATCAAGAGACAAAATAAATTGCGCAAGACTGACTAAAGGCTTGATGGTAACCTTCTTCAACGAAGAAATATAAAAAAAAGTCTCAAGATACGATAAGTGTCTTAATTTACATGGAGACTACATGAAAAACATTATATAAAATGCACAACATTCTGCAGTAAATACATTTTAAATATTTATTTACATTTTTTACACCTAACCGTTTTTTTCTGAAAGTACCTATTATAGTATACACACATACATACACACACACATACACATATACGAAGTGTGATCAAAAAGTAAGGTGAATTTTGAAATTTAGCGGGCTACTTCCGTTCGATCTTCGATTTTTTTATTTGGTTATGTTGGTACACTCGTCTCGAATATATGTTCCAAATTTCAGCTATGTAGCATGTTTAGTTTGTTGGTGAGAGGCATAAAAGTTAGAAGTGTTTTGCAGGCTCCACGATTTTCCGCTGTCGAAAATCATGGATCAAAGAGTTTGCATTAAATTTTGTGTGAAAAATGGAATCAAGTGCTCCAAAACACTTGAAATGTTGAAAGTGGCATACGATGAGTCTATTTTAAGCCAAAAAAATGTTTACAAGTGGTATAAACTCTTCCAAGAAGGCCGAGAAGACACCAACGACGAACCTCGTTCTGGACGCCCCAGCACGTCAACAATTGATGAGAACGTTGAAGAAGTGAAGAAAATAGTGTTGGGGAATCGTCGAATTACCATTAGAGAAATTGCTGATGATATTGGCATCTCGTTTGGTTCGTGCCAATCAATTTTAACGGGTGTTTTAGACATGAGACGTGTGCCAGTGAAGTCTGTTCCGAAATTGCTCAATTTCGACCAAAAGAACCGTCGCATGAGCATCGCCCAAGAGCTATTGAATGACGTCAACGACGACCCAGATTTACTCGACAGGGTCATAACAGGTGACGAAACATGGGTATACGGTTATGACGTCGAAATTAAGACTCAATCGTCCCAGTGGAGGCATTCCGGATCACCAAGACCAAAAAAAGCACGCCAAGTTCGATCAAATGTGAAGGTTTTGCTTACAGTTTTATTTAATTGCAGGGGCGTGGTGCATCATGAGTTCTTGCCACAGGGTAGAACAGTAAATAAGGAATATTACCTGCAAGTTATGCGCAATTTGCGCGAAGCAATCCGCCAGAAACGTCCGAATTTGTGGAAGAACAAAAATTGGCTTTTGCACCATGATAACGCCCCTGCTCACACATCGTTGCTTGTACGCGAATTTTAGGCTAAAACCAACACACTAATGATGCTGCAGGCACCGTATTCCCCAGACCTGGCCCCCTGTGACTTCTTCTTGTTCCCGAAACTGAAGAGGCCCATGAAAGGACGGCGTTTTGCAACGATTGAGGAAATAAAGACGGCATCGAAAGAGGAGCTGAACAAGATCACAAAAAATGATTTTTTGAAATGCTTTGAGGATTGGAAAAAGCGTTGGCACAAGTGCATTATATCCGAGGGGGATTACTTTGAAGGGGACAAAATAAAAATTGATGAATAAATAAATATTCTTTGAAAAAAATAAAAATTCACCTTATTTTTTGATCACACTGTATATATATATATATATATATATATATATATATATATATATATATATATATATATATATATATATATATGATATATATATATATATATATATATATATATATATATATATATATATATATATATATATATATGATAATTATATTATATATATATATATATATATATATATATATATATAATATAATATAATTATCATTAACTATTGTTTATTTTTGGTTTTCTAATTATTTCTTGATATTTTATTTTTATCTGCAATAAGCATAATAAGAGAGTTGACACTTTGTATTTAAAACAAATATTACTCTTTTAAAAAAATCATATATCGATCCGTATTTTAAAAAATCATATAACGATGATAGAAAAAAAATTACTCATCCAACACTACAAAAGCATCAGAATTGGTGTCAAATTTATTTCAAAATTAAAGAAAATAGGATCTTCGCTTAACAACTTTGGCACTCATCGCGATGAGAGCTTGCCTAGATTCAAGTTATCTTTTTTTGATCCTAATATGCCTATAGTCTGAACTATCGTTTTCAGTGTTATTCGGTTATTTCTTTTCAATAAAGTTTCTACAGTATGAATATTTTCTTCATAAACGGAAGTTTGCGGGTTTTCACTACGACTGTCTTTAATGTTTTCTCGACCGTTAGTAAAATAATTAATCCATTCATAAACAAAGGTTTTTTTTGTCGAATTGACTCCGTAAATATCTGTGATCACTTTAATAATATCAGACTTTTTTCAACTGAATTTAACTAGGAATTTAATATTAACGCACAATTCAATTTTAACCGAATTCAGATGCGAGGGTAATTTCAAACTGACATAACACCTTGAGTAAGTATCGTGCAGCACTGTCGCGAATACCTGATAACACAAGTCTTAACAGGTTTATGTTTGTATCAACTAATTATAAATATAGTATTTCGTTTACAAATAATAACCACTTTCTAGGAACTTTTTGAACACAATATATATATATATATATATATATATATATATATATATATATTGATAGAAAATTAAACGTTTATTATGACAAATAATTTATTGTATTCCATGTGACATTTGTCATTCGGCGTGACATCTTAAGCTGTGGGAATATGCTTGTTGCTTGAGAAACGTTCATATTATTTCACGAGCTGTCCTCAAAATGATAATTTATTTTACGTACAAAACTACGTTTGCATTTAATATTGAATGTGACATAAAAGAGATGAGATCTTGTATAAACAGAATTCATTGTTTGAATATTCAAAATAAAACTGTTGCCTGACTTTAAATTTTAATACTTAAACAGGAATTCACTCGATTGAATATTTATTCTACTAAGAAACTGTTTTCTTTGTGATTTCATGAAAAATTTATTCTTACGTATTTATATTTATTTTATGATAATTCTTTGAGATACAATTTAAGTAAATATGTGAACATGTTTATATATTTCATTTTTATTTTCACTCGAATATCTTATAAATATTTAATGAAAAAAAATTCAAAACTTGAATATCTTATGTTATTTATGAAAAAAATGGTTTTGTTGCATATTGGTTCATTTTGCTATTAGTGAAATATATTTTCATTTTGTTTTGAAATTTAAAAAAATTCCAAGGAAGTTATACGAAAATTTCAACTCGTTTCTCAAAAAAATCTTTAATTACGCACCTATCTCGCTTATCACACAAGGATAAAAGTCAATATCAGGACCATAGTACATTAGAGTATAACAAGGATAGTACAAATTTGGTACTTGATGTTTTTTCGATAACACATTTTTTTTAAAAAAAAGATAATATTTGTTCACATTTTATCATAATACTATATAAATTAAAATGTATTTTCTGATATTTTCAAATGATTATTAATCCAATAATATTTTTCTATTAATTATTTGAGATAAAAAATAAATTATTCATGATTGTATTTAAAGTAATAAATTTTATATAATATATATTTCATAATCTATTAAGGAAGAATATTTTTCCTTAATAGATTATGAAATATATATTATATATTTCATAATCTAAACCCTTCGTATTAAAATGATATGATAAAAGCAATCTGTATAAAAAAATTAGTGTTCGTTTTGAAAATAATATGATTACTAATTGTATGAAAAATGTTATTAATTACTTGAATTAAAATAATAAATTGTTTCACTAACAATTAAAGCAAAAAGTTTTAATATATATATATATATATATATAATCTTATATACAGGTGACTATAACATTATATATGAGGCTCAAGTGAGACTGAAGGATTTAGACGTATGTTTACTTGCTTACTGTCATTTACTATTCTTCAGTCTCATTTTAGTCACCTATATATATATATATATATATATGATTATATTTAGAAGTATATCTGAAATATATTTTATTATATTTTATCAGAATTTCATCTTACGTATTTTTATATTCGTTAATATTTTGTACATTAGTTACTATAATTTATTCTAAGTTTCTTTTACATGATTATTATTTATATTTTACTTACAAAGTAAATTTAAAATATTTTTTATCTTCTTTTTAAGATAATTTGTTTACTGTTATTTTAAGAATATTAATTTACCAAAAAAAATGCATTGCAAATATCCAAATATATTTATAAATACATCTAAAATATATACTCTATTATTATAATTTATCAAAAATTGTTATTATTAGGTAACCAAAAATTTATCTTGCTTCTGAGATTAAAATACGAACTCTTGATTTTTTTTGAAAAAATTAATAAATCGAAGACGTATTGAAAAATAATTAAAATAATATATATTTTATTTTCTGTCAAGAATAAACATTTTTAATGTCAAATTTATAATAATGTAAATAAGAAACAAACTTTTGAATTAATTTATATATAAATATATATATATATATATATATATCAGTGGTTCTTAACCTTTTTAATGATTGTCACCCTCTTGAATCTAAAAATAATTTTCCGCAACCCCTTGAAAAATGTATTTCTATTTCTTTATTTGGAAAATTACATCTATTGCAAGATAATTTTTTTATTGAAAAATAAACACATACATTTACATATACATACAAAATAATATCTCAATTTTTAATGGCTATGTTGTTGTTTATTCATAATAATATTTTTGGTGTGAGGCTCCTTTCTTGAAAGAGCCACGCATAAGTCATCACTTGCATTTGAAAATTTAGAAACTTTTCTCACATCCCTGGAAATGCTTTCTCGCACCCCCCGGGCTACACCCACCCCAGGTTAAGAACCACTGATATATATATATATATATATATATATATATATAATATATATATATATATATATATATATATATATAAAAAATAAAGCGGAAGGGAGATACTTGACAACATAATATATATATATATATATATATATATATATATATATATATATATATCTTAATATTTTCAGACAATGATTGACAAAATTCAAAAATCGAGTATATTTAAAAATAAGTTCGCTGCGATCCCCTTCAAAGTACCCCTCTTGCATCTAAATTTATGTTTTCCAGTTTTCGTAACAATTTATTTTTGACCTCTCCGATTAGATTCTTGGATATCTTGCGGAGATAATATTTTTATTGAAAAATAAACACATATATTTACATATACATACAAAATAATATCTCAATGTTTAATGGCTAAGTTGTTGTTGTTTATCATAATAATACTTTTGGAGCGAGGCTCCTTTCTTGAAAGAGCCACGCACTGTTGGCTTTGTCGTTTAAGTCATCACTTGCATTTTAAAATTTAGAAACTTCTTTCTCATCCATTTTCTGGAAACTCGCGCGTTGCTTACTCGCACACACAGGGCTAGGGTGGTCAAGGTCTCAATCGAGAGAGTAGGGATCTGCCCCAGGTTACAGGTTCGAGTGTTACCACTGATATATATATATATATATATATATATATATATATATATATATATATATATATTGTTAAATATTTTTGTAAAAAATAAAAATATTAATATATCGACGAAAATATACTGCGATTATTCCAAAATTAATATACATTTTACTGCTGTATTTCTTCAAAAATTATTACTACGTATCTTCGTATGTACTTAGTTTATATATATATATATATATATATATATAATGGTTATGTATTATAGAACAGAAAAATGCCAAGATAGAGTTTTTAAATCCTCATTTATTTCCCAATTCAATAATATCTATTTCAGTTTCATTGTAAGTAGATTTCATTCTAAAGCAATACGGACAGATTTATAAAAAGCTTTGGGATTAAATCACAAAGTTTTTATTCTATAAAAACTAGTAGTAACAGATAACATATCGTTCAGAGTAAATCTAGTTTTCGAATGGTTCTATTTCTTGATAAATAGACTTTTTTAAATGTTCCTTTTTTAGTTATTTATATAGAAATTGCACGAAATTTAAAAAGTATAGAAATTTTAATCAATATTATATATATATATATATATATATATATATATATATATATATATATATATATATATGTTTCTATGTCAACAAAAAAAGTAATTGTAAATTAAGATTTACAGAGCAGAAATATGAAAAAATATTATTGTGAAATGAGGTTTTTATTTTATGAAAATTTATGGACAGTAAAAAGATTAGTATACGTATATCAAAGTTGTAAATCCACTAATGTAATATATGCAGACATACATTATATATATATATATATATATATATATATATATATATATATATAATATAATTAAATGGGTCTACGTACACCTTCATGTGTAAATTTTACATTTACTTTATTTTGCTTATATTTATTATACATACTTTTTTGAAAATTCATGAATATGAACAACCACAAATGAATACTCACAGTGTACTTCAACTTGAAATGTCTGATTTACTGAAGGTGGAACTCCATTATTTGCAATGCATACATATCCACCCATATGCGTTCGGCTTATTCGCGTTATGTTGAAAACATGTCCTTCTACAGATGTGGCTGGAAAAAAAAACATATTTCGTTAATATTTATAGCAGTTTTAAACAAATTGCTTTTTTACTCATTTTAAATATTTTATGTATTGTTGTATATCAATTTTCAGATATTTTATTCTGAATTTATAGCGTTGATTCTTTTTTGTATAATCACTTTTCGTATGAATGTGTTTAAATTCTATTAATAATTCACTCATATAATTTCTATAATTATTTAATATATTATTGTTTTTTCTTTCATCAAAAATCGGAAAATTTAATGTATATATATATATATATATATACATAGAGAGAGAGAGAGAGAGAGAGAGAAAGAGTTTTCCAATAAGCGCTTCAGAAATTTAAATAAAACTAAAACAAAAAATATTTAATTAGTTATTTATATATTTTATTTTTAATCATATTGTATGGCATTAATGACGGAATACAATTTCACTTATATGACCACCACGACTTTGTTTGACATAGTTCATTCGTTTAGTCCAATTTTTAGTCATTATTTCACATAATTGTGGTCCAATTTCATGAATTAGACGTTCAATGTTTATTTTTAATGTTTCTGTTGTTTGTGGTTTATCAGCATAAATCAATATTATCACATAATTTAGAGAAAATAATCCAATGGAGTTTAGATCACATGATCTTGATGGTCTATTGATGGATCCATTTCGTGAAATAATGGACTCATTAAATTTGTGTTTCAATAAATCTTTTGAAGTTTTTACAATTTCTAAGCGTTGTTGAATTGTTAAACTTTCTATGATAATTTACCAAACTATACTAAGTTCAAATGTTAAAATGAGCTTTAAAAATTTTTTTAACATGGCTGCCACCAGCTGTCAAAATTTGACATTATTATTGAGAAATCTTTATATACAATGGTTATCACTTTAAATAATTCACTTATGATTTTCTGAGAATTTGCTAATTTATAAACGCTCAACTATTGTATAATTAAATTCTTTATTTAAAATTTCGTGTTTATATAAAGTTGTCAAATGAGAATGAGAGGTTTAGACATACATTTACTTCCTTACTATCATTTAATATGCTTGAGTTTCATTTGGACCACCCTATATATATATATATATATATATACATACAAATATATATGCATGTAAAGTATTTTTTAAGAAATTTAGATGATTAATTAATTTCACGTTTATTTTAAATATATTTTTTAAATTGAAAAATAAATGTTTCTTTATGTTTTCAAATTAAACATATATTTTTTTATAATAGCTATTATAAATAACTGTAGAAATAAACCTCAACTTACGAATATAATACGTTTTTGTAAATGTGTTTTTATGTGAACTTTTTGTAACTGGAATTTATTTTTCTTGTAAGTAATTGAAGTAAAAAGTGAAATCAAATTTTCGTAAGAGCGAGGTTTTATGTTCGTAATTTATTATGTCGTGCTATGTTCATAACTTCGAATTGTTTGTTATTAAAGGTGTTTGTAAATAGAAGTTAACACACACACAGATATATATATATATATATATATATACATAACATAAAGAAAAATAAAATTGATTAAGAAATGAAAAATTTGTAAAGTATAATCATTTGGAATAATTTTTTAATATAGATGGATTATTCATTGAGGGAATCGTTAAAAAATATAAATGAGATGGAATGCGAATTTTGAATTAATAATTTTAATTTAGGCTGTATACTCCATTATTTGACATTAAAATATTTTTTAATTACATAATACATTTTATTTTTTTCTAGAATGAAAAATATATAAAATCGTTGTACATCAGCAGTTTTATAAAATACTGAAAGTATTTTACAAGTAATATAAGAGTAAATTAAAAATAGAAATATTAAAGTTATGGATTATTAATTAATTACAGAAATAACAAAATATTTAAAATAAAATAAAAAGTAGGCATTACAATGGAAATTAAATTAAACACATAATAGGAATTTTTAACTAGAAACTGTAGGAAAAAAATAACAAGCCAAAAGAATGATAATTATAATTGTAAGCATAGAAATTATTTTATAATTTATTAATAATTATTTTTTTATAAAATTTTAATGATTTTCTAAAAACATATTTAAAATTATTTTTAAAAAATCAATGTTTGATTTACAATGTTGTTAATAATGCATCAAAATGTAAGTTAGTATATCTTATTTATTAATTTTTATTTTACCAGAGAAAATACTGTTCATGAGAGTCAAAAAATGTATTTATTAATTTACAATTTTTAAATATATATTTAAAAAAAATATCTGGAAAAATGGTAACTTATGACAAAAATTAGATCAAGAATTGAGGCAACATAACCAGAATTTGGAAGAATAATTAATATAATGAAGAATCAAATACCATTTAGCTTGAAACAGAAAATATTGTATATAACCAGTGTGTGCTACTTGCTTCTACAGAGTGGCTCAAATATGACTGAAGGATATAAAATATAAATGTATGTCTAAACCATTCAGTCCCATTAGGGCTATTCTGTAATTGTAAGTCAGAAACTTGGTCACTGACTGAAAAACTGAAACAAAAACTTTTGACAACCAAGTAAAGCATGAAAAAGATAATGTTAGGATTTTTTTAAACATAACCAAAAAACCTGTAAATGGTTATGGGAACAGATAAGAGTAACTAATTTAATAAAACAAATAAAATCGATGAAATGGGGAAGAACAGGATTCATAGCAAGAAGAGAAAACAGTATATGGACAAAAACAATTATGGGAGACGACTAAAAGGTAAAAAGAGATCAAGGAAGAAACTCTATTAAAGATGGAGGGATACAATTGTGAAGGTTGGATGAGATTAACTATGATCAAGAAATAATTGAAAAATGGGAAAACATTTAAAAAGATCTGATGATATTTAAGATGCTTTCGCTCAGAAATTGGTTAATAAGGGCTATTACGATTATATATATATATATATATATATATATATATATATATATGTATGTATTTATACAATAAAACAATAAAAATATACTCGAATGCATTTTCAGTATCGTCTTAATTTTTTTTAAACTATTGTATTTATCATTAGTCTATATATTGTCATAAAGTAAATACATATACTAAAATCCATAATGCAACGCTATATTTCTTTCTTACATAATATTCATCGAGCTTTTATAGTAAAAAGTCACAAAAAATATAGTTTTCTCATTTAAAAATATACTTTACTATAAAGAAATATCATCTTTAAATCCTATTCTTCTGCATGAGTTAAATCGTAATATGATTCGCTTTTGTACACTTCCTAATATCCAGATAAATTTCAAGTTGTATAGAATGAATTATTCTTTTTCCTCTTATCCTATAGACGACCCAAATGAGACTCAAAGATAGTAAAGAATAGTAAATGATAGTAAGCAAATAAATGTATTTCTAAACTCTTCAGTCTCATTTAGCTACTCTATATATAAAATAATATACGACATACAGCGTATAAAATCTAAATAAGATAATTTTCTGTACATTTACTTTCGAGAGAAACATTAAACATTTTTAATATTATTTTTATATACAGACTATTTACATAAACGTTATATACTGAAATTAATTTGTATTTATATGTGGTATTTATTTTTCTCATTTCTATCATTTTATGTTTTCAAACAAGACAAAAGGATTAACAATATAATACTGTGGTTAAATTCACTTTGTATAAAACGAAACAAATATTCAACCTGACAGAATATGCCGAAGTAGAGAAAACAATAATAATGAATATATTTAATGTTTTAATAACATCCAAATAATTTAATTTATTTAATTGTAATAATATTTTGTTTAGAAATACATTTTGTAGTAGTTAAGGATTTATTTGATTTTAATAATGGATACAAAATATTAAATATGCTTTAATATGTATTTCTAAATATATAATAAATGTTATATTGATGTACATTTACCTTGCCATTGTCCTAGTTGAATTGATAATCCGTCCTCACGTCTCCATTCGACGTACGGTCTGGGTGTTCCTGTAGCCGCACAACTCAAACGAAGATTTGCACCTTCATTCACGACGATAGGACGTGAAAGGGATGATGCTGGTTCTGAGAAAAAAATATGTAATGTAAAGCGTTGAAGTAACAACCCTAATAAAAAATATATTTTGTTATCATTAATGAAATTATATTTCCTGTAGTAACAAGCTTGATGTTTTTCGTTGACCTTTTTTAGGTAACATAAAAAGACTATACGTCCATTTACATGTTGCGATATTTTCTAATGATAATATAATGTGAAATATTAATTCGAAAATATTTTACAATTTAAATATTACTTTTTAAACACACACATATATGCATATATGTATGTATATTCGTATTTAAATGCAATAGACAAATAGAATAAAAAAGGTACTTTCTTAATTTCAAATATTTTTTAATATTAAGTTGTGTAATATGAAATGTCGGATTATTTTATGGAAAATAAAAAAAATCCGACATTTAATATCACACAACCTAATAATTATAACTATACTTAATTTAATTAAAAATAAGTGAAGTTTATATTCAAATATATTGATAAAATAAGTATGTAATTGCCTAAAATTTAATATGAAACATTTTTTTTTCTTAATCTTTAGAAGATTTTTAGAAACTTTCTGTTATTACTTTAAAAACTTAAGCAACATTTTTGTTTTCACTTACTTCCAATAATAGATTTATACATACTATTAACTATTTTTTAATATTTATTGATCGATATTTGATTTTGTTTAATATGATGGACAGTAAATATTTGAAATGAATACAAAAAAAATATAGAAAGCATCCTCTTCAACGCTATAGTTATTATAGTAGAGCCTCAGCCTCTGTAATGTTAATTTAATAAGGGGGTTTTATTTTATAATTCGACGGTAGTTGTTTTTTAAGCATTTAAAATTGTTAGCCTCATGCTCAACCCAAAACTTGGGAAAATATCCGACCAAACAGGAGATTGAACGTAGTCTCCTACATGACAGGTGGTAATGTATGTCACCACACTACCGGTTGGCAAATATATATATTTATATATATATATATATATATATATATATATATATATATATATATAATGATGATAAATAGAATGAGGTTGAACAATTGAGACATATATTTATTTGTTTACTATAACTTATTGTACTTTTCTTTACTCAGTTTCATTTGGGCCACCTTATATATATATATATATATATATATATATATGTGTGTGTGTGTGTGTGTGTGTGTTCGTAAGAGTATATATGTGTATAAAAATCAAAATAATTCAACAGCTCCAGATAACATAAAGAAGCATAGAAAAGTGCATGTTAAGAATAAAATATAGTGACAGAAAAAGAACCGCATTGATCAAAAAAAATAAATATTTAGGGATGTTGTAACAAAAATAAGTAGTTTAAAATGTAAAAGGACTGGTTATATAGCAAAAAAAAAACTTTTAGACAAAAAAAATATTGGTTGAGGAACTCAGATATATAAAAAAAAGTCCAAGAAAAGACTCATGGATAAATGAAACAGAGATATATGAAAATTCGTCGGAACAGACCGAAAAAGCTGAAAAAAGCTGATAATGAAATTTATATATATATATATATATATATATAGAGAGAGAGAGAGAGAGAGAGAGAAGAATAAAGAAGCGTAATAAAAATTTTACTTGATTTCAATGTTAATTTTTATCACACTTAAATAAACATCCCCTCCTCACCCTCTCTCTCTCTCTCTCTCTCTCTCTCTGTCTATATATATATATATATATATATATATATATATATGTATATACTAGTATGTTTACTTAGAAAACAATTAAGGTGACAAGGATTCTAATTTTGGTAATCCTTACATTAATATATTTTATCTCTATTTAGTTAAAAGCCTTAATAGAAAGTGTTTTTTTTAATAAGTATTTCATATTCTTGCTAATATTCATTTTTGATAGTTCATTTTCTGGATTTCAACGTTCTTAGATCTGTTAACTCTTAACCGATATTCTTTTTCTATTTATCTTTCTTCATATAATATTTTTGGGTGAATCCTGGTAAAATATCAAAAAACCTGTGTAGAGCTCCTAATTTTTATGATGAGCCTCCATGTCACCAATTTTAATTGAAAAAAATAATTGTTTTCAAAATGCTTAAATGTTGATTATTCCAAATCTGAATACATTTGTGAAAAGATTGATTTTTTATCAATTTTTTTTGCAATTCTTTTATTTTTGCGATTTTATTTTTAGCGCGTGATTATTTCTGTCATAAAAAGGAAGAAAATCTGTTCTTCGATTGAAAATTATTACAAATCAAATATATCACAAAAGCTTTATATAGGGTCATCCAAATATGACTCCTAGATTTGTGTTTTATTAAAAAGAAACAAAAAAAAACTATACATATGTTTCCCTATACACCATCCTATACACATGTTTCTTTTTAATAAAACACAAATCTAGGCGTCAAATTTGGATGATTCCATATATTCAAAGTAAAATTTTAGGCCTTCATCTACTTTTCAAACTCTCATAATAAATATATGTATGTGTGTATATATAGAATGTTTTTTTTAACCGTGATAGAATTTTAAATTAAATCCCTATCAAAAGTTCTATCAAACCTAAGAAACTTTTTTTTATACCTTTATATATATACATATATATATATATATATATATATATAGAGAGAGAGAGAGAGAGAGAGAGAAAGTTTTAGGTTAGATAAAACTTTCGATAAGGAGTCAATTTCAAATTCTATCACACTTAAACAACAGTCTCTCTCTCTTTTTCGATATATATATTATATATATATATATATATATATAATACAACATATATTTGCAAGAACTATTCCAAATAACCTAATGTTCTTTTTTATTTTTCAAATTTTCCTTTTTAACTTCCTGTCTTATTTTAATCTTTATTATGTACGATAAATAATAAATTGTTTTTCTAACAACAAATATATCTTTTCACTTCATGTTATCATCAAATGTCTTCTATGTAACTGAAAATAACTCTTTTTAACTCATGTCATGATAGGAAATTAAACGAGAAATTTCTTATTTTCAATTTGTTTCACGAGAATATAATAAAATAAAAAAGTAAAGTTTACAATCACCGCCAAATGACACAGATCGATGAGTATGACCTATAATGCAATATAATAGAAAATAACATTCTTTTTACGTCAGTGTAGAAATATATTAAACGTGTGTTTTTGTATGATTTTTTTAATAAAAAAAAAATAAAATTATTGTATATCATAAATTTTAATTACTATTCAAGGAAAATATATTTGTTTTTACAAAATTGCTCATTTAATTATAAAGTTTATTCAAAAAATTAAAAATTACATTTAATTATAAGCTAATTTAATTATAATAGCTAAAAAATAAAAAATGTTAGAGTGGTTCATAGGGAAACATGTAAATAGTTTCTTTTTAATAAAATACAAATCTAAGCGTCAGATTTGGATGACCTTTATCTTAAGAAATAAATACGTTTTCTCTTTTTGTCATATAATATAATACAAAACAAAGCAAAATTAAATATATTTATAATCCTTTTTAAATTGTGTACCATTTTACAAATTCATTTATGTCGTATTTACTTCACAAATTTTTCATAACAAAAACAGATAATTAAAACTAGACAAAGAGAGGATTAAAATGAATTATACATTTATTTCTATATTTCTATATTTTAATATAATACATCTATATTACCATTCTACTACTTGTATATATTAAATAAATTCAGTAGTATTATTCAACATCTAAAATATCAGTCTCAATCGTGATATAACGCAGTCAAACAAATCTTATATAATCGACTAACAGTATTCACTGCAAACCGAACTTGTATAGCTACAGTTTTTCAACGAATTGTACTAGCCGACATGTTGAATTCATTAAATCGTGTTAAAATTTGTATAAAATAATATTTAGATTAATTTGTATTTTGTATAAAGTTGACAAATTGTTTATAAATGTGTTTTAAAATATAATAGTTGTGCTATTTGTGTGAGTTGTGTGTTTGTGTTTATATATAAACCTTGTTTTACAAACTATTCCAGTTAACGTGACCTACAGTGAAAAGATGCAATAGTAACCGCTTAACAAGAAACATGGGAACGACTCTGGCAAACAATTTGTGTTATCTGAAACAAGTTTTCGTGTTATCCAAAAGAAATATTGAATACGGTAAGTGATATTTTCTTGTTACACAGTTTATGTCGAGCGAATAATTTATACATAGTAAAGATGTGTATTTTATTTCAATCAATACAAACATAGACATGTATATATATATATATATATATATATATATATATATATATAAAAGTGTGTGTATATATTTATATATGCATTTATTAATAATATAGCATACACCAATGAATCTCCTTAGATACATGAATCATATATTGTAAATGATAGTGAGTATATAGAGCCTAAATCTTATTTTGAAACTTTTTGAACATAACCATATACAAGTTTTATGAATATGTTTATAAATATATATATTCTAAATGGAAATTTTTGGGAGAGGTTTTTATACAGCAGTGAATAGGAAGAGGTGTGTGTGTTGTATATATACACCAGGGGTTCCCAACCTTTTTATACCCTAGAGCGCATTCTAAAATATCGGTAGGGCGGCGGGCACCAGCTATTTTTTAAGGATATTTATAATTGACCAAGGATAAAAAAATAATAAACAAAAATAATTTCGAAATAATAAAATTATTGTGCAAATTACATACACACAAAGAAACGTACATACAAAACATAATACAAAGTAAACAAAAAACACACATACAAAGAAATCATTTAAAAAAACGTAAAAGAAAACATTAAAAAAATCAATCTGTCAGTGTGATTTTTGGCATTGCATTTCATTGGCCAGTGCCTCGTAATTAGGAGAGTATGACGATAATCCTGTTAGCAAACAATTATAAAGATGCTCATCGGTGAGTCGAGATCTATATCGTGATTTTATTAAATTCATGTTTGAAAACAACGATTCGCATAAATACGTTGACCCGAAAAACGATTTGATTTTATATGCCGCTTTTTTCAAAAATGGGAACCTTTTTTTGTCGACTATGTTCCATAAGTCCTCCGATATTAAGGATTTGAACAAAATATCATTCTTAAGGTCCAAAATTTCTAACTCTAGTTCTTCTGCTTTCCCCTGTACAAAATCTGCAATACATGCGGCTAGTTCCATTACATTTATTTGGCAATAAAAGGATTAATACAGAAGGAGACAATTGGCTCGATATTTGTAAACTGCAGAAATCTCTCTTCAAACTGTTTTTGAAGCACTTGAAGGGTCTCAATAAATAACGACACGTTTAATTCATTGTTACCTAGCATTTTCTTCCTATGCGAGAAATGCGATATCAACAAAGCCAATTTCGCTTTAAATGAATTTACAGAGCTTATCATTTCAGCTATATTTTTGTCTTTTCTCTGCAACTCCAAATTGAAAGAATTCAATTTTTCCATGGTGTCTGCAAGAGTGGCGGGCACGGGGTTGGGAATCCCTGATATACACACACACACACACACACACACACATATAAACATATCATTATTATTATCAGCTCCTCCCAGTTCACTGCTGGTAGAAAATTTCTCCCACAATTCTCCATTTCAACCCATTTAATGATATATCTAGACATATCTAACGTATATATATAATATATATATATATATATATATATATATATGATGATGATGATGTTTTTTTAAGTGTTATGGAACTTTCAATTGAATCTCTATGGAAAATTCTATCTAACCTATAAAAACATCATTTATCATATATATATATTTATATATATATATATATATATATATATATATATATATATATATATATATATATATATATATATATATATATGTTATGGAATATGAATCTCTATGGAAAATTCTATCTAACCTATAAAAACATCATTTATCATATATATATATATATATATATATATATATATATATAATTGTTTTTTAAAATAAATCACACAATTGTATAAGATCATCCAAATATGACGTCTAGATTTGTTTTATTAAAAAGAAATAATTTCTTTTAATAAAACAAATAATAAATATATTTTCATTTTTTCTTTTTCTATAATTTATTTTCTTTCTTTTTAATAAAACACAAATCTAGGCGTTACATTTGGAGATGACCATTATGAATTTAATTTAGTTTTAAATTTTATTAACATATATTCGTCCGCTTGATGAAAATTCGTCATCTTCCAGAGAATCACCCACAGCCAAATGACGAAAATTCGTCATTTGTATATTACAGAGAATAATTGATTTTTGTTCTCTTAATTCTGAGTATATTAAATTATAATTTTAACCAAACAGAGATAATTCCATGAGAGAACTGATTTTAGCTTCAGTTGCATTAGTTCATTGGCATTTTATCTGATTGTGAGGCAGATTTTTCACAAACTAATTTTGATAATAATGATAGTGACAATATGTGACTTTTGCAACATTCCCCTTCATACTAGCACATGTTTTGAACAGTACCATTCACTGAAAAATTATTAATTATTTATAAAATTAAAGACTCAAAAATAATGTACTTCATCTAAAAAAAAGAGAATAATAACTTTGTGTTTTTAGAAATTCATTTAAACTTTTTTATGAATTTAATTGTTTTTTAACCAAGGAAAGCCAAAAAAAATAAAAATTTATATATAAAGATAAATTTGTTTTATATCATTTTCCAAGATTTCACTGAAAAATATATGATTTCTAACAAGTTACATTAGTTTTATATAGACCATATTATTTCTACAGATAGTGTCAAAAAATGCCAGCATTTAGTGAATGGCGGTGCAAAAAGTTACCCGACGAATATGTGTTAATAGTAATTTTGTTTTGACCATATTAATCACTATTTTTATGAACTTTCTTAGATAATAAAATTCTGTACTTGGTATTTTATAAAATGTTATCTTTCATATTTTTGTTAGTTCAAATAAATGTTTCTTGAGATATTAGTTTGACTATGTAAAAATTTGCATTTTTATTGACAAGAGTATAATTTTTTTTAAAATTTCAAAATATTTTACACTCTTTAATTTTCATAACATTTTAAAATTTAATTTATTTTTTTATTATTAAAGCAATTATTTTAGAAACATGTTTATAGACGATTTAATAAAAAACGCCTATTTATCATTACTAATTATTTCTTAATTGATACTTGAATCAGTTTATTCGTAGGAATGTATGTATATACACCCGTCCCTCAATTTACGTGGGACTTTTTTTATAAGAGTTTTTTTACGCGGCAAATTATACCTCTATTTACGCGGGACTTTTTTTACGCGGTATTTATTTACGTGGCACTTTTTAAACGCGGTCAGATAGATTTCATTTATATAATTTTTCATGGAATTTATTATATATCAGAGTAGCGCAAATTCTTACTTGAACGTATAAAAGCACGATATAAATATATAAAAGATTGATTGTTTTGAATTATAGTAGCGATAGTGACACCAAATAACATTTATCTACTTTTGTTTTCTAAAACGTCATTATTTTTTTGTTAAGCTATGTAGAATAAATATGTGTTTCTACAACTTTACTAGCTTTTATTTACAATATTGTTTCAATTGTATTGACATACTCAATTTACGCGATTTTCATTCGCGTAAAACAAATCCACGTGGAAAGGATACTTCGCGTAAATTGAGAGACGGGCGATATATATATATATATATATATATATATATATATATATATATATATATATATATATATAATGTTTCACATAGAAAATTGTTTTATCTCTAGAAACATTATATTTTTATCGCAAATGGAAAATATTTTAAAATTGTCACCAGTACGTTAAAAAACTTTTTCTATAAAGTTTCACTCTAAATATTTTCGGAATGCTTCTACTGCTATTATATACGCTTGGAATGCTAAAAGCACATTTTACTAGACAGTGTTTTGAACCCTTGAGATATTTTCAACCTTTGGTGTCACAAAGAGGATATATCTATGAACTATTAAACAAATATCTTTTAATATACTCGATATTATAATCATTGTTATATTTATTCAAATTATGTATATATATATATATATATATATATATATATATAAAAATTTTCCATTATTTTTTCATAAGATTAAATCGTTTTAATACACTCCATAAAAACGACTTATAAATCTAATATTAATTAATTTCAATTCGTGTTCGATAATCTTTTTTTTGCTAATTAAAATACTAATTCCGTGAAAATGTTTGTTGACAAATGTTATATAGACTAAAGCTCACAGTGTTATATATTTTAACCTTTTGGATATTAATTAATATATGTATACTGTTTTAATAATGACACAGAAAGTCTCAATAATTGGGGATTTTCGTATACTAATCGAATATGTTGTGAATATTGCGGATTTAATATGCTAACACTAATCAGTACATGTGAGGATTAGGACATTTATGTGAATTGTAAATGAATCATTATTATTTATTTACAAAAACATTGATTGATATACTTATTTATACTTTTGTGTAATTTCAATTCAGTGGAATTATTTTTTAATTAAATTATTATCAAAAGGTGTAATTATGATAATGACTTAATATATATCTATATTTATGTGTGTGTATATGTATATATATATATATATATATATATATATATATATATATATAACTGATAATTGTTGTATTGGTTATCATCACCACCTATCATGACAGATAAATGTGTTCGAACCTCGGTCGGAGATATAGAGTAAACGGGGTTATAAAGTGTTCAATAATCACTTTTTGTTTATAAAAATAGTAATAATTTGAACAAAAAGGTTTTGACGATAATGGCATCGCCATCGAAATGCGCACCAGCCGATTATTGTCATAAACAAAAAGTGATTATTGATCACTTTATAACCATTGTGGTGTTAGGGATAAAAATTCATTTGCGTTAAATATTATTTTTTCATTAAATAGTTTTACCAAAAGTTGATAACTATTGAAATAATTCTCATGTAGGATTTAGTTTAATCTTATCATCGAAGGAACACAGAATGATGATGCAGGTATTCTAGAGTCTTCGAACCGATGGCTATTCTACAAAAATGCTCGTGTCTGCTTGTAATCGGTAAATATGTCAGAAGATGGACTTGCAATCTATAAAATAAAGTGCGGGTGATACATAACGTGCGGAAAGAATGGACTGAAGAACCATTCTTCGACGATCTGCACTGTCATTAAAAGTAGTCTGAGATAAAATGACTCACGGAACCTTGATAAACAGTGAGGATTAGTAAGAGGGTGCGACTAATCATTTATCTCTGTCGTGAACGTCGATTATTCGACACGTGATACAATGTGTTGTTTAAGAAATATGTGTTGATTCTTTTCATAAAAGTTTCGATTTTCCTATCGTTCATGAAATATTTTCATTCCATACTTACTTTTTTAATAAATTTTATAATAATTGAATCAATACTCATTTATTAAAAAAATATATAAAAGAAATATGAATATATACTTTAAATTATTTCTACTGTAAATAAAAATGACTACTCAGACTTGATAATTACTTTTATTTTTTTTTTACATTACAGACATTATTTTTTATTACACTTTTATCTTAATTAAATCAGTATTTTTCTTTTTAACTAATACAAAATAAAAGCATATATTTTATATTAATCATTTTAAACGCAATTTTTAAAAGAATGGAAAATAATTACTTATTAAACTGCCTCGTATAAAGTTATTTCATTTTTATACTCGTGTAACATAAATACTATTATTTTTTATTATTATGGATATTTTAGCATATTTCCTTAGATAATATTTTTTAAATATAAATGAAATCAAGTTTAAATTACTATTAATTATATTTTTTTTAGAAAAAAAACTTCTTTACAGGACTGATAATAATTACCAACTTATTTTAATTATTCTTGGTTATTTATAATTAACAATCTATGCAGTTTATTATTTTACATTTATAAATTTTAATAAATAGAAAAAATAAGAGTAAGGGTATTTAATAGTTTTTCATAGAATATTAACTTAGTATCAAAGATAATAAATCAATATTTTTTTAAGCGCTGTTAAAAAAAATAATTTCAAGTAAATAAAGTAAAGGAATAACGAAATATAATAGTAGTCAAGAAAAAATATAAATATTTTATTTCTTTCTAGAAAATTATTTTATTTTTGTGCGTTATTAAAATAACAATTTTGTATTTCGTATTTTAAATATATTATTCTTAGTAGATATATATTTGTGTATTTATCTGACTGATCGTTTTTATCTACCAATCAGTAATCTTATGCACAAAAAGTATTGAATAAGAACATAACGTTTTTTAGAGAAAAGACGAGACACTTTGTTTTAGTTAAAGTTGTTAGTTTAATGTAAGTTTATACAGTTGTTTTTTTCCTTGTAAGCTTTTTAGATATCGTCGATGCTTGATTACACTCTTGTGCCTCGTCAACTTCTCTCTACAACCAAAACTGTGATCATTCAGTATACACTTTTTTGTCCTCTGTTCCAGTAAAGTGCATCATTTACTCTCTATTAACCATTTTTCATTCCACGATAACCTAATTAACTCTCAAGAATATATTATATATAGGACGAATCTTATGAAAAATTCAGTTTTATTAGTTTACTTCTTTATAGTGTAAACTGTTTTACATATTATTTCAAATTATTTTATAAATAAAATATTATATATATATATAAACACACCACACATACATATTTATATACACGGATGAAAATATATCTAAGTTATATTTAATCATTCAATTTTGAGAAGAAAATTATTCAATAAATTTCTTTTATTAATCCAAGGAAATAAAATTGATATCTTTAATGTTTAAATAATTTATTAATTTTAAATCATCACCAGAAATAAGTAAATTGTAGTTTTTATAATTACAAAAATGTTAACAAATAATATTTTATATTTATATTATATAACAAAATAATTTGTATAGAAACAGAGGAGATATTGTGGAAAAAAATAATCGATAAATATAGTTATTACATAGGAATTAAAATTAAAAAGGAACCAAATATATGAAAATATATTAAAGAAATCGTTGAATCATTTAAATTCCAATAATTTGAGAGTTGTTTACCTAATAGGAAATTCCAAGAGATTTAAGAGATTGTATGTATTTATGTATACATTTTTACACATACACACACACACATCACCCACACACACACACATCACACACACACACACAGAGAGAGAGATATATATATGACATACGAATGAAAAATACGACAATTCTGCAGCAAAAAAATTGTATTCACATTATTAAAAATATTAATATTACGTATTTATTACTGTTGTTTTATTCATTTATACTTTATAATATCTTTCTTGATGTATTATAAATTGTTTTACATGATAATTCATTTGTAAGTTCTACAAAATAGGTGACTTAACAGATTTTGAACGAAGACAGAATGTTGATGAATGTTCAGCTGGAGAAATCCGTAACTAAGTTGTCACATTATTAGGCGTATCTAAAGTGATAGTATCCAAAATTATAATGGATAAATGATTAAAATAGCATTTTACAAAAAAATAGTGTACAAAAAACTAAACTAAAAGATAGAAATCACCATTTAAAATGGGTTATATCTAACAACTATAGTAACAAATATAACAGTAAAAGGCATTAACTATCTTCAACTTCTATAAAATTATCTGATGGAAATTTCATAAATGCAATTTTAACCATTTACCAAAAACGTTCAATTATCTACTATGAAACTATTTCAAGATATTAAGGACGACTTTAGTCACCTATATCAAAACAATATCATTCTAGAAAATTAATATTGAATAGAATTTTATCAATAAAACTATTTCAATTATTAGGTGTAGTAAATCTGGTGATATTAAAAGTATGATTCATAATTTTGTGTACGTTATTGGATATTAATTTTTATCTCGAATGGTAAGGCTACTTTATGGCCGAATTTTACGGTAAAGAGAAAATTAAAAAAAATATAATTCAGTAATATTTTGTCTATTTTTTTCTCTATATATAGTCATCCAAATATGACGCCTAGATTTATGTTTTATTCAAAATAAACATGTGTATAGTTTCTTTTCAATAAAACACAAATTTAGGTGTCGCATTTGGATGATCATATATATATATATATATATATATATATATATGTGTGTGTGTGTGTGTGTGTATCATTAATTTGCCTGGTCATCGTGGTAAATTTGATTAAGTACTGATGAATAGCAATATTCAATAAGGTTTTCACTCAACAATGATATAACAATGACTAGCTCAAATATAACTTATAAGATGAGAATGATTATATATATATATATATATATATATATATATATATATATATATATATACACGTGTGCATGTACCTTATTGTCAGTCTCTAAATGAAAGCCTTTCCCAAAACTGTACTTTGACCAACTCTAATGTTTTTCAGTTTTATTCAATTCGATGAATTTTCTTATATCTTAATCCCATATATTCATGGATCTCTTTCTGAGCTTTTTTGTATATCTAAGTTCCCAATCAATAAATTACTTTATCCATCCAGAAGTCATCTCTTCTTGATATATGATCAGATTACTTCCATTTTAAAATTTTAATTTTGTCAAAATATTCACAACCTTTATTTTTCGTTTCTGATTTATATATTTCTCTTATTATCTCTTCATGTTATTTCTAATATACATCTTTCTATGCTTCATATTTATTAAATCAATAAAAATATTTCATAACATTAACAGTATAAAGATGTACAAGTTTTCTTATATCTCTTTATTTGCATACACGAAAGAATGTAAGTAACAGAGAAAACTATTAACATTACTTTTTACTTTCTCTTCTAACAAGCCCGTTATATTCTTTATATCTCCTAACTTATCGAACATATAAACACGTTTTCATAACGTCGTTATTCTGCTATACGGAGGTATCTATATGGGACCTGTCTGTTGCAAACCGGAAATAAAAAAGGCAAACAACGGGAGAAATTCAAGACGGGACGCGGGTGAAAGCGGTTGGGTTTTACTCGACCGCTTGGGACGATATCAATAAATTAAATGCCGAATAGTGGCGGTGGCGTGTTTATGGACACAGTAATGTCGTGAACGCGGATTTTATGGACCAGGGTTACTGATGTTGTTAATACAAAATAGATTACTTATATAAAGAATACTAGAGTAATATGACTGAAAGAAATGGCTGCGTATTGTGTAAAACACATACATTATGTGTACGTTGAATTGTATGCGAGCACTTTGAAAATCACTTTTTTTGATAATAAAATTAAATCGTGGCCGAATAAGATCTGCGAAAAATTTATCGTTGTATGAAACATTATTTACGGTTCGAATGAACTGCACAAATCAATTGATTAAATGAAATATCTGCTCGGAGAAGATTAATTAGTGAATGAGTATCGGATTTAGGTTTTTTTCTTATTTTTTATGTACGATTTATTCTCTTATTACTGATTGAAATTATATATATATATATATATATATATATATAAAAGAATAATTAAAACTTTCATTATAATTGAAATGAAATTTAATATATTCTAGAAAAAAAATATATTTTCTCATTATTATTTTATGAGTAATGTTAAAAAAATATATATTTATTTAACGTAAATAATTTTAATAAATTTAAATTGTTCTATATTATTCATTTTTAATGTAATTTATATATACACCCGTTCCTTAATTTACGCGGGACTTTTTTACGCGAGTTTTTTTTACGCGGCAAATTATACCTCTATTTACGCGGTATTGATTTACGCGGCACTTTTTATACGCGGTCAGATAGATTTCATTTTATATAATTTTTCATGGAATTTATTATATATCAGAGTGACGCAAATTCTTACTTGAACTTATAAAAGCACGATATAAATATATAAAAGGTTGATTGTTTTCAATTATAATAGCGATAGTGACACCAAATAACATTTATCTACTTTTGTTTTCTAAAACGTTATAATTTTTTTATTAAGCTATGTGAAATAAATATGTGTTTCTATAACTTTACTAGCTTTTATTTCCAATATTTTTTCTATTGTACTGACAGACTCAATTTACGGGATTTTTATTCGCAACAAATCCAAATCCAAAAAAAAAAAACAAATCCACGTAGAACGGATACTCCGCGTAAATTGAGGGACGGGTGTGTGTATATGTGTGTGTATATATATATATATATATATATATATATATATATAATAGCATCAGAAAATTTTTTTTTAAATTATAATATGAATTTTTAATATTTCTCTAAGACTTTTAATAAATTTATCCATAATTCAATAAATAAATAAAGTAAATTATTTTGATTTTTAATAAAGTCATCGATGGATTTAAGCATATTTACAAAAAATAATCAAAGGATTAAACCTGAAAATAGTTACCAGAAAAAATATTACTAATTTTAGAAATATTTCATAGTTAATAATTGGTCATCTTTTGTTTATCATTTTTATATATGATCTTTTAGGTGGAATAAATTCAAAAATCTGGTATTTTTTTATAACTACATAATTTACAAATTATAATTTAATAATTTTATATAATTTATAAATTTTTAATAATTTTATGTAATTTATGACTACATAATTTAATAATTTTCTTATAAGTACATTATTTAAAAGGTAGTCATGTCAAATACACAATTGGATATAATTATATGAAATATAATGTCATAAAATTAAATCCTTCGAAAATAATTCACTTTTTAATAGGTAAAATTTTATCTGTTCATCCTATTATATCTAAATAGAACACTTATCATCTCACTTATGTAAATGTTTTATCTATATATAAAAATATTGAATTTTGAATATAAAATTAAAGGAGTCTATAGGCGTATTTTTAAACATGATAGAACTTGAAATTGAATCTCAATCGAAATTTTTTTTAACCTAAAAAAACTATATATATATATATATATATATATATATATATATATATATATATTATACATACACACATCCACGCACACGCACACACATCCGTACACTCATACACTAATATATAAAATGTGTTTCTTTTTAGATTAGGTAAAACTTTCGATATGAATTCAATTTAAAGTTCTATCACTCTTAAAAAACATCTGTTTCTACACATTTAAAAAAGATATTTAATTAAAATGAATTTTATTTGAGGTTATGTTAGTTTTTTAAATGGTTTCAATGTTATATGTTCTTTTAAAAAGTTATTTCTTTAAAAAAAAGTCCATGAAATATATTTCGATATATATTTTAATAAATCATTAATAAATTAAAAAAATGTTGATATTTTAAAAAAAAATAAAATAAAATTTGTTTGAAAAAGGTCAGGTGAGAATGGTGGATTGGACAAAATTTCTTAGCTCATCGATAAGGTGTTTTTTTAGCATAATAGAAATTAACTTTGAAATTAATTTAAATTTTTATAACACTTAAAAACGTTGTATATAATAACTTCTGTTTGGTGATTTTCACAATATTTTCTTGTACTCTTTAAGAGAGGTTAGATGTATGTTTATTTGCAAATGCATATTGTACTCTCTTAACTTTTTCCGAATTGACACCATCTTATTTACATCTATAAATGTCTTATTATATCAATAAATTGTACTAGATTTCTAGTTTTCAAATTTTTAAATTTTGATTTTTCCCTAATTCAATATTTATAATATATAGAGTTTTCCAATAAACGCTTCGGAAGTTTAAATGGAAATAAAATAAAAAGTATTTAATTAATTAGTATTTATTTATTTTTTATTTTTAAGCATATTCTATGGCATTAATGATAGAACATAATTTCAGTCATATAACCACCATGACTTCATTTGACATATTGCATTCGATTAGTCCAATTTTTAATCACTATTTTACATAATAGTGGTCCAATTTCATGAATTACACGTTCAATGTTTATTTTTAATATTTCTGTTGTTTGTGGTTTATCAGCATAAACCAAAGATTTCACATAACCCCACAGAAAATAATCCAATGGAGGTAAATCACATGATCTGGGTGGCCAATTTATAGGTCCATTTTGTGAAATAATGGACTTATTAAACTTGTTTCATAAATCTATTGAATTTTTTATAATTTTTAAGCGTTGTTGAAGTATTAAACATTTCATGATTATTTGTTAAACTATACTGAGTTGAAATGTCAAAATGAGTTTAAAAAAATTCAAACATGGCTGCCATCAGCTGTTAAAATTCTATATACATCCGTTAATTATAAACACATATATACAAACGAATAAAATCGATGAAATGGACATAGATAAAATATATAACAAGAAAAAAATAAAAAGACAATAGATTAATAAAAATCATTATGAAATGGTAAGGAACAAAAAAAGAGACCTTATCAAAGATTGAAAATAAATTCTGAAATATGAAAATTAGGGTTAGATGTAATTAACCGTGGATAGAAAATAATGAGAAAATCTTGAGAAAACATTTAACAAGAGCTAGTGATACTTAATGAGGCTTTCATTCAGCAATGTATGATATATCTTTTTATAATGATGATGACATATATATATATATATATAAGGAGAGAAAAAGAGAGAGAATACTCTACATTAATTCAATATAAATGTCAGTACATACATAGATATGTAAAATGAAAAAATAATTCATATAACTTCTATTATATTCAGTACATCATTATAAATACAAACGATAATTGACCTATTTCTTGTAATAGAAATGACTTTCTGATTACTTCATTGTATGTTAAGCAGGATTTGTTTTGCTTTATAAATGTACTTTCATCACGAAATGCAAACCGTTAAGGAACGCTATAACAAATATTAAAAACGTTCTATTCTATCTGAGACACAAACTTCAATTAAATATGACGAGACTTGACAAACTCAATTATTCCTATTATTCTCTAATAGTAGGAAAATATTATATATAATACTTATATACGAGTAAATAAAAAAACTAATTTTAAAATCTCGATACTCATAAACAATATTTTTTATTTATTATTGTTAAATTTATATTTTATTTATATTTATTTATTAAATTGCACTTTTAAATAAATAAAATATAAAATGATATTAGTTATGTGTGTTATTTTATAAACGAAAAGAAAATAAATTAACTGTCCTGTCCAATATTTACATTTCATTGTATAATAAAAACTATATATTTTTCTAAGTATGCTAAAATCGATAATGGAATATGTAATGTTAAAAATAGCTATACAAATATTACTTTTTACATAATATTATAAAAGTTTTGTTCCGACTATCATTCGTGAAATGTTTGTGTATAACGTTTACATAGTTATCTACAAATTGTGCGAAAAAATTTGAATATCACGAAAGCATTTAACATTACTTTAGAAATAAAATGCAAATAATCTTTAATACATATTTATGACGAAATATTTTCATTAAAATAGCAAACGGTCGTCGCTATTAAACTTCCATTATATATATATATATATATATATATATATATATATATATATATATATATATAATGGAATGTTTGTATATTTATTCTTTTCTTTTTATTATGACTTATACAAATTATAATACAATATATTAAAAAATAATCGATATGCACGAACAAGTAGGCAAATTTGTTTGATTTGACTGAGATAAAATTATTTGTTGGATAATTGAATATACCATGGAAAATTAATGAAAATAAAAATGTTAAGCACGAAATATACTTATATGTATATGTGTGTATATACACAATCTGTATAAAAATATAATGATGTTATCATAGAATTCTTCAGTTTAACTTGAACAATATGTTTTAATCAAGGGTAAACAAATTACAAAGTATTGCGTGAAATATGACTCTTTAGTTGGAAAAAACATACTTCATGTCACGTACACATACGTACGTATTTTATATTTGAATACTGAAATATAGATTACTGAAATTTTTATTTATATGTTCAGTGTTACATTAGTCAAAAGTAGGTGAGAAAAATATTCACACTATATCAATGTTTTTTTTTTAAGTTACATATAAATTTAATCTTTTTATAATATTTAAATAATAATCAAATAATTTGTAAAATTAAATCATATATTATTCATATATATTTTTTTTTTGAAGGTGAGAATAAATTTAAATCTTTAATATTTTTAAAATTAAATATATATATATATATATATATATATATATATATATATATATATATATATATATATATATATAGTGTTTTTTAACGGTGATAGAACTTTAAATTGAATACCTATCAAAAATTCTACCTAACTTAAAAATATACACTGCATACATATTACATACACACACATATAATTGTTTTCTTAGGTTGGATAGAACTTTTGATAGTTATTCAATTTAAAGTTCCATCACCCTGTAAAAAAACATAGTTATATATACATACACACATATATACACACATACATATATACACACACATACAGATACACACACACATACAGATACACACACACATACAGATACACACACACATACATATATACATACAAATATACGTATAAAGAGTTTGGTTTTAGATACACACACACATACATTTAAAATACACACGCACACACACAGTCTATATATACACACACACATACATATATACATACAAATATACGTATAAAGAGTTTGGTTTTAGGTTAGATAGAACTATCGATAGGGATTCAATTTAAAATTCTATCACGCTTAAAAAACAGTCTATATATATATATATATATATATATATATATATATATATATATATATATATATATATACACGTGCATAAATACTTACATACATGTAAAGAGTGTTTTTTATGTTAGATAGAACTTTCAATAGGGATTTAATTTAAAGTTCTATCACGCTTAAACTGTATCTGTTTCTCTCTCTCTCTCTCTCTCTCTCTCTCTCTCTCTCTATATATATATATATATATATATATATATATATATATTCAATCATCATCGTCATCATCATCATCATCGTAAAAGTCGATATGAATCCTCTACTAAACGAAAACCGTATTGAATGTCATTAAATCCACTTAAATGTTTCTCAAGATTCTTCCATTGTTTCTTATCCGCGGTTAATCTCGCCAAAACTCATCTCCATAACACTTTACAATATCATACTACTATCTTTGCTAGGGTGTTTTTCGTCACTTGGTCTCTATTCTATAATATTTTTTTATCTTTTTATTATCCTTTCTTCTTATTATGTATCTTGTCCTTATTACTTGTATTATATTAGTTATTTTTATTTGTTAACGTATCCAATTACAGATTTTTCAATCACGATTATAAATTTTTAACATTATTCTTTCCATTCAATACATTTCTCTCTTCTATATCCATACATTTCTCATATTTTTATCCTCTTCATCCATAAATCTCTTCTTGAATCTTTTTATTCGTATATTTTTAGTAAATAATTTCTTTTGTTCAGCGATGGTTTATTTTGTTTCTTTGTTCATTATTTTGTTCATTTATTTTGTTCATTCCTTGCTGTTATACATCTATCTAGTTTATTAATTTTTTTAGTCTTTTCATAATGTCCAAAATTTTTTATTTGCTTTTGAGTCTACTTGTTCCTTTTCTTATTTTTGTGTTATTTCTAACATACATATTTCTACATTTCTCTGTTATTTCTAACATACATATTTCTACATTTCTCTGTATTGTTTGAAATCTGATAATTATCGAATTTAAAACCTTTATTTCACTACTATAAGTGTGAATAAATAAAATACACAGATAAGACTTTTTCACTACAAATAGAGAAATTTTTAAATTTATCATGTACACACTTCTTTCAAATTTACATTATCTCATTTTTAAACTTTTGTTCACTTTATTCAAATTTTTATTTAAATACTATTCCAAATAAACGTAATTTTAAACTTCTTCCATTTCTATTTCATTTAAACCAGTTTTTTTAAATCTCCAAATTCACTGAATATTACTTTCATCTTATTAGGGTTGGTCTGTTATAAAACTAATTTTCTGACTTGTTTTTCTTCATTTTTTAATCATTTTATGGATTTTGTCTAATTTGTTATAAAAATAATAATATCTTTCTGTATTCTAATTTTTTTCGAATTTTATTTCTAATTAAGTTTTATTTCCATCATCATTTCTTGATAAAACCAAAATTTTTAATCCTTTCGTTAGAGCGGAGTTGTTAAAATGCTGTAGCTATACAGGACAGTTGAGTCGCGAGGGTACTCACTTACCAATACGAAATATTGATGTGTGACTATTTGCACCTTTAGTATACAGCGAGCGTTAGATATTTTCAGCTAATGCACATTTCGATAGCGATGTCATATCATCAGAATAGTGCATTATAAAATCTAGATAGATACATCTAGGTAAGGTAGTAACCTTTTCCTGATAAGTAGCTAAACTTAGATTTTATAATATAGCGCTCTGATGATGATAATGAGAGCATTTCCATCGAAATACACATCAACTCATGGAGAAAGAAAATGAACAGTAATTAATTATAGAACACTTTTTCAATATCTTGTAATTTTAGAATAGTAGTTTATTTATGTGGAATAAATAGCTGTTTTTGAATATATATTAATTTAATAGAAATTTAAAGTCATGCATTTTATAAAAATTAAATTAATTCTAAAATTAGTGTTTTTATTATTTTAAACGAGAAAAAAACGACTGTATATGGAGAATAATATCAAATGGAATTGTTATTTATCTTTGAATGAAATCGTTAGACGTTCTCTTACCAAACATGGTTGTTGAATGGACGGAAATCCTCTTAAGCTGATTTAATATGTCAATGGTGTTAACATGACAACGGTAGTCTTAGTGTTATGTTTGGGTGAATGTTAGTGGTTATTGTTATTTGTTCCATTTACAATTCTAAACATTGAATAATAGTACAAACAAATAATATGAAAAAAAAATTAAAAACTAATTTGTTAAAGTGTAGAATTGTTACGAAATAAGATTTTTTGCACGAAATGAGATATCAACTAATTATTATAATATTAAAATATACGAAATTTTTATATATAACTGCAGATACACAGTTAAAAATATTTATGTAACAATTCTTTAAATTCTTATTTCAATGTTTAATGCAGACGTATAGTTTTTGTGACATCACATCGCCCACTTGTCTCACGTTTCTCACTCATTTCATTTAAATGTTCTTGTTTCTTCCTGTACTAGTACGGAGGATAATAGTACTTTTATAAATATTTCCTGTATTTAGTGTGTGCTTCGTCAATATTTCGTTTTTTCAGTGGATTTAATATCGTTGATATATTGACTGAGTTGAAGGCTTTTTTATAATCTATAAATTCAAGGCAGAGTGGTATTTAATATTCGTTATATCAATTATATATATATATATATATATATATATATATATATATATATATATATATATATATATAGAGAGAGAGAGAGAGAGAGAGAGAGAGAGAAAGAGGATGTTTTTTTAAGAGTGATAGAACATTAAATTAAATCCCTATCGAAAGTTCTATCCAACCTAACAAAAACACCTTTATCACAATTTTATATATATAAGGTGACCAACTTTTTTCCAATGAAAAGGAGGACATAAATAAATTAAAGAAACAACTATTACAAATAAAAAAAAATATTCTTTGCAACAATATCTAAACAGAAAGCATTATAATATAGTAAATAGATAACGCAGGCGTATTATGATTAATTATTATTTAAATATGAATATTTTTCGAGGATATCGATAGTTTATTTTAATCAAATAATAAACTAACACAATCGAAAATTGCAACTGTTGCATTATTGAGAAGTATTATTTTCTCTCCCGGATTGTAGTCACAAAAAAAGTATTACCTACATAAAATTAAATAAGCGGATTTTTCACATTATGGGCAATTTTTATTATTAAATATTTAGAGATTTATAAATTATCTTTTACATGTCGAAAAGGAGGACATCTAGGAGGACATTTTTAGAAGGAGGACAGAACTTTTAAAAGGAGGAGAGTTGGTCACCTTAATATATACATACACACATGTACACACACACTTGTATATATATGTGTATATATATATATATATATATATATATATAAATATAAATAAACAATGTTTTTAGGTTAGATAAAACTGTCGATAGGGATTAAATTTAAAGTTCTATACCGCTTTAAAAAAAACTATGTAAAAAAGTAGTAATGATATAAAAATTGATTTAAATTCAGTTTATATAAGTGGGAAATTATAAAAAAATGTTAACAAGAAATAATTATGGTAATGCATAACGTAAGATAGAAAATGATGAGAATATTTTAAGCTCAACTACACATATTCGTATTTTACTTGTAAGATGTAAATATTTCACAAATAAATAGAATCTATATAACACATTCATACACATACACACACATAGATATATACTTTTATATTTATATATATATAATTATGAAAATGTGAAAAATACGAGTGTATGATAAAATGATGTAATTTTTTTACAACTCGAATAGTTCCCATTCCACTGTCAACTTGAATACAGGAGATGGCGGGTCGTAAATTTGTCAGATAAAACTTGGGCGAAAAGTTGATTAACAATAGATCTTGTTCTTTCTTCACGATGTCAGAGTTTTTATTGATAAAATCTAGGCCACGCAACACATAAAAAACATACATAGGCATTTATATATATATATATATATATATATATATATATATATATATATATATATATATTGTAACTAAAAGATCGATCCTATTTTATAATAAAACCAAAAATTATTTTTGATGATTTTTATCTTATTATAATATGTTATATATTTATTGTATACAATGGTGTGCATAACTCATAGCCATATGGGTAACATAAGCAACTTATTGATATAATTCAATAAGTCGTTAAATAAATAAATAAAAATTTAATTAAAAATACATATAATGAATAAATTTAATGAATATTTTATTTATTATCAATTAAATATTTTTTTTTCAATTAAACAACTTCATTGAATTATATCAATCAATTGTTTATGTACCCATATGGCGATGACTTATGTACGTCAGTGTATAATAAACCCTCTTAATTTTTCAAAAACTGTTCATATTAATAAAAATTCAAAAAAAAAATAACGACTATTAATAATTTTTAATTGTAAATATTTTATTTCTAAAAAATAATATAGTCATTATTTTTAATACTTAAGTTAAAAGGGTGAATGTAGTTAAATCTGTCTTTTGAATTTAGTTTTTTTGTGAGGGTAAATATTACTATATGTATAAGTTATTTTATACAGAAAATCGTTCAGTTTTTATTGATGGTATGTCGATATTTTATTTTTTGTATTTATAATATATATATATATATATATATATATATATATATATATATATAATAGAACTTTTTAATTCCTATCGTAATACAAAACTTATATATATTATATTCCTATCATACATACATAATACATACATACATAACCATACAAAACATACATACATACATATATATATATATATATATATATATATATATATATATATACATACATACATACATACATACGAGGGTTATTTGATAAAAATGATAAAAAAGTAAGAAAAACTAAATTGAAAAATTTAACTAAATTAAACAATAAATAAATTTACCATACTTATCAAACGACCTTCGCATATATATATATATATATATATATATATATATATACATACACACACACACACTCACACATGTATGTGTGTATGTATATATAAAGGTAAGATAAATATGTCTTTTTAGGTTAGGTAAAATTTTCGATAGGGATTCAATTTAAAGTTCTGTCATGTTTAAAAAAAAACTTTATTTAGATAATGATAATTTATATTAAATATTTAAAAACTGATAATCTGTTTAACTGGATATTTATTCGAGGTTGAAAAATATTTTCTTAAAAAAATACTGTAAAATATATTCATTTCATATCAAATAATTTTCTTTCATCCTAAAGTAAGGATGTCTAAATTATTTCAACATAGTTGACATGACAGTAGATAATTCTTTTTTGTATAATTGTATCATTTGCTCCAATAATATAAAATAGTTTACAAGTTTTCAATAATCATTTATTGTTTAATCTGTTTCTTTATATAGGATCATCCAAATATGACGCCTAGATTTGTGTTTTATTAAAAAGAAGCTATACATATATTTATTTTTAATAAAACACAAATCTGAGTGTTACATTTGGATGACCCTTTACATACTTCAATAATTATACTATAAGTGGCCTAAATGAGACTGATTGATAATAAAGAATAATAAATAATAGTAAGCAAGAAAGTGTATGTCTAAACCTTTCAGACTTATTTGAATCATCCCTATATAAACATCAAACTGTGGAATTATAAAATTTAGACTATTACTTAAGAAAACTTTCGATCTCTAGACGAACATTGACCCTGATAGAGTATCGACCTGAATGTCTCGACTTTTGTTAGAATTATTTTCAACATTTTATAATTCTAATGTTTTAAACGATTTATGACATCACTATTGGTAGATCATTTTTGATAATACTTTTTGACGATTTTTCATAGTAAAACCACATTCTCAAACCAGGAGGGAAATCTTTTATTGAGAATCTGAGAAGTTCATAGAATTTTTTTTTTTGGCATACATAGGATCATCCAAATGTGACGCCCAGATTTGTGTTTTATTAAAAAGAAACTTGTGTATAGTCTCTTTTATTTTTTTTCAATAAAATATAAATCTAGACGTCATATTTGGATAACTCTATATTTTAATATTTTATTTCTAGTTATTGAACGTATTTTAAATTGTTAATTATTTCTTTTATATTTTCATACTATATATATATATATATATTTATATATATTTATGTGTGTGTGTGTTGCAAATATCTCCCTTCCGCCTTCTGGTCTTTTAATTTGTATGCCAACCTAATATATATATATATATATATATATATATATATATATATATATATATATGTGTGTGTGTGTTTGTGTATGTAGTATGGCCCAAATAAGACTGAAGGGTTTAGACATTTACTCACTTACTCTCATTTACTATTTTTTACTATCCTTGAGTCTTATTTGGGTCACCTATATAAATAATAATTTTTTTAATCTGATGAAAAAATATTTATTTACGCGTGAAAATCACACCAATACTAGAAAATAGGGTGAAATATTTTTTGATAGCATATAAAATGAATTAAACAAGAAATGGAAGACAAATTTAATATTCAGACATTGTGAAAAGAATCAAAAAATGTATAACATAGTTTTATTTTTCAATTCCTTCATATACACTATCCTATATGTTTTTTTTAATAAAACAAAAATCTAAGGGTCATATTTGGATGAACCTATATATATATTATATTATATATAAAATTCCACGCAAAATTAATGTCATTAATTCTCATGTTACTCCGAACGTAAACGATTGCAAACTTCCTCTTCCTCTTACTTGTCTCCCTTTAACTTATACATTACTTATGCGTACTGAGCGGGGGCTACACCCCCCGGGAATCAGCGAGCGTGGCAAACAGGAGGTGGATCCTGCATTAATATATATGAAAATTTTGAAAATAAAAAATTAAATTAAAAAGAAAATTGGATATTTATATTAATTTGAGTATTTATAATTGTTTTTATTATTATAATTAAAATATGAAATGAATATATAAAACAACATCTTGATTTACTTTCTAAAAATAAACAACTCTGTTGTTAAAATATATTCATGGTTGACATTCTACTTCGTTCTTTTAAGCTAATTAATTATAGTAAATAGCTACTTTATCTAAACTGTTTATGATATTTCTTAAGGAATTTCTTTTTTAATTAACACTTTTTACACACGATATATTTTCTTGAATATAAACGTACACAAAAATACAACTCTTTTGTATACTTTTATTGATGAAAATTTGTTGAATTCAATCATAAATCAGTATAAAATATATTTATAGATCGATCAGTCTGAACTTAATTCTTTTTTTATTATTCATATTTTTATTTAAAAAATTTTTAGTGAGTAGATTGTCAAGATACGCTACATTCTACTTTAACATACTATAAGATTTATATATTACAATGATGGATAGGTTAACTGAAATAATAAAAGGGGCCACATTGGTCACGGAAACTGTTATGGTGACAAAACTTAACGATAAAAAGTCGACCATATAATATAAGTGCTTGGTACGAACGTCTCCGGTCTTCCGCACATTTGTATGACAGTCTTTTAAGCTTAATAATATATCGGAAGAATTGATATTAAAATAATTTAAAGCACATTAATGTAAAATATAAGTTCTATAACAGATTGTTATTTTTACACATGCAAATATTTAATGATATAAAAAAATTATATTAATTAATAGTCGTGTTTGTGGATATGTTTAGTTCATTTATATATATATATATATATATATATATATATATATATATATATATATATATATATTTCAGCGATATGCATTAAGAAATCAAGCTACTAAAGAATTCTTTGCTGAACTTTTGCGAAATATTTAAAAAAAACTATTTTTCATACAAGTACAAAAAAACGCAGTAAAGAAATAAAATTACAAAAGGAATATAGGGTGATGGAGTATCACTAAAACTATTTATAACGGTATAAGAAGTGTTTCAGATATTAAGCTAAGAATTTGAGAGAATAAAAATTATTGATGAGATATCAAGTCACTTAAAATTTCCTGAAATATTATTTTTTCAATAAACTGAAATAAATTTAAAAAAATCGAATTGAATAAAACCAATCAAAAAATGGATTTTATGATGAGTCATAACAAGAAAAAATTAATTTATATTGAATTTTCAGATCAAAGAAAAATCCAGTTAAATAAAGTAGAAATAGGAGAAATTAAAAGTTATGTGTATTTAGTACAACTCATTACAACAAAAGGAAAATTTGTAAATAAAGTGAATAGAAGAATAAAAATTGAGTAGTGATAATTCAAAAGATTTTTTATTATGAAATCAATTATTCTATGTTTAAAAAAGTTTATTAATTACATTTCCTGTTCTCATTTATTTTAGTTAAATATGGTTTTCCAATAAATTAACGTTGGAGTACAGCTTATCACAAATCTTAACTTCCTCAAAAATATGCTTTTAGTAATTTTATTTTTTTGTAATATTTTTCTATCCTTGGACTATGAAAATTCTGTTGTAATTTTCCACATTATCAATGTATCTTACTCTTTAGTTTCCAAATTTTTATATACTTCTGGAATATTTTTTAGGGAATTGTTTTACAAACAAGTTAAAATTTCAAAATACTTTAGCTTATAATTTCAATATAGAGAAGCATGGACATATGTATATTTGGCATAACTTATAGAATTAAGAATAAAAATGATTGAATTCGAAAGAAACTTTAATTTACAGGCGTGATAACAAAAAAGAAAAATATAAAATGGAGATAAACCAATCATATAACAAGAAAAGAAAATAAGTGATAAATTATTGAAATAATTGCTTGGGAATATAGAAATATAAACAGTTCCAAAAAAGGACTTATGGATAGATGAGGTAAATACATGAGAAAATTCATCAGTGGGAAATGATAGAAAAAAACCTTGTATGACTGGAAATAAAAAGTTTGGTTTAAAATATTCCTTCATGCAGTAGTGGATAGAAGTAGCCTCTGTTGCTGATTATGTGGCTAAATTAAAGAAAATAAATAAATAGTAATGATTATTTTTTATTCAGTTAATTTATTACAAAAATTTTGTAATAAATGCTGAGAGAAAAAATGAGTAATAACTCAATTGAACATTAACTATTATTATTTTTTTTATAAATAGTTAAACTGTACTTCAAAAGAATTTGTAATATTAAATTTATCATTTTAATATAACTGTATGTGAATGACAACAAAGTCTAGACTGTTTTTTATTCATAGCAAATTATAATTTTTTATCATTATTAAAATATAATTTTATTAAATATTTTTAAAATTAAATTAATATATTTTTTAATTATGAAGTCTATATTAAATAAATTTAATTCATATGCGAAGCGCTGATCTGAAATAAATCTACCTACAGGCATTATGATGTACGAGACAAGCATTTCATAAAAACATTCGCCATTAAACGGAACTATTTTCAAATAGTTATTAAAAGTGAATGAAAAACAAGCACTCTAAAGAATTAAAAAAAGTTGCTTGTACTAAGAAGATATAGAACATATTTTTTCAAAATAACAGAAAAATCTCGAAAGATTTTATTACTTCAGTTTGATAAAATTACAAGAGATTTAAGAATTGAATATAGAAAATAAAGTTTTAATAAATCTCATTAAATATTAAATAATTCATGCATAGCAATCTAATTATGTATTAATTAGTAATATTAGAATAATATTTTCTAAAAGACATAGAAAGTATAATTTCACGCGGTAGAAAAAATGTAGAATGAAAAGAGAAAGAGAATACAAAAAATCCATAAATAACCTACAAAAATACATATTAAATAATATAGAGAGATAGGAAATATAAAAATGAATCCAATATTTATCAAAAATAACATCAAAAACACTAAATTTGAAAATGATAAGTAAAAAATTGTTAAGAAGAAGATTGAAAGATGTGAGCGTTAAAATATGCTAGATTTTATCTAATAGGATTAATTCTAAAAAATTGAAATGCTACTCATAAAAAATATTTAGCTTGAAATATTCTTATTCCATAAAATAAAAAATCTATTGAATAAATTTATTAAAAGCTTCATTTTTAAATTTCGAAATGATTGAGTTTAAGATAAAAAATAATTTTTTATCTCAAAATTTTCTGGATTTAAACTTGCAAACTAGAGATCCACGTTTCATCATCTCATTACTCAATCACTGTTACGATATCTGAAGAAGTACTGAGCAATATTGAGCAACAAATCATTATCAAATTTTTTACAAACGAAAAGTTTAATCCTTTTGAAATGTTGATCAGTCTTCAAACATAGTTTAGAAATGAATGTTAGTTACAGGCAAAATTATTCCCAGAAAGTAGATACCATAAAATGAACCTCATACTTAGCTACCAATAACTTTGGTAACCTTGACATTTAAGAAATTATTGGAACCAATCATTGAATAACTATTATTCAATTATAATACAAGATAGACATTAGTGTCGGGAGTGTTGAATGAATAATATATATGGAATTAAAATATAGTAAAATGTGTGCAAGATGGATTTCTCGTCTTATTACACTGGAAGTACAAAGAAATATATTTAGCAGCCATTACTCAACTTTTTTAACATTTAAAAAAATGGGAGAATAAATTTTTGAACTCTATTGTGACTTGTGATGAGATATAAATCCACCATTTTACTTTTGAATTTAAAAGCATGAGGAATCTCTCCCACAAAAAAAACCCAAAGCAATATCTTTAATAAACAAGATCATGGTTACCATTTTGTAAGATTCAAATAATATTATTTATTTGGATTTTTCCATAAAACAAAAAATCTGTACAAAATATTGTTCAGTTCTATAGAGTGAAAAAGTGAAGCAGACAATCAGTACTAAATGAAGAAAAAGGTCAGATTCAATTTTTTTCTTTTATAATAATTATTTTTTGTCTTCATACTGCCACTTTAAAGACAATTTCTACTTTAAATTAAGTAAAATGTTCTGCCTCATCTGTCATATAAGCCTTAGTTGTTTATTTTTTAATACAATTGTTTGGATTACTGAATAATTTTTTATGAATTAAAAAATCCACAATAATGACAAGATGAATAAACATGTGCAAAGCTAGTTTGGCAAGCAATTAAAAATTCTTTAAAATAAATTTCAAAATATTTCCATAATTAAAGAATTAATATATTGCAGTTTTATGGGTCTATACTAAAAAATTATATGTGAAACAATTATATTATGTGGTAAATAAAAATTTATAGAAAGAAATTGTCATTTACATTTGAACAATTATTATATTGTGAACAACTAAAAAAAATATCATGGAAAACTTGAGAAAAATAGTACCTATTTGGACATTCTTATTTAATAAATTCATGTATCCTAAATTAAATTTATCATCTGAGATTATCATGATTATCAAAATCTAAAAATGTTTTAATTTTTGTGAAAAAATATTATTATCCTCGAAGTTATTTTAAATAATTGTCAATTATATGTTCTTCTAATCTCTAACTTATCAGATGAATAGACTTTTCAGTTACTGAAAAATATTCCCTTTTTTGATACATTTATTCAATACCATTACAAGATAATTAATTAAATGTGACGCTTAGATTTGTATTTTATTAAAAAGAAACATGTGTATAGTTTCTTTTATTTCATAAAACATAAATCTAGGTTTCATATTTGGATGACCCTAAATAACATTTTGTTATTGCACTTAAGATAAGTTAGAATACTGTTTATTATTTTGATTTCGATAGTATAATTAATAATAAACGTTTGCATTTATTACTAATTGATTAATAATAAACCCAAATCACTTGAACAATAGTTATTATCGCAACTTGATTTAAATATTTAATATTTATTTTGATAACTATAGTGAATTTAAATAAATATCCTGAGAATTTCTATTAAACAAAATTCAGTTACTAATGAAATTACACTAAATTTCAAATAAATACAAATGACTTAAATTACTCTTGTTATCTTAACTCTATCTAAATATTATGTATTTATATATATATATATATATATATATATATATATAAATTGATATATAACTATAAAATCAAATGTATCTGCAGAGAATTTCGAATATACAAAATTGAATTATTAATAAAATCATACTAAAATATGTTTCAATTCAATTACGAAATCTGTAAACTATTTCAAATAAACAGTTTATTGAATAAAATGCTGTAGGATTTCGAAACCAAAATTAATAGCCTCTCTAAATCATACGTATAATCCAAATCCATTGTTCTAGTTTTCTGGCTTTTGTTTCTTACTGTATTGTATGAACACATTATAAACGAAATGTCTGTTGAAAAACATATTCCGACATGAACGAAAAATATATTTCAATTTTAACAATGAACTCGTTTTTCATTTACGAAATGACGAAAAGTTCTGGAACATATGCGAAAATGAAGTTTTTTTCGCCAATTATTTTCAATTTTAATTCATAATTTTGTAATTAAATATTGTTAGTTTTATAATTAAATATTGTTTATACTTTTTTTTGAGCGTCGAACAATTTAGTTCATTAAATAATAATTTTAATGAACCAAATTTTATAACAATTTTATTTATTCAATTATCTTTACACACGATATACAAACATTTATATACAGTGAGTCAAAGTGAAACTCATACAGAGTTATGTTTCCAATAATTTTACACATATATTTTAATATAATAACAATTTTCTTTATTTTTTTACTTAATTTCTTTATTAAGGTTATTTTTATTATTTGAAAATTTCAATCTTAAATTAATATTTTTAGTCCAGAAAAAGTAACAATTTCTGAAAAATGAACAAAAAATACATCAAAATGAAACTCATACAACTAACAAATTATTTATTAAATTAAAATTTACAATGGATTGAATTATTTTAGTACTTAGTAGAGTAGCCTTTATTAATTTTTATAACCTTTAAACGATTCGGGATTGATTTAACTAATTTTTCACAATTAGCTATATTCTTCTAATAACGCTTTTTTAAATCATTGTTATTAATAATAGTGCGTGTTCTAATGACAACTTCTAAGTGATTCCATAGATTTTCAATCACACTTATATCAGGTGATTATGGTGGTGTTTCCAGTACTTTGGGGCAGTTATATAACAACCAACTTCGTGTTTTATAAGATTTGTGCTTGGGATCGTTGTCCTGATAAAAATTAAATGTTTGTAAAATCCCAAGTTTTTGAGCACTGGTTTTCAAATTTTTACTTAATAGATCAATATAAACATTTTGATTCATAATGCCATTTATAAAATTAAATTTCCAGCCCCTCTCGTAGACATATACTCCCATACCATAACATGACCGCTCTCATGTTTGACTGTAGAACGTAAGTGTTTTAAAGACATTTCTGTATTTGGTTTCTGCCATACATTATTTCTCCCATTGGATCCAAATAAATTATCTTTGCTTTCGTCCTTAAACAAAACATCTTTTCAATAATAAAAACTCTTATTAATATCTTCCCAAACGAAGCTTAACCTTTTGTTGCGATTAGTTAGATTTATGAAAGATTTCTTCTTGGCAATACGAGCATGAAACCCATTTATTTAGTATCCGTCCATGATTGTCCCCTTTGTCTACTCAAAGTGAAAACTTATATTTTTTTTACAAAATGATTATAAACGACTTAACAATAGGTTATTTTTATAACCAAAGTGACTAAACACATATTTGAAGAGTATACTTTCTTAACACAGCAGTTTTCAAGCGAGAATAATTCGTTGTATGAGTTTCATTTTGATGTATTTTTTGTTCATTTTCCAGAAATGGTTACTTTTTGAGTAGAAGTATAGTTAATTTATGATTGAAATTTTCAAATATAATAAAAAGAACCTTAATAAAGAAATAAAGCAAAAAAATAAAGAAAATTGTTATTATATTAAAATATATGTGTAAAATTATTGGAAACATAACTCTGTATGAGTTTCACTTTGACTCACTGTATATACGAGTATAAATGGTCATCCAAATGTGACGCCTAGATTTGTGTTTTATTCAAAGAAACGAAAGAAACTATACCCATGTTTACCTATACATGTTTTTTTAATAAAACACACATCTAGGCATCATACTTGGATGACTCTATATATTAGGTGTACCCATAAGTAATGTCGTTTTTTTCAATGTCAAAACTGCACTCGAAGAATATTTTACTTTAGAATCACCCTCATTTTACAAAAAAGGAATTTTGTAAAACGACATTACTTATAAATACATCTAATATAAAAGAAAATGATGCTAGGTTTATATTATTAGATTAGTATTAAATTAATATTATTTAAGGTATATATTTTATTAACAATATATTTGTTAATTTTATCTGGTTTGTTCACACTTTAATAACTGCTCTTTATTGAATTGACACATTTGAGTAACGAGTTTATTTATCGTGATATTTTTTTTAAAATGTTGTATTTTGTAAAAATCAATATATATATATATATATATATATATATATATATACTATATTAGGTTATATATATATATATATATATATATATATATATATATATATATATATATATATATATATATATATATATATGTATATATATATATATATATATATATATATATATATATATATATTTATGCATGTGTGTGTGCATAAATGTGTTAAATAAAATTACCATTATCAATTTTAAAATTGCACATTTATTTTATTAAAAAATTTAGTTTTTTAATATAATGTACTTTTCTAGTATCAGCAATGTATGTATTAATTCTAATTTTTGAATATTTAAAATGTTTTAATGTGTGTAATCTTTAATTATATACATAGATCTATTTACACATAATTAATCTTAACTTATATAACATCTTCTTCGTTACTTACTAATCTATTAAACTAAGTGTATAGTGAACTATTTAATTTAAATGAAGTATCCATAAAGTGCTTGCGGCTTTAGTGTAGGTAAACTTCGAAAAATGTTTCCATAAACGAAATAATTGATGTAGATTCAAAGTATTGAAATAAAAATTATAGCTACTAGGCATATACATCTATTGTAAAAGTTTTTTAGGAAAATAAATATAAAAAATACACAATGTGTGTGTGTTTATGTATATATATATATATATATATATATATATATATATATATATATATATATATATATATATATATATATATATATATATATATATATATATATATATATATATATATATATATATATATATATATATATATATATATATATATATATATATATATATATATATATATATATATATATATATATATATATATATATATATATATATATATATATATATATATATATATTAGGTGTACCCATAAGTAATGTCGTTTTTTCAAATTTTCAAAACATTGCCACCTACTTATTAAATAAAATTATTAAATAAAATAAAAATTTTTATAGTATCAAAAAATGACAATACTTATGGATACACCTAATATATATAATTAAAACTTTTTTTGAAAATTATTAAAATGTAGTGTTTAACATCTTTCTACTAATTTTAAAATAAATAGAAAGCCGTTAAGGATTTTTATTTATTACCTCATTAAACAGAATTAAACATTGTATATATATATATTATATATATATATATATATATATATATATATATATATATTATATTAATATTGAATGATTCTATTTAATGAAGTAATATATGTATGTATGGATGGATGGTCTCATATATATATATATATATATATATATATATATATATATATATATATATATGTATGTATGTATGTATGTATATATATATATATATATGATGTTTTTCTAAGTGTGATAGAACTTTAAATTGAATCTCTATCGAAAGAGTTTCATCCAACTTAAAAACACTCTTTATACACACTCACACACACAGAGGGAGGGAGAGAGAGAGAGAACTTTTGATAGGGGTAACATTTAAAGTTCTATCACGCTTAGAAAACACTATATTTATTTATATATACACACAGATACATTATTATTAACTACTCTTTATCCGTTGTTAGATGAAGGATTCTTCCAAAAATGTCCATTTTGACTGGTTCAATTCCTTTCTCTTTCAATGAATTCCGATAAATTTGTCTATGTTTCTATTTGAATTATTCATGGATATGTTTTTGAGTGTTTTTATAAGTTTAGATTTTCAATCAATAGTTTTTTTTGTTCATCTGTAACCTCTTTATACATACATTTATACACATAAACGTACATATATATATATATATATATATATATATATATATATATATATATATATATATATGTATATGTGTGTGTGTGTGTGTGTGAAAAGAAAATCATCAATGGACACAAAAGAAACTACTGACGCAAAACCTAGGTATATAAAAATACCTAAGATGAGGATCATAGATAGATGAGACAAATATAACAAAATTCATTATAATGAACTAAAAGAGAAAGGTATTAGATCAGTTGAGGTGGAAAATTTTGATAAAGGCCTTCTTCTAGCAGTGGATAAAGAGAAAATTATGATATATATATATATATATATATATATATATCATCATAATTTTCTCTTTATATATATATATATATGTATGTGCGTATCTATATATTAGGTCGTGTATATGAAATGTCGGATTTCTCATAATTTTTTTTAAAAAAATCTGACATTTAATATTACATAACCTAATATATATATATATATATATATATATATATATATATATATATATATATAATGTGCATACAAAATATTCCAATCTTTTAAATGAATTATACACAGAAACATTGAATTACACTTCTTTAAAAACAATAAAGATATTTTGAATTTTCCATTTTAATACACTCTAAAAAAATGATGTTCTAATTTATTATAAAATGTTTATATACATATTTTTATCTCTAGTATAACAAATATGTTTTAATAATACAAATTGTTTAGAAAAATCTAAAAAAAACAGTTTTAAAGAATGTGTTTATTATTTTTTAACATATAACAATTGGAGAAAGATAATATAAAAAAAGTCTGATATACCATAAATAAAATTGAGAATACTAAAAAAACTTAAACTGCTGGAGTATTTTTGAATTTTTTTAATTGAAATAAAAATGATATTAATTTGATCAAATATATTATTCTTAAAATGTATGATTAAAAACATATTTTTGGTTAGTTATAGAATTTAAAATAATAATAAAGAAGAAAAATAAAAATAAATAATTTAAAATTATTGCTTAGGAATGAAGTTTTTTTACAGTTAGTATTTTGAATCAATATCAATAATTTTTTTTTAATAATGTATAAAAATAATTCATAAGCAATAAAAAGAAAATTAAATTAAAAACAATAATAAATTTATTATCTGAAAATTTTCTATATTTATCTTTCCATCGTTTTTTATTTATAATATATATTCGTTACGAAATAAATTATAAATAGTCTCAAAATAAAATTAATATTTTACACAAACATTTTTTTATACTTGATTGTAATATAAGAGGAAAACTATATTTCATAAATAGGAAATAGACGTAATTAAATTACGTACTGATGGATAAATATTTATTCAACATGTCATCACTAAGCTCTCCGTAGTTTAGGTTTAAAATCTATTTTTAGATACTTGAGCACATTTCATATGGTCTATCTATATAAGTGTTTTTTTTACACGAACTCGTAGATATTTGCACTAAAGATGTTTGCTTTTATTCTAAAATAAATATTATTAGTGAACTTCTAATATGTTATCAAAACATTGTATATATATATATATATATATATATATATATATATATATATATATTTATGTATGTTTGTATGTATATATATTTCTAAAATTGATTTTATGTTTAAATATACCAAATAAATACAAATTTAGTTTGAAGAAAAGTTAATTAAATAAATGCAATGTCGATATTTACCATACATGAATAAACAATTTAAATTACATTTCGAACTGTACATTTTATATACAACCATAAACGCCTATAATATGTTTTAAATTCAATATTCATTTGAGTGTATGTTTACAAATGTTAAATAGATACCAATAAAAAAAATCATTCGATTGTGATTTAATTTTAATTGTAAGAGCTGTGCAAATTGGTAAATTATTATTCATGCATATGAATACAATATTTAATATACAAAAAAACATACGTTTATATTAATTTCAGAATAAGTAAACATTTATTTTGAAAAATAAATTATTCTCATATAATGAATTCTATGAAGTGATCAATTATTGTGTTGTAATTTGTAGTTAATATTGTTTGTATGTAAATAGTAATACTGGGAATTCTGTTCTAAACATAAATATGTCTGTATAAATCAGAAAATTAAATTAATGCAAAAAATAAATATTATTTCTTGTATCAATAATAATATAATATAAAAAAATATAAGAACTACTCAAAATGTTCACCTTTGGCCTTCATGCACTTCTTCAAATGATCCAACTACTCATCAATCACCTCACATGTCGCTTCTTAAGATGCACACACACTCACACACACTCACACACACACACACACACTCACACACACTCTCACTCACACTCACTCACACTCACTCACACTCTCACACTCACTCACACTCACACACACACTCACACACACACACTCACACACACACTCACACACACACACACACACACACACACACACACACTCACACACACACTCACACACATACACTCACACACCCACACACACACACACACACTCACACACACACACACACACTCTTTCACACACACACACACACACACTCACACACACACTCATACTCACACACTCATACACACACACTCATACACACACACTCATACACACACACTCATACACACACACTCACACACACACACTCACACACACACACACACTCACACACACACACACTCACACACACACACACACACACACACACACTCACACACATATACATACACACACACATATACATACACACACACATACACACACACACACACACACACACACACACACACACACACACACATACACACACACACACACACATACACACACACACATACACACACACACACATACACACACACACATATACATATGCCTCTCTATATATAGGCTTTTTCTTAAGTGTGGTAGAACTTTAAATTGAATCCCTATCAAAAGTTCTATCTTACCTAAAAAAACATCTTTATCATACCTTTATATATACACACACACACACACACACACACACACATATAAAGGTGTTTTTTTAGTTTAGATAGAACTTTCAATAAGAATTCAATAAGAATTTTAAAGTTCTATCACGTTTAAAACTCTCTCTCTCTCTCTCTCTCTCTCTCTATATATATATATATATATATATATATAGAGAGAGAGAGAGAGGGGGGGGGAAGAGAGAGAGGGAAAGAGAGAGAGAGGGAAAGAGAGAGAGAGAGTTTAAGCGTGATAGAACTTTATATTGAATTTCTATCGAAAGTTCAATCTAACCTAAAAAACATTCTATATATGTATGTGTATATATATATATATATATATATATATATATATATATGTATATATATATATATATATGTATATATATATATATATATATGTGTGTGTGTGTGTGTGTGTGTGTGTGTGATGTATAAATCACTGTGTGTGATGACAAACGACAAACCTTTTGAAACAATTTAATTACTAACAGGTGTGATTTCGTCTAATTAAACGGCACACCTTTAATTTAACTAACCTCTTTTTATAGCTGGTAGCGTTTTTTTATCATTTAGTAATTTGTATTCTGACGTTTTAACTAGAAGTATTTTGACAATTTATATGCTTTGTAAGAAGATAGTTCGTTTTTTGTAAAAAAGGAATGTATTAATTATTAGTTATTTTGGAACTGTGGCTGATTCACTTTACACAAATGAATTTTCACCCCAACACCACAATAATTTAAAGTGTTCAATAATCACTTATTGTTCACTTGTTTTTTATAATTATTGTGGATGATATTCCAGATGGTTAAAGCGACAGTTTAACCAAATGGAAATAAAACTAAGAAATTTCTCAGTAAAAAACTCATATGAATTTATAAACAAAGTCAAAGATGTAAAACTCAGTAAATATGAAATACTAGTATCCTTTGACATAAAATCCCTTTTCCTGAGCATACCGTTAAAAAACACATTGAAATATATGAGAAATTTCTTGGAGAAAAACAAATTGGAGAGCCAAGAAATAAACGAGTACATGCGCCTGGTAGAAGTATGCATAAAGCAAAATTACTTTCAAATAGGAAATACTTTCACCCAACAAACAGAAGGCGCGACTATGGGAAATAGCCTATCTCCCTTCTTAGCCAACTTTTTCATGGGTGAATTCGAATGCGAATTGAAAGAAACCATGGAGTACTTCCCCAGAACATGGGTCAAATATGTCGATGACATTTTCGCCATATTTGACACTAGGAAAGGAAGTATTACAGAGTTCCTAAATACTATTAACAGTAAACACGCATCTATCGATTTCATACATGAAGAGGAGAATTCGAGAAAACTAGTCTTCTTGGATATGGAAATCACAAGAAGCAAAGGTAAAAGCCGATATAATAATAAATTATATAATTATAAAAAACAAGTAAACAATAAGTGATTATTGAACACTTTAAATTATTGTGGTGTTGAGGTGAAAATTCATTTTTGTAAAGGAATGTATTATATAATAAGTGAAAAAACTGTCCAAGTTATATATTTTTAAAGTCTATATTTATATTGAAAAAATTAGCAGGATATGTTTCTTTTAAATATAATAATACTCCTGCTTATCATATAAATCCAGTGGTAAAGTTTCCAATTTGGAGCTAAATATTAATATATTTTATATCTTTTAATCCGATTTTTAAAACCCTTAGTTGGTGAAAATGGTATATTGAAAAATCTGGAAAAAAATTTAAACAGGATTACTAGTACTTTACAGGATTAAAAAAACTAGGTTGAATTTTCTCAACTTGTTTTTTGTAATTTTCCAATTTAAGTTTTAATAGTGATTGTTTTTTCCATAAAAAGAAAAATCTATTATTCGGTTAAAATCCTCCAAGGCCAAATAACTCATAAAACATTGCAACTCTTCATCTACTATCTAAACTTTTTTAATAATTTTACTAGATCTCCATCCTGAAATATCTATATAACACAAAGTAATTAGTCTTTTTTTGAATAATTTCTATGTTTTCGTGTTTTAGTTATTGAAGGTGCACCCCATTTAACCTCATAATACTCAAAGTTTTTATTAAAATTAAATTTACTTTTTTATTAACGATTGTACTACATCCCTTACTCGTTTTTTTACACTAGGTATTCAGGTTTTATGAACTTTATTTGGAGTGTTTGAAATACACTAGAGTGACAAGTAAATATTCACTTTATATAATACATGTTTGAACTTGTCAACACCAATTCATGTTTTTTTTTTAATTCAAGGTTGAGAAATATATAGAAATTTTAAAAGAATGATTATTGCTACTATTTATGGAAAATATTTTACAGAAGCACAGATATTTGTTTATGGAAGATGGTGTTATTTACCATAAGGCAAACCTGAGGTAGCTTGAAAAGCGAAAGAAGAGGTTTTCATTCTGTCGTGGCTTTGTCAATAGATTGATATAAACTCTATTGAGAATGTTTGGCTTGTGTTGCAAATTGGCATGTGTTTCAAACAAACATGCGCCAGAGATCTCAACGATCCAATAATAAATGCAAATTATTTGAAGCATTAAAGATAGAATGACGAAGTCTACCTCAGGGGGTAATTTATGGCCTTATAGATTCTCTTCCAAATAGAGTAAAATTTTTATACGTGACGAAAAAAGGTACTACGGAGTACTAAAAAATTAAAAGCTTATTTATATTAAATTATTATATTATACATTTGAATGACCTTATAAATATTTTTTTGGATACTAATAGAACACTTTAAAAATAAACTAATTTATAAAAATGAGATAAAATTGAAAATAAGAGTATTTCAAAATAAATAATAAAATTCGATTTTTTTTATTTCTATTTTCAATATTTTGAAATAAATATATATTTTTTAAATACATAGTGTCTATTTAATTTTGTCAAATAATTAATTTGACCTCAAAATGTAAATAATTAATCTGACACTGGAATAATTACATAAATCAAATGCTGTATTTTCCACTTCATCATTAAAATAGACTATAGAGATAAATTTTATTTATTAGGTATCGAACTTAAGTCTTTTCAAATGATTGAATTTCGTGAAGTTGCATTTTGCCCAATTATTTTTATATCAAATTTTAAATATTGAACATCGTACTCGAATAAAATTTTCTTATAAATAACGCAAAATGTCTAATATTTGAATTTATAATTCTCTTTCAGAAGACATTTATAAAAATGATAAACAGAAGAGATCAATTACTTGAGATACTCTTGAATTTACTGATATTTCATTGAATAGAGAGTTTTCAATTTTAACCCTCTGATTCCTAATTAAAAATATGCTTCAATCCAACAAATTACTTAAGTATCAAAAGCGAGAAGTAATTTATTAATGATTATATTAAATACGAATATATTTTATCTCCATGTTCTTATATGCTTTCTGTTAATTTTTTTGCATATAATAATAAAACTTTTATGACTAATTTTTAATATACCAATAAGTTCTCAAATACACAATTATAGAACATTTTAATAGCTATAAATACGAATTTAGATTGTATTTTATTTATTCGTACATAATTTGAATGACTATTGAAATAAACTGTTAAAGTCAATCAAAAGATTCAATATAATTTAACGCCGTTTTCAGTAATTTAATTATTGAATATTTTGTTTTTGTTTGTTCCAGTTGAACAGTACTTCATAAAAACAAACTACTTTTTATTTTATGCGTATAAAGCAGTAAATTATGTTAACGTACATTCGAAGAACGTTGTTTCGTGTAATTTCAGTTTTGAAATTATTCGAAGGAAACCGAGAAATTTATGTTTTATGTCACGGGCAGCCGTGCTATAAAACTCTTTCAAATCGCACCCATTTAACTGATATTTTATTAAATCGCTTTATTAACATTTCAAACAAATCTCGCTACAGAATTTATCAAATACATTTATATATATATATATATATATATATATATATATATATATATATATATATATAAAGTGACTCAAATGAGAATGAGGGGATGTAAAATATAAATAATTTTTTTTTAAATTTTATTAGAAAAGATATTTCATAGACATTTTTAGAACTATGTGTGAAATATCACATCTTTCAACATTTTCTAGATGATAAATATTGGCTCTTTCCAGAACATTTTTCATTAGTAAACTCAAAGTTACGAGCTATAAATTTCTAATTTCATCACAAATATTATTCTTGAGTTACTGAATAATTTGGGGTTTGTTAAAATATATCAACACCTTTAAATATTCTTTTAAGAAGAAATCAAGAACTGTTAAATTTGATGAATTAGGAGACTAAATGGAATCAGAATTTCTTGAAATGAGTTGATTACAAAAAATTTCATAAAGAAGCTCTATTGTGACTCCATCTTGCTGAAACCATATATCAAAACTATTATAGGCTGCCAGACGTAAAAAAATATTAATCATAGTTTTTTTACAGAGCCTTAGTTATGGTTTTTAGGAAACTTTCTTTATTTTCAAAAAAATATGGGCTGATGCCTATCAGACTAAACAGTATATCAATTGATGTTTATCTAATGCTTTGGGATTTCCAGTGCCCCAGAATCTGTAATTTTGCTTATTTACATAGATATTCAAATCAAAAAGAGTTGCTGATTATAAAGTTTTTGAAAAAGTTGTCATTTTCTCTGTCTATCTACACAAATAAATGGTATATTGTAGTTATTGTTGACAATTTTAGTGCAAGAAAGCTTGTACTAGTTGAATTTTATATGAAAATATTTTAAAATCCACTTGCGAAATCAGTTATAACGATAATTGATTTAAAGATCATCACTTGGGTGGAATGATGACAAGTAGAGATAAATGATTCATCGTTTACACTCTGACACACAACCTCTTTTACTGTTCAGTGTGCATATGACTATGGAGCACCTTTTCCTAGAACTTCTGCGACTGATCCCTACTCCTGAAACTGGGAAACTAAGTTCCTAATCATATTGTTATTAGGAGCTGATTTGGCATTAAAATTCTGATGGTATTTTTATTAAGTTAATGTGATAGATCGTTAAGTAGAACAAAAAAAATCAATCATTTTTACTCTTTTATATATTATAAATAGCCATTGAAAATTTTTAAATTATATAAAGGAAAATAATTAAAAAAACAAAAAAGTTGTAAATTTTTCAAACTTTTCAGTCTCATTTAGGGGTTACTCTGTACTTTATAGGAATGATTTCATATAAACTTTAAATATTGTTGTTTCAATTTGTTAGTAATTATCAAAAGTTATTTATTGTTTTGGAACTGTGGCTGATTCACTTTACACAAATGAATTTTAACCCCAACACCACAATAATTTAAAGTGTTCAATAATCACTTATTGTTCACTTCAACAGAAAGGTTCTGACGATGATGGTGTCGCCATCGAAATGCATCAGCCGATATAATTATAAATAATAAGTGAACAATAAGTGATTATTGAACACTTTAAATTTTTGTGGTGTTGGGGTTAAAATTCATTTGTGTATCAAAAGTTAGTTTTTTTGTTTAGAAGAAAAATTACATTGACAGTATTTTCATTATAGCATTTTATAATATTTAATTTATTTTTTTGTGAATGAACACAGATTTTATTAAAAAATACAAAAAGTAAATAGAATTTAAAAATGAATATTGAGCTTAAATAAAATCTTATCAACATACTTATTCGTGGTATTATAAATCTTTTCTAAAAAAACTGAATAAAAATATCATCATAAAATAGTTTCATAAGTTATAAACGTTATAAAATTGATGCGACGATCCTTTTTGAAAGAACAAAAAGTCAAACGTCGCTTCTAACAGCGAATATCAACGTAAACACCTACATTTTTTTTGTAAGACGGTAACTGCGATTAATATTGCCCAAAATAACAAATAAAAAACTCTCGTTAGGGAAACGCTTCTATCATTATGCTTTCTTGTGTAAGCGTTTTCCACAAAATGGCGGATGATTAAACATATTGTAACTTTTTGTCTTGATCCTTTATTCATAAAAAGTTTGTATAATTTTAAAGAACATTTTCAACACACGTACATAGTAAAATATACACGCACTTCATATATATATATATATATATCCAATTGTGTACGAATAATAAAAGTTAGTTAATATTTTACTCACAATTGTGAATTTATCATATGTTTTTGTAATATTATTTTTAAAAACATTGTATTTTTAATATTAATAACTGTGAATAATATTCTAAAGTTTAATAGTATAATTTTACAACTTTTAATTTACTTTTTTTTAAATTTTATTTTCAATTATATTTCAGTATGTAATATTTTCAACTTTTTTATATCAGATGTAACATTAATTATTTTTTTTACTCATATATTTCACATTTTACGTATTAAATTTTTGATTAAAAATTATCAATAATGTGTTGATTATATAATGTAATTTAAAAAGTTAAAATACATTAATCATTTCTAAAAGATGTATAATTAAGAATCATATATGAGCTGGTTTTTTTGAAATATATATACTTTTATATATATATATATATATATATATATATAATCACAATATATATATATATAGTTTTGCTGTACAATATATCACACAAATATTTCACATGGAATAAATCCCATAATTATCCACAACTTTCTACTGGATTGAAAGCCTCATTGAATGCTACCATTCATTGGTATTTTTTTATTTGGAAAAAGGGAAGTCATATTCACCACTCTGACCAGGCGGATTGGTGAATATTTTTTTATTCGGGGTTTACTCCTTTCTCGCCAGTTATTTTTTACAAGATGAGGTTGACGGCCTTCATGCTCAACCCTCAAAAATGAAGGACTCTCCGACTGGAAATCGAACGCAATCTCCCGTATCACATGCGGCGATGCAAACCACTGTGCTACCCAGTTGGATATATATATATAGAGAGAGAGAGAGAGAGAGAGAAAGAATATAAGATAGATAAAAAAATCTCAAAAATAAACCTGAAGATAAATGGTACAGAGACAATAGAAAGTTCGTTGGAACGAACTAAAAAAAAGAATTGGATTGGTCAAAGTGAAAAATTCTTTTTATTCAGCAGTGGATAGAAGAGACTAATGATTATATTAGCAACAGCAGCAGAAGTCACTTTCTATATACTACTAGATCAGTGATGGCGAACTTTTTGAGCTCGGCGTGTCAAAATTTTGTAAAATCCTAACTTAATTTTGGTGCCATGTCACATATAGAAATATTCATAATTTTTTGATATATGTAACCATAATAAAAAAAAGATTAATATTTTTGATATTTATTTTATATATTTAAATGCCATTTAACAAAGAAAAATCAAACAAAAAATATTTATAAAATCAACAAAAACAGAAAAACTGTACATTTAGGAAAAAATAATAATAAAAACAATGTAATCAAATGGTACGAAAACTAGAAATTAGTGACTTTTTCAAATAGACAAATATTTGAATTGTGCAATTTTTTGTCTCTGTCGATGCGTGTCACCTCTGGCACGCGTGTCATAGCTTCGCCATCACTGTACTAGATGAAGATCTCTCCCAAAATTGTTCAGTTCAACCAATCCAATGTCCTTTTTCACTTAATTTTGACGAATTTTCTCATATCCCTGTCACATCTATGTAATTTAACATAAATGAATTTTAACACCAACACCACAATAGTTTAAAGTGTTCAATAATCACTTATTATTTATAAATAAATCGGCTGATGCATTTTGATGGCGACGCCATCATCGTCAGAGCCTTTCTATTAAAAAAAATGAATCAGCCACAATTCCAAAACAACAAATAACATCTGTGTAATGTTTCTTCCTAGGTCTTTTTATATTTCAAAGTTCGCAATCAAGAAATTTTCTTGTTTAATTGTTAAAATGAAATTAAAAAATTATAAAAAATGAGTTAAAGAAATTCTCACTCTTACATACAGCTATTTGTACTTTGAATTTTCTTTATTCAAGTATTTTCAAAATATGTCTTCCTCATTTAAGACTTCTAAAAATCATATTAAAGATGATAAAATGTGTTTAAAAACTGTACCAAAATTGTAACTTGTCAATATTTAAATCCTATATAAACGTATTATTATTACAATGTTTTTAATTCTAACGATTCATTGCCTCTCTTTTTTTATAAATTTCTATTAAAATTAGTATTAAATCGTACCCTAACCATTTATCTCTTTTTTTCTTCCATTATTTTTGCACTTTTTGTAGAAACTATTTTTTATTATATATTTATACAATTTTTTTTTAATAAACTATTTCACATTTAAAGATCTCTGAGCTCTAATCAAAAAATGAAAATAATTTCTTAACACATATTCGTCCGCTTGACGAAAATTCGTCATCTTCAAGAGAATCACCCACAGCCAAATGACGAAAATTCGTCATTTGTATATTACAGAGAATAATTGATTTTTGTTCTCTTAATTCTGAGTATATTAAATTATAATTTTAACCAAACAGAGATAATGCCATGAGAGAACTGATTTTAGCTTCAGTTGCATCGCATAACGGTGCAAATGTAATCAAAAACAAAGTAAAACTGTATAAGTCGGTATTGGGTATAAAAGAATTTTATTCAAAGTTTAAGCGCTCGGGTGTTCGAATAACTAAACAAATTTAGTTGTATTATTGTTAATTTTTTTACCCTTTCTTATCAAATAATAAAATATACCTAAAATGGAGGACAAAAATGAAATATATGCAGGCATTTTATCTGATTGTGAGGTAGATTTTTCACAAACTAATTTTGATAATAATGATAGTGACAGTATGTGACTTTTGTAACATTCCCCTTCATACTGGCACATGTTTTGAACAGTACCATTCACTGAAAAATTATTAATTATTTATAAAATTAAAGACTCAAAAATAATGTACTTCATCTAAAAAAAAGAGAATAATAACTTTTTGTTTTTAGAAATTCATTTAAACTTTTTTATGAATTTAATTGTTTTTTAACTAAGGAAAGCCAAAAAAGAATAAAAATTTATATATAAAGATAAATTTGTTTTATATCATTTTCCAAGATTTCACTGAAAAATATATGATTTCTAACAAGTTACATTAGTTTTATATAGACCATATCATTTCTACAGATAGTGTCAAAAAATGCCGGCATTTGGTGAATGGCGGTGCAAAAAGTTACCCGACGAATATGTGTTAATAAAAAATTAATAGTAATAAAAAAGTTATTTTTAATTATTTTTCCTGTAAGAAAAATATATTGAAGTCAATGAATTTTTTTTAATTGAATAAAATTTAGTTTCATTTAAAATATAACGTTTTAAATATCACTTACCAGTAGATCTCTCATATATATATATATATATATATATATATATATATATATATATATATATATATATATATATTATAGTGTATGTGTGTGTATATACATATATATATATATATTGGATTGATTGAATTTTATTATAGAAATAGACATTTTATTGTTTAAAGAAAGTTCGAGACAACTCTCAATATATGAGTGATTGAATCTTACTTATCTTCATTTGACATTCAAGTGTTGCTCTTCTCAACGCTTGAAATACACTTGATTGTGTTTTCCCCCTTTTGTTTCAAATATGTCATTTAGTATGTTACATTTAGGAATGTTTGCATCGTTTCAACAAAAGACATACATTTCTATACATATACTCTGTAATAAACAAGATGACTAAACAACCTGTCATTCATTTCAACACATATTAAATTGCACAGAATGTACAAAAAATTCGCGAATTTCTATCCATAATAAAACTAATACAGTAACAAAATATACATACTTATAATTTAAATTTAAATGTTTTGTTAAAAAATATTAAACATTTTATTCAAAATTAAATTGTTTATTATACTACATAATTCACAAAAAATAATTTTGAAAATCATTTACAATAGTATATATATACATATATATATATATATATATATATATATATATATATATATATATATATACTGTATGTGTGTGTATGTATGTATATAAAATACAATATATTAAAATGTGTAAAATTGTTTTTTATCAAACAGGTATATTTTTAAATTTATGTTTTCAATTAATAAGTGTGAATACACCTTTATACAATTTTAAAAAATTGCAATATATTTGATTACATATATTTTTAAAAATTATGTTGTAATGATTTAAAAATATTTTAAACATTTCAAAATGTAAAAATAATTTCCATTATTGACATAATAAAATACTAACAATCCAATGTGAGAATAAAAAATACCATTAGTAAATATAACATCTTTAATAAATAATATTCTTAATATCATTAATATTTTTTATCTCAAATTGTAAAAAAAAACTATATCACTCCTGACGTCATTGTAACTAATGACCTTGTACATAAATAAATTATTCATTTCATAATTAAAACATTTTATTAAAATATTTATTAATTACTCTTTGTTAGCTTTTCACTAATGCGTATTTCGATCACAATTCTAAAATCATAAAGTGGGACGTTATATAAATTCGAGAATCAGATTTTATAATATTGTGCCATAGTAGCAAACAAAGTGAATAATAAATGATTATCAAAAAACTTTATAAAATTTGATAGTATTTGAAATAAGCGATTAATTTGTATAAAACTAAAGTATATACTCATATCAGGTTTTATTCTTAACTTGAACAATATTTTCGAATTTTTATTCTACTATTAATTTGAACTTTTTTATATCGAAATAAATGATATTTTTAAAACATAAGTTCTTAACATTTAAAAAAAACTTTAAAGTCTAAGTATAATACTTAGATCATATTAGTTATTGTATTGTGATAAATTGATTTTAACACAACTAAATTATTCTACTCCAATACTGCAGATGTCTTAAATGAGACTGAAGATTTAAACACTCATTTATATATTATATTCTACAGGTTTTTTTTTGGAACTCCTATACAAGATTTTATTATATTACTCAGTAATCACTTATCAGATTTGATCATTCAACTCTCTGACGATTGTTTACCTCCTGTCATAACTATAGAAAGTGCATTAAATTTCAACTAAATAAAGTGAACAATAAGTGATTATTCTATACTTATAAAATCTTATGATGTTGAAGATTGGTGTTTAGTTTGTGTGAAAATATAGCACTTCTACTTATAATACATTTGTATAAGTATTTTAAGCTACTTATATAAATAAATCACTCATCTCTACAACATTAGATAAAAGTACTCAATAATCACATTATTTATTAATCCATATTTTGTTAATTTTATTACTTTCGTTATAATATGAAATTATAAAATCCCATTTTTTTTATTAAATGAAATTTTTATCATTTTGATTGAAGTCCTACATTCTTTAAAGCAGGGCTGTCCAACCTCTAGGAACCCAAGGGCCGCAATACAAAAATAAAAATTATCCGCGGGCCGCACCCAAAATAAAAAAAAACATTTATTACTGTTTAACTATGTTTTATTGAAATATTAGACAATATTAACAAAATTGTGTATTTCAATGAGAATTTTGCGGTAACTCTGATTCCTTTACTAATGTAGCTATATCAATTTCAATGTTTGTAGTAGCCAAACGCAGTAAATTTGATAACGATTTGTCCGTCATGGAACTTCTATATTTAGATTTTATAAATTTCATTGTTGAAAAGGTACTTTCACAAAGATAAGTACTGCCGAGTATTGACCCCATTCTAAGACCAAAGTCTCGCAATTTAGGATACTTTCCTTCTAGTAATAATTTAAAAAAAAATCTCCTCCTGTTTCACATTTGTTACTAAACAAGGGATCTGTTTGCAAATCACACAACTCTAACTGCAAATCGGATTTTACGTTTGTAATATTAATAGTTAAAGGTTGACTAAAAAGTAAAATATCTTGTTCAAAATTTCCAACTGTAGAGCTGATGACACGAAAGTTCAAGCCACAGCCGTTGGCACGAACATTTTACGACCGTTCATTGGTTTTCGAAGAAAAACATTTTGAAACTTGGACGCTTGTCTTCCCTTGATCTTCATGACACGCAGATGACGTAAGCGTGTATTATTTGATGGCAAATAATATTTAACGTTTCATGAAATAATATATGTATTATGGAAAAATTCTTCGCGGGCCGCATAAAGCCCCTTCGCGGGCCACATGCGGCCCGCGGGCCACGGTTTGGACAGCTCTGCTTTAAAGCATCTAAAACATTTAAAACACATTGTATGAATCAAAAGATCTCCAAAGCCCATTTTCAAAAATTTAAATTCATCTATAACAACCTTTTCACATTTGTAACAAAATTTCATACAGTTATTTTATTTTTCGTTCAAATTTATGTTAAAAATCATTAGAATAAAAATCTTATTTAAAAAAATGGCTATTAAATTCCAAATAAATAGAATATTGAAATTAACTCAAGGATAGTCAACTCACAGATTTCAACAATAATTCATAATATCATTAGTTTGCTCCTTCATTAATAAATTATCGAATTCCATACGTAGTCTTAGTATTTTTTGATGAAATGTAAATAAAAATTATTTCAAAGTTTGAATTATTTGCATTCATGTAAACCGGTTTGTTATATTTAAACTTTTTATGTTTAATTAGAATTACAATTTTTAATGCCTTTTTGTGATTAGTTTTTACAAACATTTGGTTATCAGGCAAACTTAAGAAATTTTCTTAAATTTGTTTATTGATGATTTATTTCTGTAAAACCTAAAAATATTAATTTACACAAATAAATTTTAACCCCAACATCACAATAATTAAAGTGTTCAATAATCACTTATTATTCATAATTTTATAATCTATAATTATATCGGCTGATGCATTTCGATGGCGACGCCATCATCGTCAGAGCCTTTCTGTTAAAATTTAGACTAACTTTTTTATATATACCTATACTGATTTGTGTTTTGTGTCCTTATTCAATCCATCTACAACTGGGGGTTGTATCTTTCTTTTCGTCATCTGGTCTGCAAGCATGAAGTGTTTTCCCTTATTTATCGTCTTTGCAACATGTTTTTTTTCATAGATTTGTGACCTTTTTTGATGACATGAATTGACTTCTTTATTACTTGTGACGGTATTCGAAAATTTTTAACAATTTGTGAGGTCTGTTCTAGATGAATTGAATATCTGCATGCGTTAGTTTTGTGATTTAATTTTTTAAAACATTCATTTGTGTAAAGTGAATCAGCCACAGTTCCAAAACAACAACAAAAAAAAAATAAGAATATTAAGACACTAAACGAAATTAATTTTTAATGAATTAAAAAGAAAAATATTTATATACAATACTTATAAATAATTTTCTTTCAGTTATTATTTTAATTATAAATTATGAGAAGGTTACTTAATTAATAACAATTAATTTATTAAAATATAATTTGACTTTACTAAAAGAGACCAAATTTTGCTACAAAAATTCTAATATGATATTATTTTTTACACAAATGAATTATCATCTCAACATCACAAGATATGAAAAAAGTATTCAATAATTACTTATTGTTCAATTTTTTTTGTTTAATAAACTAATGAGCATTTCGATGGCAACGCCATTATCATCACAGCTATATAAAATCTTAACGAATTCTTAGTTAAAAATGCCATTTCTAGTCTTTTCCTCATAGTGGTTAATTTTTATTTTTCATTAAGTATAAGTACAATAGAGAAATTTACATAATTTTTTGAAATTATTAAAGTAGTTAAAATGATTTGTATATACTTTATGCGAAAGTTAATGTTATATATATATATATATATATATATATATATATATATATATATATAATCAATTGAAAATATTCAAATTATAAAAATGAAACTTACTTGCAATTGATGGAGGAATGAGCAGCATATTACTTCCGTTTACTCGAACACTGTATGCAGAAATACCAGGAATACCGGGATTTCCATGATTTCCTGGTTTGCCTGGTCTTCCTCGTGGTCCTGTCAAACCTATAAATAAAAAATAAATTAATATTTTGTTAATGCATTATTATATTCTTTTTCAATATATATATATATATATATATATATATATATATATATATATATAAAAATAATATATTTTATATATATATATATATATATTTATTTATTTATATATATATATATATATATATATATATATATATATATTAATAAAAATAATACAAGATCATCCAAATGTGGCCTAAATTTATGTTTTATTTAAAAGAAACATGTGTATAGGGTAGTGTATAGAGAAAAATGAGTATAGTTTCTTTTTATAAAACATAAATGTATATTTTTTATTATAAAATAAGAACTATTTAAATATATATTGTACACAGAACAGAATTGCTAACAATTTTATTTAACTAAATATTTTTATTTAAATTAAAATAACAAAATCTATACTATTTTAAAAATCGATACAAAAATAATAATTTTTTAATGATAATTATAAAATATTCTTTTGAATCAAAAGTAACGAAATTCTATCATTATTCTTTGTTCTTAATGTTAATTAACATAAAATATTGTCAAACAAGTAATGAAAAATACAAATTACTTCATCAGTCAATTATACTGATTAGATTTAAATAATCCCTTTACCCTTCAGTTTGAAATGTATTATACTTAATTAACAAGTAATTTACTTTACGTTAGAATTAGTAATGTGAATTAGAATGTTAATTATTTAAGTTTATTTACGTTCACAAGCATCGAACGTTCATTTAAATATTCCTTAATTAAACAAATATATTCCTAATATCAAATTAATTAATTAATTTATATATATATATATATATACATAATATGTTTTCAAAATATTCATACGCCATAAAAATATGATTAAAATGAAATAAAATTTGTATAAAATAGCCCAAATGAGAATGAAGGATAATAAATAATATTAAATCAATTATTTCTAAACCTTTCAATCTTATTCGGGCCAGTGTATGTCATAAAATATAACTTGAAATATTTTTTTAATTTTTACATTTCTTTAAATATGTTTAATAAATCTGCGTATTTTAAAATAAAATTGTTTTATTATATTTGACAAAATAAAAAAATCGGTCCAAAATAAAAAAAAATTTACAGAAGTATTCAAAGTATTGATTTTTTTTAATTTTCTAATATGAAATTGGATTTGAATATCTTGAATAAAATATAAAAAAATCTTTAACATTTTTGGACTAAGAAACAAATTCTATATTTAACATGATAATGACTTCAAATGTATGAAAATATTCTCTGAATATTTCCCACAATTACACAACTTTAATTAAAAAAACGTATTTGTGAACTTGAATAAAAGGTAAAGAAAAATTTAATTAGTAATAAAAAATATCTTAAGCGTTGTTACTTAACAAATGTTTGATATTTCGTCAAAATTCACCAAGAATCTTATAGATTTTATACCCAGTAAAATTATTTCCGTTATTACTAAAAAAATACCATAAAAAAATATTAATTTATTGTTTACTAGTAATTTTATTACTAGTTACATGGTTTTATGAATAATATTGTTAAATGTTTTCTTGTATTGATATTAGTTTTTAATTTTTAATATTGCAAAAATAAAAAATTTAATTTTTTTATCCAAAGTTAAATAATGTTTTATTTATAGTCGTAATTATATAATAACATTTTGAAATTTTTATTTCATTTCTGTAATTTTAACGTGCTTTTTTGTATTTTCATATCATACAAATATTTTTGCGACATTTCTTTCTCTCTCTGTATGTATATATATATATATATATATATATATATATATATATATATATATATATGTTTAATATAAAAAAAAACATTTAATATGTCATAATAACATGCGCAATTTATTAGCACAGGTGGTAATTTATGTAATTAATTTTATCTGATTACATGTTGTAAATGACTTACTTCCCTACTACGTATAAATAATTGTTTTGCTCTTATTTTTGTATAACGGTTTTAGTTAACGAGATTATATTGATACGTTGTATTTTAATCCTATTGTTTTCATTATACAACGACGGAAGTCGTTGTTTTAGACTCAAACACATGAAACCAAACAGAAACTTGTGAGTCCTTTGATTTAATGAAACTACAATGCGAACAAACCTCATTCGCTTACACAAACATGACTGTTAATACTATAAATTTTGCAAATATTAAAAATTTATATAGTAGATTTGTTTACACATACACACATTTATATATATATATATATATATATATATATATACACACCTGTTCCTCAATTTACGCAGAACTTTTTTTCGCGAGTTTTTTTTTACACGGCAAATTATACCTTATTTACGCGGGACTTTTTTTACGCGGTATTGATTTACGTGAGACTTTTTTTACGCGGCACTTTTTATACGCGGTCAAATAGATTTCATTTTATATAATTTTTCATGAAATTTATTATATATCAGAGTGACTCAAATTCTTACTTGAACATATAAAAGCACGATATAAATATATAAAAGGTTGATTGTTTTGAATTACAGTAGCGACAGTGACACCGAATAAAATTTATCTATATTTGTTTTCTAAAACGTCATAATTTTTTTGTTAAGCTATGTGAAATAAATATGTGTTTCTACAACTTTACTAGCTTTTATTTCCAACATTTTTTCTATTGTACTGTCAGACTCAATTTACGCGATTTTCATTCGCGTAAAACAAATCCACGTGGAACGGATACTCCGCGTAAATTGAGGAACGGGTGTATGTGTATATATATATATATATATATATATATATAATATATATATATATATATATATATATAATCTAATTATTAAAAAAGGTGTTAGCGTGAAAAATTATTAAAAAATATTCACAATTTGTTTGGTAATGATGCAGTCACTACAGTCAAGTACTCGTATAGCTCAAAAATTCCATTGTGATGATTTTTTGATTTCAATGATAAACTACATTGGAAAAATTTTTAGAAGTTGATAATAAAATTTTGAAATAGACAGTAGCTGAAAATCTACAACAAACTTGAATAGAAGTAGTAGTTTGATAATTCGTTAAATAATAGTTTTGAATCACTCAATTAATATGGTTTGAAACTTCATGTTTGGTACTATACTAATTAACGAGAAGAAATTTTATAGATTAATTTATAACTTAGCTTTCTTGGAAAAAACATAATCATTTTTAAACGAATTTTAACAGAGAAAAAAGTTTTTATATTAATATATTGAAAAAAATATTCTGAGTACCAAAAATTGGAATTTATTAACGACTAAAAAGTTTGAATTATACTCAGTGAATTTTTACTTTTGGTGAGATTGAAGGGATATGGTGTATATTGATCTTTTAAAATATAATAAAACCATTAATATAGATTTATATTGTCAATAAATAACTGAAATTAATAAAACATTTTATAAAATATCCAACTTGATGAACAGAAATTGCATTAGTTGTCATTCAATTATTGTAAAGTCACATCTGGCTGTAAATATTCTAAGAAAACTAAAGGATTTTTGGAGAGAAAATTATTATATATTTTTTTATATTCATCGATTTGAAATTTTAGTACAATCATTTATTCTGATCTTTGAAAACTATGTTAATGAGACAAATTTAAATTCATATGAAGAAATAAAATTATATATCAAGGATTTTGTTGTGCCTAAAAAAATATATTTCTAAATTAATGTCACAAATAAACTTCCAAAAAAATAGTACGGAATAATAGCACGTAAAGGACAAAAGATATATATACAAGGGTGCTCCATCCCTACTCAATTCGTTCGTTGACTCCCAACCTTGTTTCTGTTTAAAAATGTAAATAAGTTATAAAAAAAATGAAACTTTTATGAATCTATGTTAATGCTTCTGTGTATATGATATAAGTTTATTATAAATTGGTGGTCTGATGTGCATTCAAATCTAATACCAATACAATTGAAATTTGTTTTGTCCGAAAAATACTCGGAAAATTGAGTCTAAAAAACTATCTTTTCTCCACTGATTGTTAATTTCAATGCCGTGAAATTTGTACTTTATTAATTCTCGGAAAACTTAAACTCTCTCTTAAACTCTTTATTAACTCTCTTAAAACTTGTTTCTACTCGGGAAAATTCGGAAACAAAATTTTTCTATCTCTATATATAAAAAATAGTTCCATCGCAAAATTAATGTTCACACTACTCCAAAAACTAATCAATTTGTTCGACTGGAAGAATGAAAGTATGAAAATATAACGTAAAAAGTTCAACAGTCTTTAATTTCTATTAAAACTAGAAGATGCAATTTTTTAAAAAACTCTTTGTAGTTATCTTCTTTTTATTTTATTTATGAACTAAATAAAAAAGGAAAATAGATACGGTTTAAAGTAACAGCAATAAATATCATTTTTTATTTTTGTTTTTATTATGAAAACATAAAATTGAAAAAAAATGATAATTTCAGAAGAAATACTATTTTATTTTCAAACTGTGGTGAATTTACTTTCGCCCCAATATCAAATTGACCACACCCAATACCAAAAAAAATTGTTTAATAATCATTTATTGTTCACTTTATTTATTTATAATAACAATATGCTAATCTGCATTTCAAATACGATTCCATTATCATCAGAGCATTGTTTTATATATTTTTTTTAATTTTATAACACGATGTTGAATAACAAAATAGACAATAAATAATTATTAAACACTTTCTAATTTCTTAAAATATTTGGAATTATAATTCATTTTAAATGAGGGAAAATTTTATATTTTATTCTAAATAACTATTTTTTGAGAGTTTTTAAGAAAACAGATTTCTAAAAAAATTAAAATTCTAAATAATTTAAATATAAAAATCTAAAAGAATATAACTTGGTAATAAAAACCATATCTGCAATGTATAATTTGAATATAAAATTAAATCAATCCATTAACATGAAAATAACGATCTGTTTGTAGAATCAATAGATAATTTATTAAAAAAACACTTCATTTTTAATTAAATTTCCCTTTTAAATTACATCTCACGAATAGCTATTTACTTGAAATACTGTTACTTGAAGTATATTATGTTTGATGACAAAATGCACTTCCGGCTATCATAAATTCTTTTCAATCAACAATTTTGTTTAGAAGTTTACTTTACTTTCAATGGTTGTTTCGCCGTTCCTTTATGTTTGGGTAATAAATACAACTTTATATACAAGCTACTTTACACGAGTTGTACCTTAACGCCATATATTACGAACAAACGTGTTCAACGCGTAAAAAACGTTTGTAGCAACTTTCAAATGTACATTTTATACACACTTTTTGTCTAATTCTTTTATACTAGAAAATTGGTAATTGCAATCTTTATTACTTGTTATTAATTTATTATATATATATATATATATATATATATATATATATATATATATAATGCTGTGAAAAAGTAAAGATTAAAATAAATATTTTATTTTCATTTTGAAATTAAATTTCAAGAATCGAATCAAATGTGATTATATAACACTACTTCCTCATAGTTGTATTTTGAAATAATAATTATAAACAATTATATAACAATTATAATTAATTCTCAGACTATCACTTAAACTACTATTGTTATTGAAATTCTATGTTTACAATGACTTAAGTACAGTGACTTAAGTAAAATTCATTCTGTGAAAAATTTATCAATAATCACAATTAGATTCTTTTATGTCTTTTATGTATTTATTAGAAATAATTCCATCTTACACAATTGAATTTTAACCTCAATACCACAATAATTTAAAGTGTTCAATAATCACTTATTGTTCACTTATTATTTGTAATTATATAATCTATAATTATATCGGCTGATGCATTTCGATGGCGACGCCATCATCGTCAGAGCCTTTCTGTTTATTAATTCCATCTTAATTGAAATAATTTAATAATATTTTGATACAAATGAATTTTTTATATTCAACACCACAATAATTATGAAGTGTTTAATAAACACTTATTGTTCACTTTTTGTTTATAAAAATTTCAGATGATGCACATTTCAATGGCGATATATCATCGTCAGAGCCTTTTTGTTGAAATCGACATTTACTTATAGTAAGTTAAACAATTAGTAAGTTTAGTAAAGTAAACAATTGGTCTCGATTTTAACAAAAAAATCTCTGAAGATGATGGTATCGCCATCGAAATGCGCATCAGCAAATATTGTTATAAACAAAAAGTGAACAATAAGTGATTATTGAATATTTAATAACCATTGTAGTGTTGAGGATAAAAAATCATTTGTGTTAAAATGAATCCACCATAGTTCCAAAACAAACAATATTATTTTGATTTTCTGAATTTTCTTTTTTAAAAAGTTGCCAAAAAACAATTCCAAAGGATCTTTTATATATTTATTGTAAAAAATTTATCAATAATAATATTTAAAATATTTTTTTGTATCTTTTATTTATTTATTAGAAATATTTCCATCATAATTGAAATAATTAATCATAATATAATGTTTTGATTTTGAAAAAAAACATTCTAAAAAGTTACCAGAAAAACAACTTAAAATGAAATTCGTACACCTAATTAAATTTATATATACGAGGGTCGTTTGATAAGTATGGTAAATTTAAAAATTGATGAACAATTTATTATTTTTTTTTAATTTTATGGCAAATTTTTCTATCATATTTATCAAACGACCCTCGTATTTACTAGTACATTAATATTTATATTAAATTTGGTATTTAGTGGGGTAACTATGGTTCTTAATTATTTTTAATTGATTTACAATGGACTGCACTGATTTTTCACAGCAAATGAGCTCAATTTTCTCTCATTCTTATAATAAAACGTTTTTTTTTAAATCACTTCTATTAGAAATGTTATATTTTCTTATTGAAATTTCCAAATTGCTTCAGAAATTTTCAATCACATTTAATTCTGATGATATTTTAAATCCTTTTGGGCAATTATGTAGAAACCAATTCCGTACTTTGTATATCTCATCTTTTGGATTTTTGTCCTAATAAAATTTAAAATTGTCTAGTATGTCTAACTTTTGGACGCTAGTCTTCAAATTTTTTTTAAAATGTCGAGATAAACTTCTGGTCAATTACGCCTTCAATGAAATAAATATTACCAACATCTCTCGCTGACATCCACACCCGAACTATAACGTTACCGCCTCCATATTTCACTGTCGGATGAAAATTCTTTGAATTCATTTCCATATAGATTTTTCTTCATACATTTATCCGACCATCCGATCCAAATAGATTAAATTTACCTTCGTCCGTGAACAATAAATCTTTTCAAAATTCATTAGTCTTCGTATTATGCTCTTAGACGACGCTTAATCGATTATTTCTATTTATTTTATTGATTCAAAGTTTTTTTTCTAGTTTTTCTACCACACAACTCATTTTTTCTTGATAAAAAATATAAATAGTTTCAAGGTTTGATTTTTGTTCAAATATTTTTTCATTTCTAGTACAAACTGGGGAGCACTTATTTTGGATCTTATATTTTTCTGAGAATCCATCACTCGTTGTAAATATTTAGGACTTTTCAGAAGTTCATTCTGGACTTATTTTCTACTTGTTGACCAATCTTATATATTTTTATGACCCTCTGTACCGTGGCCTTTTATTTGTTTACCATTTTTTCTATTTCTTGTAATGATTTTCTATTGTTAAAATGGACAATAGTTAATTTTTTTTCTTGAGTAGGCATAATTATAAAATTATGAATACTTTTTAATATCTTGTGGTGTTGAGGTTGATAATTCATTTTTGTGAAAGTGAATTAACCACAGTTTTTTTAAAAAATAGTTAGATAGCTCGTCACCCCCCACCCCGTCTATATATATATACACCCATCCCTCAATTTACGCTGGACTTTTTTTACGCGAGTTTTTTTTACGCGGAAAATTATATCTCTATTTACGCGGGACTTTTTTTACGCGGTCAGATAGATTTCATTTTATATCATTTTTCATTTAATTTATTATATATCAAAGTGACGCAAATTCTTACTTGTTTTCTAAAACGTCATTATTTTTTTGTTAAGCTATGTGAAATAAATATGTTTCTACAACTTTACTCGCTTTTATTTCCAATATTTTTTCTATTGTACTGACAGACTCAATTTACGCGATTTTCATTCGCGTAAAACAAATCCACGTGGAACGGATACTTCGCGTAAATTGAGGGATGGGTGTATATATAATTTAAACTTTACTGCCATGTTAAAAATAGCCACGGAATAAAATTTGCTACAATGAATAAAAAAAACTGTTATTTAATTTTTGTAACATTTAATACTTGGAATTAATTTAATACCATTTTAAACGAGTCGTTGTTCTTAACGCCGATTATCTTATGAACACAACACAAAAAAATTTTGTAACGAAATAAGACAGATAAGAAAATTATACGCGCAAATTTCTCTTATTTCGCAAATTCTATCGACATAGCATATTTTTAGAACAAACATAAAAAGATTACAACCGCAAGAATGGCATCGTACGCACATAAAGTGCTAGTTGATATATATATATATATATATATATATATATATATATATATATATATATATATATATATATCTTAATACATTTACGTAAACATGTGCGTACGAACATAGGCATTAAAAATACTACATAAATAACATACATCACGTTCAGACATTTTCGAGAAGTAATCTGTTTTCAAGTCATAGGTTTTTATTCTACTGAATACGAAAACAGTGATAAACGATCACTTAAAGAAACTGAACACATGCATAGGATTAAATAAGAACATGGGATCAGTAATCAGAATTGTATTTGCGTTTTAAAAGTCTTATTTTGAAATGTACTTTTTTTGACTTGAAGTGAACAAAAATATTTTTATATTTGTCCTGAAAAATAGTTAAATAATTATCTTGTTTTCATTACAAATCAAAGGTTGTTGAACTTTTCATATTGTATTTATATTTTCCTTGTCCTAGTATTAGGATATAGGATCTAAATCTTATAACACAACGTTCTGTTGATGATTGCATTGCATTAAAATACGAATCATCTTATTTTGTATTGAACTAAGTTTTCAATTCAAAAACACACATTTTGCACAGACATTTTGAAGGGTTTAACCCTTTCGCCACTAACAGGACCTATGTATCCCATAAAATTTTCAAAAATTACTAACGGAAATTCTGTGTGTTTAATTTTACTGATGGGACATATGTGTCCGTAATTCAAATTTGAAATCTGAAAATAAAAATCAATTTTTTTACTCAAAAATAGATTACTTAAACAATTCAAAAGATCATCACACGAAACAAGTTTTAAAACTAAAAATATTTAATTCATAGTGAAAGTGTTAAATAATATTTTAAATTAAAATGAGCACATTGAAATTCAATAAATAAAGAAACAAGTTGTGTATTTTGTTACTCAGTTAATATGTTCAGCTAATGAGTCATATGATTCAAACAATTTTTGAAATTATGATATACGCAAAATTGGGAGAAATTTCTTGGTTACTTAATAAATAAATAGAAAAAATAATACGGTATAACCCTTTTAAAATACGGTCAATTTGGTTAACATGGTTAACAATTTTGAATATGCTTTACCATCGTAATTTTTAAAAATATTAAAAGTTTTCCTAAAAAAATCAATTATTTTTATATACTCGTATCTATAATTTTGCTTCAGCACATTTCTCTTTCTATTTAATTTTATACATTGTTACATAAAATGATAGACAATCAAATCAGATAATTAATAAAACAGTTTTTGTAAAAATCAAATGCATTGTTAAAATATTGAAAATTTTGTATCAACATATTTTTTTACATTTTACAAAATTTATTATAACATTAATATTCTTATTATTTATTTCTAAATATTATTGAATAGATTTTCATAATATTAATTATTAAAAGAGATAAAATGTCGTTCGAATAAAGCTTAAAAACAAATAAAAAATTGTTTTCAAATTAATTAACTTTCACAATTATTTCAGGCATAACAAATAAATATTCACCCGTAAATATACTTTTTCTGATTATACGGTTCGAATTATTTTATAAAACAATAGAATTAAATTACTTCCAATTTTCAAATTGTCAGTTCAAAACCTGAAATTAATAAACACAATACATTTTTATTCACAAATGAACGAACGATACTATATATCATATTATTAATAAACAAAGTATCGCTATTTTTAGAGGAAAAAATACTTTTAACAAAGTTCATATAACTGCCGATATTCTGTCAATTTTGTAATAAACAAGGTTACAGAATGATTGATGGATTATTAACGGTTTATATGTGTAAGTGTATTATATATCAATACTTTTTGAAATTTTTAAAAGAACTTAAAATTATTTATATTTTCAGTTGATTAATTATTAGACGAATATTATTTTCAATTTATTACTACGTTTTACTGTAGTTTCTCACTACATGCATGTGCCAACCAGTATTAAGGAATAAAATAATATAATACGAGGGTGGTCGCAGAAGTACCCGACCCAACAAACAAAACAAAAATTTTGGAAAAAAATATATTTATTTTTCAACATAATCTCCTTTTAGCTCTATACACTTTTCCCAGCGATGTTCAATAAGTTCGATACCCTTTTTATAATAAGAACTGTCTTGCTCCTCAAAATACCCATTAACTGCCGACATCACTTCTTCATCGTTGAGAAATCTTTGACCACTGAGCCATTTTTTCAAGTTTGGGAACAGAAAATAATCCGAGGGGACTAAATCTGGCGAATAGGGTGTATGAGGTAGCAATTCAAACTTTAATTCATTAATTTTGGCCATTGCAATAACGGATTTGTGAGCTGGTGCATTGTCTTGATGAAACAACACTTTCTTCTTAGTCAAATGCGGCCGTTTTTGCTTGATTTCTTCGCTCAAACGTTGCAATAAGTTCGCATAATACTCGCCGTTGATAGTTTTTCCTTTTTCAAGATAGTCAATGAAAATTATCCCACGCGCATCCCAAAAAACCGACGCAGATGAAACGGTCTTCGCCTTCTTTGCAGCCGGTTTTCCCTTTTCAGTCCATTGTTTTGATTGTTCTTTTGTCTCGGGTGTGAAGTGATGGACCCATGTTTCATCCATGGTTATGAAACGGCGCAAAAATTCTGCTTCGTTGCTGTGAAACTTCGCTAAACACTCAATTGAAACATCTTCACGACACTGTTTTTACTCGAGTGTAAGCAAACGCGGCACACATCTTGCACACAGCTTTCTCATGTCCAAATTTTCAGATAATATGTATTGTACCGCACTTTTTGAAATGTCTACTATGTCTGCTAGCTCGCGAATTTTCAGTTGACGATCATCCAGTACCGCTTTGTGGATTTTCTTCGCCATTTCTGGAGTCGTCACCTCATTTGGTCGACCACTGCGATGCTCGTCTTGGCAGCTCGTACGACCTCGTTTAAACTCTGCTACCCAATATTTCACTGTTGTAAACGAAGGAGCAAACTCACCCAGAGTAGAATCCAGTTCAGCTTTTATATTGGTTTGGCTGAGGCCTTTCAAATAAAAGTATTGTATCACGTAACGATGACCAATTTTTTCCATTTTCACAAATTTACTGAAAACGTTCACTATTAATGGCTGCCAAACAAATACTAAACAACGTGGCGTCCTCAAACTTGAAACATATGCTTTATAGATTGTGTACTTTTCAATACAGTGATATTTTTTAAACAACTACCGCCATCTCTAGGTCAGGCCGGGTACTTATGGGACCACCCTAGTATGGTAAATTTATATTTGTTGTTTTGGAACTGTAGCTGATTCACTTTACACAAATGAATTTTAATACCACAATAATTTAAAGTGTTTAATAATCACTTACTGTTCACTTATTGTTTATAATAATACAATCTATACCCGATATAATTATAGATTGTATAATTATAAATAATAAGTAAACAATAAGTAATTATTGTGGTGTTGGGGTTAAAATTAATTTGTGTAAATATGGTAAATTTATTTAATACAGATAAATCACTCATTCAATTTCATTAAATTTTAAAAAAAATATTTTAAAATTTAACTTAAATTTTAAACTGAAATTATTGGGTTGAGTCATAAATAATTTCCATTATTGAGAAAAAGTTTTAATAACTTATTACTCATCCGACTACAACCCTCATTTATTATTATAATTTTAATACGATAACTATTTTTTATTAAAATGTGATAATAGAACTTAATATAATTTGTTTAATAATCGTCATTTTTTGCAAATATTGAAAATTATAACCGAATTTGCTAATTCGGTTGTATATGTAAGCAATATTTTTTTTGCTCGATTTTGCTACATTACTGTAGAACACTCATGTCAAAATATACATAACTGGATTTAATTTATTCAACCACACAAGCTGTATGACATTAACATCTTACTACGCATTCAAAAAAAATTGTAAAATATTCAGTTATATTATATAACAAAAAAACAACAAAAACAAATAAAAATTATATATACGGAGATTTTTTTGATTGACTGCATATAATGGTTATATTAAGTATATTGCTTTTTTGGAAAGAAAATATAAATTTGTGTTTGTATATATATTTATATATACATATATATATATATATATGTGTGTGTGTGTGTGTATGTGTTTGAAAGTATGCTTTCAATTCTATTAAATTATATATTATTAATATTTACTTAAAACTGACTAACCTATTCAATATTATTGAACAAAATTTTAATAAAGAAATCGTATATCATTTGAAAATAAATCAAGACGACGAAAAAAATGACAACGTGGCAGTTTAACAACAAAATACGAAAAAAATATACGTAATATGTGTTATAGCGAGCTTTACGATATTTTCAGATATTTATTTTTCTGACCTAGTTTTGCTTCTTGGATCAGAACGTATCTGAGAAATTGTCAGGAAGTTTACGCTGTGTAGTACAAATTTTATATATATATATATATATATATATATATATATATATATATATATATATATATATTCGATTGATGATAGACGAATTTCTTTCGTTTTATACACATTACATTTATAAAATACTGTCAATCATTTTTAAAAGACTTATCAATATTGAGTCAATATTGGTTACGAAAATATTTTAAATATTTATTAAATTTGCTTGCATATACTTCTTTATAAAAATTTCAGAAATGTTGACGTGCGTTTGTATTCATTTTTCATTGACAAATATGTCAATAATTTCTCTCTCTCTCTCTCTCTCTCTCTCTCTCTCTATATATATATATATATATATATATATATATATATATATATATATATGTAATGCATAAAGAGTCAAAATCATGTATCAAAAACGCATTACACCAAATCGAGAGATAAGCTGAATGTTTAGAATATCTTCAGCGAGATTTTAAATGAAAGATAGATTTTTTTTGTCAAGGAAAATACTTTTAAGATTTTGGTTTATTTGAAATTTCAAATATCATACTAAGATATACAAATATTAAAAAATACGTCTCAAAAATAATAAAAAAATTTAAAATAATTGTTACAAATAGAAGTATACTCGTATATTATATTGCAATACATTATAATTAATATTCCGCATCAAATTTCATTTAATGATCATTTGTGGTATTTTGTTATGTTTCAGTTTACATTTAAACAAGAAATGGAAAAATATTATATATATATATATATATATATATACACGAGGGTCGTTTGATAAGTATTGTAAAAAAACAAGGAACACTAAATTGAAAAAAATCATTAAATCAATTAATTAAATTAAACAATAAATAAATTTACCATACTTATCAAACGATCCTCGTGTATATATATATATATATATATATATATATATATATATTAGTTTATATTGACCCACTGTTGGATAAAACCCTCATCGAATGTTATTATTCATTGATATTTGGTCACAATTACCACAATGACCAGGTGAATTGATGAGAATTTTTCATTCACAGTTTATTCCCTTAGACAGGTTGCCAGCTTAGGTTAAGAGCTTTATCTACTATATATCTTCGATTGGATTTCGAACGTTTATATATATATATATATATAAGCGTCGTTTGATAAGTATGGTAAATTTGTTTGTTTAATTTAATTAATTACTTAAATTAATTAAATTTTTCAATTTAGTTTTTCTTACTTTTTACCATACTTATCAAACGACCCTCGTATATATATATATATATATATATATATATATTTATGTACATACATACAATATAAATTATATCATTGTATGTATATGTACGTGAATATATTTGATTTCGTTTGTAATGTTGGTTCATAATAAAAAATTAATGAATACTCGTACGATATGTTGTTATGATAAAATGACTTCTCTCATCATGAAATAATAGTAGTAAATAATAGTGAAAAGTAAATATTAATTTATGGAAATAAGTCAAACATGAAATGTAGGTATTTTTATTGCGATTATTTTTAGCATGCAATTATTTTAACCAAAAAAGTCTAATTGATCATATTTATACTAATATAGTTGTAATATTTTTTCCAGTAATTATCGATAAATCAGGATAAAATTATATTATATTATATACTATATACATACATATATATATATATATATATATATACGAGGGTCGTTTGATAAGTATGGTAAAAAAGTAAAAAAAAATTTGAAAAATTAAATTGAATAAATTCATTAATTAAATTAAACAATAACTGAATTTACCATACTTACCAAACGACCCACGTGTTTATATATATATATATATATATATATATATATATAACGCCCACATATATATACGACTGGTCGTTTGATAAGTATGGTAAAATTCAAAAAAATTTGAAAAATTAAATTGAATGAATTCATTAATTAAATTAAACAATAACTGAATTTACCATACTTACCAAACGATGAGGTTGTCGGCCTTCATGCTATATATATATATATATATATATATATATATATATATATATATATATATATAGTCGTTTGTATATATATATTTATCTCACTATCATCAGTATATATATATATGGATAAATAATTTTATGTATATGTATATGTATATAATATATTTATATTTATCTCACTATCATCAGTATTTTTTTTATCTACTGCTGGATAAAGAATTTTCTCGAAACTTTCTACTATCGTCATTGATATTATATATATATATATATATTAATCATATTGTATTACATTAATGATGGAACACAATTTTAGCATATGACGACCACGACTCGCTTAACATAGTGCATTTGTTTAGACCAATTTTTAGTCACTCTTTCACATAATTATGGTTCAATTTCATGAACTACACGTTCAGTGTTTAATTTTAATGCAATTGTTTGTGGTTTATCAGCATAAACTAATGATTTCATATAACCTCAAGAAAATAATCTAATGGAGTTAGATCTCATGATCTAGATGGCCAATTGATGGGTTCAGTTCGAAAACTGGTTTGAAATGTCAAAATGAGTTTTAAAAAATCAAACATGGCTGCCACCAGCTGTCAAAGTTTTGACATTCTTATTGGAAAACCCAAAATATGATAATAATCACTACAAAAGCCTATATTATCCTACTACTAAGAAAAATCCTCATCGTATGTCATTAGGATCTTTTAAATATTTTTGCAAGATTCTCTAATTGTTTCTTGCAGCTAGATAATCACATCCAACTATCATCTCCACAATATTTTACAATGTTACTCCTTCATCATTGATATGATTTCTTTTGTGTCTTGGTTTCCACTTAATAACAATTTTTGTCCATCTATTGTTTTTTCTTCTTGTTGTACGATTATGTACTGCCCATACCCATTTCATCTATTTTATTTTTTCTGTTATCTTTATCTGTTCTCGTATCTATTTACAGGCTTTCCAATCACGTTTAGAAAATTATGACATTATATTTTCTATATACATACGTATATATGTATATATATATATATATATATATATATATATATATATGTATATATATATATATATATATATATATATATATATATATATATATATATATATATATATATATATATATATATATATATATATATATATATATATATATATATATATATATATATATATATATATATATATATATATATATATATATATATATTTATATATATATATATATATATATATATATATATAATTATATATATATATATATATATATATATGTATATATGTATATATATATATATATATGTATATATATATTAATATATATATATATATATATATATATATATATATATATATATATATATATATATATATATATATATATATATATATGTATATATATATATATATACATATATATATATATATATATATATATATATATATATATATATATATATATATATATATGTATATATATATGGTTATATATATATCTCCCTTCCGCCTATTTCTCTTTGAATTTCAACAATCTATGTACTAAAAAAAGCGGAAGGGAGATATTATGACATATATATATGTATATATATATATATATATATATATATATATATATATATATATATATATATATACATATGCACTGACATAACATATCGTCATGGCACACATGGGTGCTCAGCAATTTATTGATATAATTCAGTGGAGTCATTAAATTAAAAAAAAATTGATTGAAAATAAATATAATATTCATTAAATTTGTTCATTATATTTATTTTCAATTAAATATATTTTTTAATTTAACGACTTCATTGAATTATATCAATAAATTGCTTATGCTACCCATGTGTGACAATATATATATATATATATATATATATATATATATATATATATATATATATATATATATATAAAAATTAATGTCTTTCAGTAGATATTATTAGATATTTTTTATAAATAAATCATGTTCAAATAGTCATACAACTTGAATAGATAAAACATGTTCAATACTGTACAATAAATAAATGAAGTTGTTTCAAAAAAGGAATATATAAAGTGATTGTAACTTTTATTAAAAGCGTCTGTTGAACTTTCAACAATCGACGCAGTGCTATTATTACAGTTGTCGTATACCAACAGTTATTTATTATTTAGAATAAGAACGTTTCATAGTACAGTCAATGTTCGTATATCTCTCTCGAGATCAATCTATTCTCATCGTTTTGTATAAAAGAGTGCTTGAGAATCTATAATTTGTTTACGTAGACAGCTTCCTATCGTATCGGTTCTAAGATGCGCTTTTAGATCTTTGAATCGAATTTCTTGCGACTGTGTTGTACGTAATAACATTCGTACATATTCAACGTACATACATACAAATGTACAGTACAAGATTATTCGAATCAGTATTATCCGGGAAAATTTTCTCAATGTACGGAATGTTCAAGTTCATGTGGTTAGTGTTATTATGTAAATACACATTTCTGTCACGTATAATATTAAGTAAATATTATTCTTTACTTGGGTTTCAGTTGATGTTTATTTATAAATAAGCAAACGCACAATAACATATACATATATATATATATATATATATATATATATATATATATACACCCGTCCCTCAATTTACGTGGAGTATCCGTTCCACGTAGATTTGTTTTAAGCGAATGAAAATCGCGTAAATTGAGTCTGTCAGTACAATAGAAAAATATTGGAAATAAAAGGTAGTAAAGTTGTAGAAACACACATTTATTTCACATAGCTTATCAAATAAATTATGACGTTTTAGAAAACAAAAGTAGATAAATTTTATTCGGTGTCACTATCGCTACTTTAATTCAAAACAATTAACCTTTTATATATTTATATAGTGCTTTTATACGTTCAAGTAAGAATTTGTGTCACTCTGATATATAATAAATTCCATGAAAAATTATATAAAATAAAATCTATCTGACCGCGTATAAAAAGTGCCGCGTAAATCAATAACGCGTAAAAAAAGTCCCGCGTAAACAGAGGTATAATTTGCCACGTAAATAAAAACTCGTGTAAAAAAAGTCCCGTGTAAATTGAGGGACAGGTGTATATATATAAATTTATCATATATATATATATATATATATATATATATATATATATATATATATATATATATATATATATATATATATATAGAGAGAGAGAGAGAGAGAGAGAGAGAGAGAGAGTTTTCTAATGAGTGCTTCAAAAGTTTAAATAGAAATGAAACAAAAACTATTTAATTATTTATTTTTATTCTTAAAAATATACTATGGCATTGATGATGGAACACAATTTCATTCATATGACTACCACGACTTCACTTAGCATAGTGCATTCATTTAATCCAATTTTTATTCAATCTTTTACATAATTGTGGTCCAATTTCACGAATTACACGTTCAATGTTTATTTTTAATGCTTCTGTTAATTGTGGTTTATCAGCATAAACGAATAATTTCACATAATTCCACAAAAAATAATCTAATGAAGGTAAATCACATAATCTTGGTGGTCAATTGTGATGGGTCCATTTTATGGAACTAATGGACTCATCAACATCGTTAGAACCAAGAGCCTAAAAGGCTTTACATCTCTTATCCAATAAGAGATGTAAAGATCATTATTATGATCATGATCATTATCATCCAATAAGAGATTTTAAGAAGATCATTATCATGATCTTCTTAAAAACTGTCACGTTTAAAGATAAATGATTTTCTATAACTTTGATTTGTGGACTTCTACAAATGTTTGAATCACAAACATTTGCACTGTACAGGATTAACTAGAACTTAGTTTGGCTCCATAGAACTCGCTTAACCGTTTATTTAGTTTCTTTTAACACGGCCTAAGAACGCTGTATTTTAGTTATTTTCATCTTTTTTTGTAATTTTATTTTTATTGCATATAGGGTTCTTCAAATCACGATATCTAGCAAAATAGTTGATTTAGTAGATCTAGATCAGGAGTAGTCAACCTGGTCCCTACCACCCACTAGTGGGCGATTCAAGCTTTCATGGTGGGCGGTAGGAGTTTTGTCCGCTGTCAAGGTTTAAGCGCTGTATCGATGGAGATGCAGAAATGCAGCATAAAATTAAATTTTCTGTGTATTATAAATATATGCAAAGAATAAATAAAAAGATTAATTTAACTACATATTTTTACTAAACCTCCACTCAAAAATTACGAATATTTTGCAATTGGACTAAATTAAGTTACTGCGGAATCGGTGGGTAGTGGGTATAAAAAGTTTGACTACCCCTGATCTAGATGATGGAATTAGAATTCAAATAACTTCACATGCACTTAAATAGAAGAAAAATTATAGAGATCTTTGTGATAAAGCAAACGAGAAAGATGTATAAAATCTAAGGGCAAAAAAACCAAGTACTACTGCAAGAAATGCAAAAATTAAGTTTGTTTAAGACACTCGATATTTATGTACGAGAAATGATTTACATAAAGTGAACCAGAATTAAAACTCAATGACTGATTTATAGATTTTTTTTTGGTTATTTATATTTTACTGATTTTTTTTATTATTATGCTTAATTATTATTTTATGAAGAGTGTTTTTTTTAAGCGTGATACAACTTTAAATTGAATCTCTATCTAAAGGTCTATCTAACCTAAAAAAACACTTTTATATATATATATGTATGTATGTATGTATGTATGTATATGTTTATATATAGAGAGATAGAGAAAGAGGGGGTGGGGGTTAGTTAGATAAAACTTTCGATAGGGATTCAATTTAAAGTTTTATCTTGCTTAAAAAACATTCTTAATCAAAATTTAATTTTGATTAACAAAAAGATTTTTATATTTTTTTAATACAGCAATTACACAATAAATAGTAAGACTTATTTAACATATACAAGGATCGTTTGATAAGTATGGTAAAAAAGTAAGAAAACTTAATAAAAAAAATTAATTAATTAATTAAACTAAACAATAATTAAATTTACCATATTTATCAAACGACCCTCGTATTATTATCTCATTAAAAGATGTTGGAACAATTTTCATAATTTGTTTCCAAATAAAGTTTTTAGCATTTTGTAATTTTATTGAATTAAAACATTAACCATATAATTTATTACATATTAATAAACATTTGGGTCTGTCAAAACTTATTCGACCGTTGGTGGAAATTTTACCACCCAACCGTCACAGAATTAAGCATAAATCATGAATTTTATTTTTGAAACCCATATCAAATAGTGAGAACGAAATATCTATGGTCAGAACGAAATGCGAAAATCATTTATAAGTAATTAATGATTTATTTTAAGCTTCTATTTAAGAAGGGTTTAAATATTATTCTAATTATATAAAATGTTCAAGATACAGAAATATAATACAACAAACAATAGTAATTTATTTTTAAAATGAAACGATTTCCATATTTATAATCCACATCTACTCTTTCAACTTGTCAGTGAATTAGTTTCCAAAAGACGAAAAAAAAACACGTGGGAATAAAACGAAAGAAGAAAGCAGTCGTTAGATGCTTTCTTAGAAAAAAATACCACTGAAGTGAAATTGAAGTATCATATGTTAACAAAAATCTTTTGATATAGACAGAGTAAGAAACGCAATGGAATGTCATTTCTACAGGAATAAACTTGTAAGCGTACGTCATAGTAAACCATTGTGTACATTGTATTTTTACATTTCGTGCGTGAATAAACGTTGACGTGCAATTTGTTATTGTCAGAGACAGCCTCAAGCTTACTTTGTAACAAAGTGAGACATCAAACTCGAATATATAGATATGATGACAGCAAGTATTTGCTTATTTTCATCGAATGGATTGTTTAAATTTTAAACTCCACAACGTTTATTTAGTCCGTTATTTGTTTTTATTTAATACATTTTCTTTGAATATTGCATTCGTGTTTTTCTCATTTTTATCGGAGTGTTATTCACGTCACGAACAAATATATCTGTACAAATCATATTTCTATAAAAATATTTTTAACTCTATTAATTGAAATTTTAATGGACTTTTGAAAAATCTTAACTTCTTTAAATTATACTTGAGGATGATACAAATATCAAAACTAATTATATTATAGTATTATCTAATTTTATGACAAATTTCATAAGATTACTATTCAGAATGAATTTTAAAAATTTGTATAGGATGACCCAAATGAGATTAGAGAGTTTAGACCAGGCGTCGGCAACCTATGATCCGCGGGTCACCAAGTGATCCATTTAATAATTTCAAGTGACCCACTTGAGTTCCACAAATAAACTGTAATATATAAAAATAAATTATTAAACAAATTCTTCAAAATTAATATTATTTAAAACTGACATAAAAACTAAAATATTTTTTTTTTTTTTTAAAAACCAATATGACAAAAAAATACCGATATGTTCGAAAGTTAGATTTTGAATACTAGGAGTGAATTTGAAAGTAAATTTCAAAGTTTTAAGAAGCACGGTAAAATGTTTATATTTATAATAAAACCCGATGAAATAGTCGAAAATACGAGGGCCGTTTGATAAGTCCGTGTAATTTCCGAAAGATGGCACCACTGCTGCATATCGAGGTTATTTTTAATTAGTAGCACCTCTTGGAAGAACACACATCAAGTTTCAGCCATATCGGTCTATTCCTTTGTGTTTGACAATCGTTGGAATCAAGGAAATCGAGTGATTGTCAAATAATGGACGAAAAAGAATTTCGCGTGTTGATTAAACACTACTTCATTAAAGGCAAAACGCCTCAGGAGACTAAACAGAAGCTTGATAAACATTATATTATGGTAACTCTGCACCTTCGATTAGTGCGGTTTATAAGTGGTTTCAAAATTTTCGGAGTGGCCATATGAGCACAAAAGACGCTGAACGTTCTGGACGCCCTGTTGAGGTCACCACTCCAGAAATCATTGATAAAATCCATGATATGGTGATGGATGACAGAAGAGTGAAAGTGCGTGAGATTACTAGTGCTGTAGGCATCTCGTGTGAACGGGTACATAATATTTTGCACCAACATTTGGACATGAAAAAGCTATCCGCCAGGTGGGTGCTGCGATCGACCAAAAACGAGGTCGTGTGAAGTGTTGCAAGAACGGTTTGCAGCTGTTTCAGCGAAATCCGCAGGACTTTAAGCGTCGTTTCATCACTGTATATGAAACATGGATACATCACTACACTCCTGAGACCAAAGAGCAGTCTAAACAATGGGTTATCAAGGGGGAATCTGCTCCGAAAAAGGCGAAGACAATTCCTTCGGCCGGGAAGGTTATGGCGACTGTCTTTTGGGATTCGCAAGGAATAATCTTTATCGACTATTTGGAAAAGGGTAAAACCATTACAGGTGCATATTATTCATTGTTATTGGATCGTTTGAAAACCGAGTTGCAAGAAAAACGTCCCCGATTAGCCCACAAAAAGTCCTCTTTCATCACGACAACACACCAGCTCACACCTCAGCAGTTGTGGCCGCAAAACTAATGGAAATAGGGTTCCAAATCGTTTCACATCCCCCTATTCTCCAGACTTGGCTCCATCGGACTATTATTTGTTCCCTAATATGAAGAAATGGCTCGCGGGAAAAAGATTTTATTCGAACGAGGAGGTGATTGCAGGAACGAATGACTATTTTACAGACTTGGACAAATCCTATTATTCGGAAGGGATCAACAAACTAGAGCAGCGTTGGATGAAGTGTATAAGCCTAAAAGGAGACTATGTTGAAAAATAAAAACGATTTATTCAAAAAAATGAAGCAGTTTTTATTTTTACACGGACTTATCAAACAGTCCCTCGTATTTTACATTTGCAGTATTTTGAATATCTTAAAATTGACAATTTAAGTTTAGAAATGATTGATTTTAAAAATTCAACGTTGTGGACGGATAAATTCAAGCCATTACGGAAAGATTTAGAAAAAACGGAAGATATCATCTTTTCATGATATCAACGTGTTGGGAATCACTTTTCATCTTTGAAAAAAAATAGTTTTGTAATTTTGTCCGCGTTCGGTTCTACTTATAAATGTGAGCAAATATTGTTACACCTGAAATTTATGTTAAGTAAGAACAGGAGCAGCTTAACTACCGAAAATTCAGACGCTTGTATTTGTCTCAAGGTGACTAATTATAAACCAGACTTGACTAAATTGACATCACAAATTCCGCATCAGAGGAACCATTGAAAACGAAGAGAACGTTTATAAATAAAGTTCATAAATTAATGAACTAAAACTTGACAATTATATTTGTTTTTATAGTAATTACAATTATAATTTTGAATTTTTATGTTTTAAAAGCATCTTGTAATTATTTTCTCAATAAAATTTATGTTATTATTCACTAAAAGACTGTTTTAAAATGAAAATACTACTGACCCGAAACGTCTTCTTAATAATCACATTTTTTTTGCCTGGTTTAGACATTCGAGGGTCGTTTGATAAGTATGTATATAATTAAAAGGTATAATTATAAATTATATAATTATAAATAATAAGTGAACAATAAGTGATTATTGAACACTTTAAATTATTGTGGTGTTGGGGTTAAAATTCATTTGTGTAAATATATATGGTGATCCCAAATAAAGTGAATGGTTTAAACACATTTACTTACTTATTTTCATTTACTATTCTTTAATATCCTCCAGTCTCATTTGGACCACCATATTTATATATAAATATATTAATTATTAATTTCAATATAATTATCTGTTATTAATAACTTCCAATTTATTTGAAAATATATTTAAAATTTAATTTGAACTTTTCACTAACAAAATTTTAAAATTTGTTTGGTTTATATATAATTTGGTTTTGTATACATCATAAAAAAGTATTGTTTTATTTTATGAACTGCTATTTAATATTATCCGGATTTCAGTATGCTTTTTTAATATTTTAGATAATAATTGTAAATTTCAAACGAGTATATAAAAACTAACCACGAAATAAGTTTGAAATTTATACACTGTATAAAATTTACGTACAGTATTGTCAAAAAGCATTCACTATTAACATTTCATCGTCGATCGTCTTTATTAAGTAGATAAATAAAAGTTTACGGCGAATTTATGATAAAGCACGCGGTATACAAACTTTTATTGTACCATCGGGTAAACTATTAACGTATTGTTTTGAAAATATGGCTGAGCTTTACTACCGATATTAAAATAATGATAAAATATAAGACTGATATGAAAAGTTTACGCAGTGAACTTTTCGAAATATAATTACTTGGTTCTGTATTTATCTTTAAGAAAACACGATTTTCTCAATATTTAAAAAAAATCTTTTTTAATTTCTTTACTGAATCATACTGTACGAGTATTAATAAAGTTTTATTTTAAATAATATTTTTAATTAAAATCAACTGATTATAAAAGAATAATCTATAAATTATTCTCAATACATAGAATCGCTATTTTTGGAGTAAATATGTAATAAAATTATGATTTATTAACTTATCATTAGAATTGATTGATTTCATTACGAAATTGACATCTGTGATATAACTAATAAGTGTAATTAAATTTAGTAACTAATTTAGTGCTGTCATACGTCATCTGTGATATGTGAGCTCCGTTGAGACTTCAATTTAATTGGGGACAGCTTTCTATTCCGATTTGAAGGGTAGTTATTATATATTTAAGTGAAATTAATTCAAAGTGGTGCATTTGTTGTGCACAGGATTGATGTTTTATTTAGGAAAATACATCAATTCTTTGAGAATAATTAATCATTAGAACATTTATATGTTTGTAATGAATTGTATATATATATATATATATATATATATATATATATATATATATATATATATATATACACAGTAATACCTCGCATAGTACGGTTTCACTATAGTCCGGTTTGAAATTACAAAAAAAAAAATTATAAGAATTTCATAATTCTAAAAAAAATGATTATCAAAAAAACAGAGCATATTAATTTTTTTTCATTTACTATATACAGTTGGGTCTGTTTTTGTGCGGATTATTTTAATATGATTTTGAAATTATGCGATTCATATTTCTTCTTAATATCTTTTTATGCGAATTTTTTTAATACAATTCTGAAGTTATAGGATTCATATTTCTTCTTAGTATCTTTTTATGCCGATTTTTTTTAAGAATTCTTTTAAGCGCTTATTTAATTCGACGAAAAGCTCTTTAGTTTTATGAACAAATGAAGGAATCAGAGCCATTTACTTCAGCTTCTCAAACTGATAAGAAATTTTCGGCTAGCAAAGGGTGGTAAACCGGGTTTTTAAAAAGGAATGCACTGCATAAGGTGATGATTACGGGCGCGATTCCATCGACAGATGAAAAAGCTGCCAATATTTTTGTTGACAACGCACCAGGTCATCCATGTTTAAAACATCCAAATGTAAACATAATGTTTTTTCCACCCAATACAACAAGCATTATTCAGCTATTAGATCAAGGCATAATTGCAACTTTTAAAAATATTACGATAGACACTTTTCAATTTTTATTGGATAAACTAGAAAATAAGTTAATAACAGTAACTGACGCTTGGAAAAAATTTTCTATCTTTGACTTTATAAATCATGTTGTTTTTGCTATTACTTAAATAAAACCACAGACTTTAAATGCCTGTTGGAAAAAGGCTTGGTCTACATGTCTTGAAAACAGTGCAATTATTTAGTTTCTTTTTTTCATTCTAAACAATACAGCTATTATTGCGATGACAATTAAAATATGTATGAAAAATTCTAAAATAAATTACACGTATGTATGAGTACATATTACTTTGAATAAAATTAAACAGATGATTAAAAAATAAAGTAAAAAAGTTTTGTTTTGTATCAATTTTCTGCAGATATTTGAATTTTTTTTAAGCATTCTTTATTTCCTGTTTTTTTATGCGAATTGTAGAGTAATTTCACTTTGTAGCTTTGATTTTATGCGGTTTTCGAAAATTACAGAACGTATCCCTAATTTTCAATGTTAGTTAATTCTTTTTTTGTGCGATTTTTTTAATACGGTTTTCTGCGAAACGTATCTGCCGCGTAAAAACAGACCTAAGTGTATATAAAAGCTATCAATAACAGATTTTAAAGAAAAATAAGAACAAATTGAAAAAATATTATTAAAATAACCAATATTTTATGAAAAAGATTTAATTTTTATTTAAAATAATGTCAACTATCATAAAAATTCTTATTTAACCCTTTACATTAGAAATGACAATCAACTTAAAAAATTGTTTGATGTGATTTTAAAAAATGTAATATGTAAATATAATAAAAACAGTATTTTTGTTGTAAAGAGTGTTTCTATAAAATATAAATTTCTTTGATTCATTCGCTACTTTCTTTTCTTAAATTTTTCCAAGAGGTAATATTAATAGAGTATTGTGGTTTTAAATTCATTTTTTAAACACTTTAATAAAGTCATTATTTGATCATATTTCAATTTATATCCCCATCTTATTCTTCTCGTCAAAAAATCGTATTTAATTTGATAATTTATAAGATATTATCAAAAAAATACATCTAAATTACGTCGTTATTCAAAATAACTTTTTTTAGCAATCGAGTTTTATTCATGTTATACTTAATAATACATTTAAATACAATTTAAACACACAATACATTAAACGGTGCAATTCAAAAAGCACTCTTATTCAAACTGAACACAGAAATATTACTTATAAATCATACTGAGTTTAAGTTATGTCACACAATTATACAAAGTGCTTTGCATAATATTCACATTATATGAAACACATATTTCGTTATCGTGTAACAGGAGACTGTACGGAAGCTAATTTCTTGAATTTTATAAAATATACGAGTCGCACGAAATGGAAATATATAATCTGATACAATATCGTATAAAATCTATTTTTTATGAACCACAGTTCGAAATGAACGTTACATTGTATGGTACTAACGTTTTAATTTTATTGTTTGTAATCTTTGCTTTTATTCACATTTCATTTCTAGTTTATAACTTAATATCAACAATGGAGTTTTTTTTACTTTGAAATTAAATTTAATACTTTTTTTAATATATTACTTAAAGTATACGCCTGCAACTTTCTCGTTTACTACACAATACGTTCATATATATATTTCCATTTCATTTCCAGTATTGTACGCACACAGCACATATACTGTGCAAAAATATGAGTACAGCAAGTTTTTCTTTATAATTTCGGAAATGAAATACATTTGTACTTTTTTTATTTTATTTCCGGAATTCAGTAAAACTGACTGATGTTTCATTTTTTAAAGAACGAATAAAAAAATAAAATAAAATGAATAAATTATGTGTAATCAAGTATGTACATGTTTTAATAATATTATAATATTTTTCTGAATTTTTTGATGTTAATTTTCATTATTAATCAAAATAATAATTGAACTTTTCTCTTCCTTTGCATTTCTATTTTGTGTAGTTGTTGAATATGTTGAAATATACAGATTTTATTATCAATATAAATTGTGGCTAGTAATATTTGAATACAAATTTGTATTGCTATTTATATTTGTGAAATAGTGAATTTAGAATTGAAGTAAATTGTAATCAATAATATTATAAATAAATAATAAATTTGATACAATCAAAGCTCATTTCTATGGTATACTTTTTTCAATTTTAGTATTCTTTTTTTGTACATTTAAAATTATTTTTTAAAATATAAATATCTACAAATATAAACATTCTTTTATTTTCATTGCAATAAATTCATTTTAAAGTAAATAAATCACTTATTTTAAATACTCCAAACATTTTTAAAACTTAGTGTCTTTTAATTCTATCATACACATTTAAATAACCATGCCACCATTATCAGATTAATGTTTTATAAAATTTGTGATATATTATAGATAAAACTTAGATTTTATAATGCTGATGAACTCTAACGATTACGACATGGACATCAAAATGCGTATCAGAATAAAAGTGGTTATTGAATACTTTATAAAATATTGTAGTATAATAAATAAGTGATAATGTGTTTTTATATACTACTTTATTTCATATATATATATATATATATATATATATATATACATACATATATATATATATATATATATACACCTATCCCTCAATTTACGCGGAGTATCCGTTCCACATGGATTTATTTTACGCAAATGAAAATCGCGTAAATTAAGTCTGTCAGTACAATAGAAAAAATATTGGAAATAAAAGCTAGTAAAGTTGTAGAAACACATATTTATTTCACATAGCTTAAGGAAAAAATAATGACAATGAAAACAAAAGTAGATAAATTTTATTCGGTGTCACTATCGCTACTGTAATTCAAAACAATCAACCTTTCATATATTTATATCGTACTTTTATATATTCAAGTAAGAATTTGCGTTACTCTGATATATAATCAATTCCATGAAAAATTACATAAAATGAAATCTATCTGACCGCGTATAAAAAGTGCCGCGTAAATCAATACCGCGTAAAAAAAGTCTCGCGTAAATAGAGGTATAATTTGCTGCGTAAAAAAAACTCGCGTAAAAAATTCCCGCGTAAATTGAGGCACGGGTGTATATATATATATATATATATATGTATATATATATATGTATATATATATGTATATATATATGTATATATATATATATATGTGTATATATATATATATATATATATATATATATATATATATATATATGAAATCAATAAATTAGAAAAATGGCTAAATTTTTCAAATAAATTGTTTTTAATAAGCATTTATGGAATCTAGGTATGAAGTAATATGATTATTAAGAAATGAGAAATAATTAAACTATGTCATTAAATTAATTATACGATAGTAAAGAGTATTTTTAACACAAATTACTAATTGAAAATGGTAATTAATTTTGTAGAATTTAATAAATATATTTGACATAAAATTATTACGAATTTATTTTTAAAAAAGTATCTCTGAAAATTATTTCAAAATATCTGTTTATAATTTTAATTATATACATACATTCACACACATACATATATACATATATATATATATATATATATATATATATATATATATATATATATAAGCAAAGAAAAAGACTCATAAATAGATGGAACCGAAATATAGGAGAATTCGTTAGAATGGACTGAAAGACAAAAGCATTGAATTAGTAAGTGGAAAGTTTCGAAAAAGACCTTCATCCAGCAATGAATAGAAAATGGCTATTGATGATTATATATAAATAAATATGTTTATAGTTAATCAAAATTAATTTGTTAAATTGTAAAATATTTAAATTTGAATTTATATACAAATTTTAATATACAAATATTATATTTTAAAATATATCTAATATTGTTACTTCCATTTTGTAAAGGGTACAACTCCTTTTAGTAAAATAATAACTTCTCAAACAAAATGTTACTTAACTAAATTCTAAAATTACTTAATTATTTGAAACTAAAACAATATGGCAAAAAAACTTAAAAGATGTTTATTTTGTAAACATTTCTCTATTTTAATATTAAATAACATTTTATTTAATATTTTATTTGAATACAAATATTTTCTTTTACGAAAAATTTTGAAATATGAAAAAAACGTTTTCTATTTTTGTGAAATCATTATTTATTAATGTTACAACTTATTAACCCTTTAACTGTTTAATTTTGTTTCGAAAAACTTTTTCTGCCTGCTTAATTATTTTCCAGCGAAGACGAGTATACTCGACATAAACAGAGTAAAATGTTTTTGCCTATAAAAGTAGGCAATTATGATTAAAAATCAAAAGTTGCGTGTTGGTTTTTTAGAAAATATATATTTTTATTCGTTGTTAACAAACAAAATTTATTTCATTGATAAAAAAAATCGTTTGTAACAGTACTTCCTCAGAATTTGTTATTTCAGCTTAATACCAGCTATTGTGTATTAACATAAATAAGGTTGCCAGACTAACGAATATTCTAAAATGTACATTTTTTAAAAGATCTTTATTTGCCCTTTTTCAGGGAAAAAAATTACAGTTGATTCGTTTAATAATAATACGAATGCGATTTTTTTTATCTTCACGACGAGTATACTCGACATTATGCGAAAAATTTTCGTTTCGCTCTGACGAGTATACTCGACATAAACAGTTAAAGGGTTAATGTAACAGCATATTTTTATTAATGTATTAGGAGAACATTTTTACATTTTGTTATTTTCAAATTGAAGCTAATTCATATATATATATATATATATATATATATATATATGCATTTGTAATTATGATTATATGTTTGTATGTATATATGTACGAGGGTCGTTTGATAAGTATGGTAAATTTGTTTATTGTTTAATTTAATTATTTAATTAAATTTTTCAATTTAGTTTCTCTTACTTTTTTACCATACTTATCAATCCTTGTATGTATGTATGTATGTATGTATGTATGTATGTATGTATGTATGTATGTATGTATGTATGTATGTATGTATGTATGTATGTATGTATGTATGTGTGTGTGTATAATGTGTGTGTGTGTATTATTCATTTAATGTTTTTGGAGTAACAATTCCACATTTTTATTATTTCATTTCTAATATATGAATTTTCAGAAAATATGACCTTTTAATAAAAAATTATCTGAAAAGTTTTATTCTGCGTATCGTATTCGAGCATTAAAAATACGTTGGTACCTTAATCCATTAAGTACTTTTTCTGCTATTCTATATAAGGCTACGTTCCATGAAATACGCATTAACTTTTTAAAAATGTTTAAATATAATATATATATATATATATATATATATATACATATATATATATATATATATATATATATATATATATATATATATATATATATATATATATATATATATATATATATATATATATATATATATATATATATATATATATATATATATATATATATATATATATATATATATATATATATATATATATATATATATATATATGTGTGTGTGTGTGTGTGTGTGTGTGTGTGTGTGTGTATAAAATCTGAAATTCCAAATTTATTATTTACTAAATCATTGAAAAATATCCAAATTTAATATTTATTGATTTAAATTGTTTGTATAACTAAGTAGTAACAGACATATATTTGATAGTAATCTGTCAATAAAACACTTATTTCAGTATTAAACAGATAACTTACTAACAAAACAATTGTATACAAAACTCTATATTAAGATATATTAAATCATTAACGAGTTTATTTCCGTACCGGATTCGTTAATAATAAATCTAAAACAAATACTTGATATCTGCAATTAATATTCCAGTAAACATAATTACTGTTCTGTGAAAAGCGACCGTATGACAAATATCTATAAAACGCGACGGAATCAATATTTAATTAACGAAATCACTGTTAAACAGTTCACTAACGGGAAATTAAAATTAATTATTCTGGAAAAAACAAAATGCAAAATCAACTTTGGCGACGCTTAAAACACACAACAAACAAGGGTAGCAGAACACGTATATGCCGTAAATTATATATTATTAACAGCTTTTATATAGCTTTTTTATTTTCATTAACAAATATTTAACTTTAATACTTTTTTTAGTACGAAACGACGAATCAGTGCTAAACGATATTAGATTTTTTGTATGTTTTATAAAAGAATAACGTAACGAATTGTAATTTATTTCGTTTTATAAAATATTAGAACAGAACTTTGTATTTTAGTTCGTTTTTTTTGAAAAAAAATACAGCTTTATTTTATATGAAAATAGTTTAAGCATTTTTTTTATATTATTAAATACATGTTTTTTTATATTTTAATATTATTAAAATATTAAAAATTATAATATATGTATGTAATATATATATATATATATATATATATATATATATATATATATATATATAGGGTTATAGGGTTATTCAAATGTGACGCCCAGATTTGTGTTTTATTAAAAAGAAATAAAATAAACTATACACGTTTTCCTATACCCATGTTTTTTTAATAAAACACAAATCTAGGCGTTATATTTGGATGACCTTCTCTCTGTGTGTGTGTGTGTGTGTTTATCTCTTTTTATCTCTCTCTCTCTCTCTCTCTTTCTATATATATATATATATATATATATATATATATATAATATTTTTTGAAAGTAAATCTTTTATCGGAAAAAAACAATTTTCTCTACACTCTGCTTTAAAATATTTCTTAAAATATTTGAACTAATATTCTTGTGCATATTGTAGTCTGTGAATTGCAATTCTTATACACCATTACAAGTTATTAACTAAATCTAAGATATTTTCAGAATTTATATTTAGAGTTTTTCTAGAAACTATTATTGTAGGAATTTTTATCTAGAATATTTTCACATTATTTTACTAATAGTTTTTTTTTTTTTTTGAAAAAAATTGCAGAATTCCATTCATTTGATAAGCATTTGTCTCGAGGTCTCTATTAACTTTCCTAACAATAAATCTTTTTTATTCTTACAATCATTTTTTGTTATATTTTCAAACTCTGTACAAATTTTCATAGTTTGAATAAGAAATAATATTTTTCACTGTTTTCTTGGTCATTATGATGTTCCAGTCTCAATTTGTACAGTTAAAATTAGTTTTTAAATGTCAAGTTTTGCTATACAATTTTTTAATTGTTTTAATGGATAATAATAATATTTCTTAGTAGTAAACTTCATTATTTTTTCAATTAAAACGATGTTCTAATAATAATTTATACATTTTGAATGACTAGCTTTTTTACTATGCATAATGAAATGAGTCAGTAGTAGCTAAAAAGCAGTTGAGAAAGATTAAAATATTTTATTTATTCATTTATATAAATAAAATATATTTCGTATTTTATTTATATTTAATATATTTGGTATGTTTTTTATAAATAATATGCATGAACTACTTTTTTCGAAAGTAGGGAATTTTGTTTTATTTTTTCTTATTAAACTTATAATTAAAACAGAACAGTTAATAAATACATTATACGAGGGTCGTTTGATAGGTATGGTAAATTTATTTATTGTTTAATTTAGTTATTTAATTAAATTTTTCAATTTAGTTTTTCTTACTTTTTTACCAAGTATATTAATATAAAACTATTGTAAGTAATTTTGATAACACGTAATCATAATTTTATTTTGTGTCAATAATTTTCAACCATTATTTTTATTAATTACTTTCTATAAACTATTCAAGTAATTAATTCCATTTTCTATTTTATCACAACCAGATAATATAAATTACTGTATTTTTATTTACACCCAACTTCAATTTATTTAAAAAAAAATCAAAAACCAAAATTGTTTGAGAATCACTGCTCACACAACTATCTATATATCAAAATAAGTTCGTGTGTCCGTCTCTCTATCTTCACATCCGACTCGAATATAATTCAATTGATGATTGATTAATTATCTGGGGTTTCAAGGTGTACACGCATATAAATCTATTAGTTTCCGAACTGGAAATCAAACACCCCTTGCTTCAATACCCTATTCGTATCACTTTCAATAGTATAATTCAGGGTCGACTATGTGTACTATGTTAACATTTGTAATTGGAAATTTTCATTAAAATGAATAAACCGAATTCAATTTTGATTGAAACTTAAATTGAATTTAGTTTATTACAGGTCACTCGGATAAAACAGATTATCAATCCAGGTTTTTTTTACAAAAAAATATTATACAGGAATATCTTTCATAGTGCGGCTAATCGGTTCCACTGATTTGCCAGACTATTTGAAATCGGACTAATCGAAACATTTACTAAATACAAAAAACGTTAATTGGTTTCAAACAATTTTTTTCTTGTTTTTCAGTAAATAAAACGAGGGTAATATATTCAAATGTTTGTATGTATCAACAAAACAAAATCAGGGGTTTATACATTTATTTTAAATACATTTTAAATTCATTAAATTTATTAAAATTTAATTATCAAAAAATCGACTTTACTCTAGAATTACGAATCGAAAACTAATAGAAAAAATACCATAAAACTAGAACTGCGTTTACGCATATCTTTTTTTTTTTAATTTCAAACCGTACTAATCGAAACCGCACTATGCGAGGTATTACTGTATATTGTCTATTTTTTTCTTAAACAAATTTGTTAAATTAATAACTGATTGAAATTAATTATATTATTATTAGTGACTACTAAATGTTTTTTTTGTGTGGATTATTTTATAAAATACAACAATAAATAATAATACTTTAATTAACCACTTGCGCTGGCAATTAATTAACATGCGCGTGTGGCAAACCCGTCCAAAGCAATTCTCAGCGAGTTGGTATTTGAAATCATTTTTTTATAAAGTTTTAAACACACACACACACATTAACATTATAGTAAAACTCTTAAATTGATTAACAAATTTATTAATAATATTGATAATTTTTGAAAAGGAATACTTCTTAGGTTTTGATACGTTTGTTAATTTACCGAATGGAATATAGGTATTAAAATGTCATATCCATTAGATAAAAGAATATTTTTCTGTAAATTTTTGTAAATTTTCTCATTAAAATAAAAAAATGATAAATAGCTATCTTGCAGGTCTACTCCACCCATACCATCATTGTAATCTAAAACTATATTAGGTTTTGTAAAGTTTCTATTTTGGTCGGTATAATTTCTAAATTTTTTCTTTTTTGTTGTAATCATTTCTGCTTTGGAATGTTTTGAAGAAAATAATATATATCTTTTTTGTCCTTCCATTTTACAGCTAAGATACCATTGCAAGATCTTAAAAGAACTTAAAATGTTCTTAATTTTATCGCTGCGAGATCTTTTAGCATATTCTTTTTATTAGATCTGTATGTTCCAATAGTATTAATTTTTTGCAAATGTAATTTCCGATGCAGTTTTGGTGACGAATACCAATTATCTAAAAAATGATGTGTCCAAAATCAACTAAAGGTCTATATAAATCCAGTACAACATTGATGCGCTATTATCAGAATAAAATAGTTCTTTGATAAAATAGTTTTTTATAATAATAAAAAAATGATTGTATTTTGTAGTTACTTGATTATTATTCAATGAAAATATTTAAAATTAATGAAGTTCTACAAAAACGCACTTGTATGCTTTCAAAACAGAAGTGTGACACTTGCTAACTGAACTCCGATGTTATTTTAACTTAGCAAAAATTACACGACGTGCTATGTACGTCGTATTGACATTTGGTACAGATAGCAGTTGACGTGCATAGCACGTCATTCCAGCACAAGTGGTTAAAAAGATATAAAATTGGGGTAATATAGAAATATTGATAATATTTCAAAATATAGCGTTGATTAGAAAAAGAAAAATATATACTTTTTATACAGAAAAAGGATTTAATACTACTAGTAAGGAAATATTAGAAAATAAATAAAATTAAATGAAAGTGTCTATAAATAATATGAATATATATATATATATATATATATATATATATATATATATATATATATTCTATAAATGTACACATTTACATCAAATAGTAAATTTAATCTATTTCGTTCAATAATAACTTTTAACATATGTTAATAAAACCACGTGGAATAATTTGAACAGAATGAGTATTTTTATTAGATAACTTCAAGTTATTATTTCACAAAAGATATCTTAATATAATCCCAACTTTTTATTGTGTAAAAAGCTTGCAATAGCTTTATATATTATAAAAGCAGGTTTATGAATATAATATGTAAATATGTAGTTGTCTGACTAAGTAGTCATATACATTCAAAGAGCATATTTGCAAGATGCTTTTTTATGAAGCGTCTGTTGTAAGCTTGTAGTACTATAGGCGATGCAGAACAATGAACATGGACACTTGAAACTAGTGTAGTTTATTCGCTATACCAGTTGTACTTAACCTCGAAATTATTTTTTTTTGTATTAAGTTTTTCGCTAGTTTCTCCATTGTTATGTTTAAAAATATAATTTTAGACATTTATTAAAAAATATGAAATGCTTTTAACTATTTATTGTAATACAAAATTTCTAATCCAAAATAAATACATTTGTAAATCCAATAAACCCAAAAGAAAAAAAAACTTATTTTGTTTTAACCCATTTTCTGACTACTACTATTTGTGAAAAAAATTATTAATTATTGGAAATAATTAAAAAAAATAGTAGAATTTATGAAAAACATGACATTTCAATTTATAATTTGTCAAAAATTGACCAAGAAAATATTGATAAATAAACTTTTTAATTTTTATGTTTTAATTACTATCTGTTCTAAATTTATTTCAATTTCCACTCTTTTACTACGTTTTTTATTTACTTTGATTTTTTAATTTTCAAAAAAAATTTTCAATATATTTATTACTTCAAATAATTATTTTAGCAATATTTTTTATTTTTCTTGAACATATTTTTTATAATTTTTCATTTCACTTAAACATATTATAATAGCAAATATTATTTAGTTTATGTGAATTTTATTTGTATGTATATATATATATATATATATATATATATATATATATATATATATATATATATATATATATATATATATATATATATATATAGAGAGAGAGAGAGAGAGAGAGAGAGAGCACAAATGAGACTGAAGAATAGGAAACAAAATTAAATAATAGCAAGCAAATAATCGTACGTTTAAACCTTTCAGTCTCATTTCAACTTCTCTTTCTCTCTCTCTCTATTTATATATATATATATATATATATGTATATATATATATATATATATAATATACGAGGGTCAATTGATAAGTATAGTAAAAAAATTTACCATAAAATTTAAAAATTTAAACATATTTTTTATAATTTTTAATTTCACTTAAACGTATTATAATAGCAAATATTATTTAGTTTATGTGATCTTTCTTTAAATTTATGTATATACATATATATATATATATATACAGAGAGAGAGAGAGAGAGCATAAATGAGACTGAAAGATACGAAACAATAATAAATAATAGCAAGCAAATAATCATACGTCTAAACCTTTTAGTCTCATTTCAACTTCTCTCTCTCCCTGTCTCTCTCTCTCTCTCTCTCTCCCTCTCTCTCTCTCTATATATATATGTATATATAATATACGAGGGTCAATTGATAAGTATAGTAAAAAAAATTACCATAAAATTTAAAAATTGAAACATATTTTTTAATTTTTAATTTCACTTAAACGTATTATAATAGCAAATATTATTTAGGTTATGTGAATTTTCTTTGAATGTATATATATATATATATATATATATATATATATATATATATATATATAGAGAGAGAGAGAGAGAGAGAGAAAGAGAGAGAGAGCACAAATGAGACTGAAAGATACGAAACAATAATAAATAATAGCAAGTAAATAATCATACGTCTAAACCTTTTAGTTTCATTTCAACTTCTCTCTCTCTCTCTCTCTCTCTCTATATATATATATATATATATATATATATATATATATATATATATATATATATATATACATATATATAGGGTCGATTGATAAAGACCAGAAGTCGATTGAAGGGAAAAATTACCATAAAATTTAAAAATTTAATAAATTTATCATTAATTTTAAAATTCACCATACTTATCAAACGGGTCGTTTGATAAGTACGAGGGTCTCGTATAATATAATATAAAAACCTATATCAACCTACTGCTGGATAATATCCTCATTGAATGTCATTAGCTTTTTTAAAATCTTTTCCCAGAATTATTCCATGTTTTTTATAATATAATATATATATATATATACTGCTGGATATATATATGTCATATATATATATATATATATATATATATATATATATATATATATATATATATATATATATATATATATGTATATACAAGTATAATAGAATTATATATCTCTCTAAATATTGTACTTCTTCTAATTATACAACTACGAACTAACAAAACATAATACTTTAATAATAGTTTTATTTCAATCATATTATGGAAACTATTATTTTCCAGTATATATGTATTTTCAAAGTACTGTCTACTTGTTTTCAACAACTAATTTGAATAGATTTGAATTGTAATTCTACAAATGAAGACAATAAGTATTCAAAGGACGTAGATCTATAGTCTGTACTTTATTGAAATAACTAGTAGTTTTTGTATACCATTCCATTGATTAATACCGTATAAATTGCTTCATTTTTTCATATCTTCCTTTGATATCTATTTCATATCAAAAGCGTAATCAGCGAGTACGGTTTTAATAAATTCTAATGAACAATCGTACTATGATCATTTATATTAAAAGTAGTTCAATAACTTAACATCAAAGGATTGGAATATTTACCTTCAAGATGATTTATATCGTTAAAAGTACAGATGATATTTCGAGTGTATTTAATTAAAAGGTTATGAAATCACATTTTTTCTACTGTTTAGTAATATTTCATTATTTTACACTTTTTCATAGACGATTACAGCTCTGAAATTTTTATATAATCAGGCATTGAATTGAGGAAATTCTAGGACTTTGTGTATTTTATTATGACTTAATTTCTCTCTCTCTCTCTCTCTTTATATATATATATATATATATATATATATATATATATATATATATAAGATGTTTAAAATAGAAATATCTAGTCATATAACAAGAAATGAAAACCATCTTTGGATAAGATAAATTATATACAAAAAGGCCGAAAAAAGAAATAAATTGAACAGATGCAAAAAAATTCGTCGAAGTGGACTAAAAAAGAAGAGTATTGAATTAATTAAAGGGGAAAATTTTGTGAGAGGCCTTCATACAGCGTTGAATATAGAGTAGTTGATTGTAATGATGATGTTACTTATAATCTAGAAAGAAAAAATTGATTGAGTGTAAAAAAAGTGAAAAGAAATGTTAAATGTATTTATTGTAGAATGTTGTGTATTCATTATACACTAAATAACAAGTAAATTAACACACTTATCGTATTATAAAGCCATCTTTTGTATTCCTTCGTCGAACAAGGTCACCGCCAAACCTTTTAGCCCGTCGTACACAATGTCTTTTGTCCCCTGATCAGTTCTCAAACTCTGACCGGGCTAAAATCTCTTGAGATGAAGAAACAAGTGATAATCACTAAGGGCAAGATCGGAACTGGATAGATGATGCTTGGAAATATCTCACCAGAATTATTAATAGTAATATATATATGGCGGGATTTTGGATGTTTGTATTTATTTTAAATGAATATAGAAAATTAAAAAAGAAATTTAGGACAGAATAACGATACAGAAATATTTTATTAGACATTAAAAAAAAATTGATTTTAACAAGAAGTCTCAGATTAATTGCGCTATTGCTATAACGTTCTTTTTTTATTTTTAAACGCATTTTACATGTATATTAATATGTACAGGTAACCCACGTATAACATGGTTGTTAGATTTCTAAAAAATACCGAGTCGTACGAATTCGTGTTATACGAAACATAAAACTAACAAAAATTAAGGTTAAGTTCCAAATTTTTTTTAAAAAAACTACTATTTTCTTTTTATAACTAAAAAAAAATGTTTGTTAAAGCAAGAATTATTACAAAGTATGACATATTAATGTTACATAATGTTTTCTTCATTACTGCTAAGCACTACTAACCCTTTGATTGCGGCACACTCTCGCACGGAACCATATAAGGCGCGAACGACTATCGCAAGTTATGAAATCCCAATCATCGATTATCACTTAGACAAAACATTTGAAGGTTAAGAAGTGAAGTCATCATCTGAAGAACAAATTCGTCAACTTAGCAATCCGACGAACAATGAACAACGAGTTAATTCATCCGAAGAACAAATTCGCCGACTTAGCAATCCAACGAACGAGTCATTCATAAGGGCAAATTCGCCGACTTAGCAATAATGAACAACGAGTTATGAAATTCTAATCATCGATTATTACCTAGACAAAACATTTGAAGGTTAACAAGAGAAGACATCATCCAAAGGATAAATTTGCTAGCTTAGCAATCCGACGAACAACAACAGGATGCAGACCAGTTAACTATATAAGCTTTGTATAAATTAAATTGTAACTATGTATGAGCAACGCGAGTCCGAAACTTCCCTCGGGAAAGTTGGCACTCAAGTACTGGCGGCCAACGTAGGCCTCAGACGCAAAGAGCGTAATTGTAACTAGTATTATTGTTGTATTCAAAGAATCATCTAATAAACTCCACTTGTGATTTTTTAAATCTTTCGTAACACCGAAACCAAAACTCGCACATCGTTATGATCATTGACCAAAATACACATTTTATTCACATAAATTAGTAATATGTTTATAAATGAAATATAAAAGTAATTAAATATAAAGAAAAAAATCGAAATTAGTTAGAAGAACAAATTTAATTTAACAATTTTAACATAAAAATTTAAAAAACGTATATATACGCCTTTCGTAGTCAAAGGGATAAACGAGGTCATTTTTTTCTGACAAAATATTCTCATCTTATGATATTCCTTCTGCAGCATCTTAATTTCTACGCTCTACGTTTTGCAAAAAATATGTTATTTTATTTTGTTTGCTTTTAGCTGAGAAATATTTATAAATTTCGTTATAAAGAGCTAGGCATTTGTGAAGTTTTCTCATTTTCAGTGGAAGAATCTGCATTTATAAAATAAAACTCCAATTATTTGTTGTTTTGAAACTGTGGCTATTCACTTTCACAAATGAATTTTAACATCGCCATCGAAATGCATTTGCCGATTTAATTAAAGACTACATAATTATAAATAATAAATGAACAATAAGTGATTATTAAACACTTTAAACTATTGTGGTGTTGGGGTGAAAATTCATTTGTGAAAGAACTCAAATTGTTAAGCTAGGTTTACACCTTTTTTATATTTTGAAGGGTAAAATTGTCAACTTCTGCATTTCTGTCGATATTATCATCCTCTGAGTTAAATTAGTTTATCTCGGATGCCATTTTCATCAAATTTACTTCATCTACCACTTCCTTCACTAATAATTCTTGAATATCTTCAGGATTCACATCATAAAAACCTTTCTATTCTAGAAACTTAGCAAATTCTACTCCCCAATTCTTAAATCGTGTTGTAAGAATGACGTGTTATACTGGAGTTACCAGTTTAAATATGTATATATATATATATATATATATATATATATATATATATATATATACATAGCCGCGAAATTCAAAAGACCAGAAAACAGATATTTGCTAACCTAATATATATATATATATATATATATATATATTAAAAACAGTTGCAAAACAGTTTATACGAGAGTTTTTTCTTTCACTCTGTGGCTCAGGAATATATATACGAGGGTGGTCCCAGAAGTATCCGACCCAACAAAGAAAACACAAAAATTTTGGAAAAAAATATATTTATTTTTTAACATAATCTCCTTTCAGCTCTATACACTTTTCCCAGCGATGTTCAATAAATTCGATACCCTTTTTATAATAAGAACTGTCTTGCTCCTCAAAATACCCATTAACTGCCGACATCATTTCTTCATCGTTGGGAAATCTTTGATCACTGAACCATTTTTTCAAATTTGGGAACAGAAAATAATCCAAGGGAGCTAAATCTGACGAATAAGGTGCATGAGGTAGCAATTCAAACTTTAATTCATTAATTTTGGCCATTGCAATAACGGATTTGTGAGCTGGTGCATTGTCTTGATGAAACAACACTTTCTTCTTAGCCAAATGCGGCCGTTTTTGCTTGATTTCTTCGCTCAAACGATGCAATAAGTTCACATAATACTCGCCGTTGATAGGTTTTCCTTTTTCAAGATAGTCAATGAAAAGTATCCCACGCGCATCCCAAAAAACCGACGCCATTACCTTGCCTGCAGATGAATCGATCTTCGCCTTCTTTGGAGCCAGTTCTCCCTTTTCAGTCCATTGTTTTGATTGTTCTTTTGTCTCGGGTGTGCAGTGATGGACCCATGTTTTCATCCATGGTTATGAAACGGCGCAAAAATTCTGCTTTGTTGCTGTGAAACTTCGCTAAACACTCAATTGAAACATCTTCACGACACTCTTTTTGCTCGAGTGTGAGCAAACGCGGCACCCATCTTGCACATAGCTTTCTCATGTCCAAATTTTCAGATAATATGCGATGTACCGCACTTTTTGAAATGCCTACTATGTCTGCTAGCTCGCGTACTTTCAGTCGACGATCATACAGTACCGCTTTGTGGATTTTCTTCACCATTTCTGGAGTCGTCACCTCATTTGGTCGACCACTGCGATGCTCGTCTTGGCAGCTCATATGGCCTCGTTTAAACTCTGCTACCCAATATTTCATTGTTGTAAACAAAGTAGCAGACTCACCCAGAGTAGAATCCAGTTCAGCTTTTATATTGGTTGGGCTGAGGCCTTTCAAATAAAAGTATTGTATCACGTAACGATGACCAATTTTCTCCATTTTCACAAATTCACCGAAAACGTTCACTATTGATGGCTGCCAAACAAATACTAAACAACGTGATGTCCTCAAACTTGAAACATATGCTTATAGATTGTGTACTTTCTAATACAGTGATATTTTTCAAACAACTACCGCCATCTATAGGTCAGGACGGGTACTTATGGGACTACCCTCGTATATATATATATATATAATATATATATATATATATATATATATATATATATAAATATATATATATATATATATATATATATATATATATATATATATATATATATATATATATATATATATATATATATATATATATATATATATATATATATATTCCTGAGCCACAGAGTGAAAGAAAAAACAAATATAAAAAACAAGAAAAATTAAAAAATATTATCATAGTACAAGAACCAAGTTCCTATGAACATGACAAAAATGAAATGAAAACACCAAACACCTGAAATGCAGATTTAAAGATTTTCTTTAAATAATATATATATATATATATATATATATATATATATATATATATATATATATATATATATATATATATATATGATTTAACGCAGTATTCCACATTGAAGTAGTAAAAGAAGTCATCAGCCGATGCGATGAATACCAAGTACCACTTTCTCTGAAATTTATAAATTATGAAATAGCCTTCCCCTCAGTCAATACGTCAGCAATATTAAATGCGTTGACGAATCAAAGAATTGAAAAAATATATATTTATAGCATTTAACTATTTATATTTTTTTTTCTACTTGAAAGAGTACATCTGATATACTAATTGTAAATTCCTCCATTATTAATCTGTTTGTTTGAATATTTGTTGTTATTAAATTTGAAATAATTTTCAAAAAAAAGAATCATAATCGGTGTAATAATTAGTTCCAGTTATTTTTTAATATTTTCTTTTTCTTTGATTTAAATTTTATTGAATCTATTATTTAATTGATTGATATGTTAATTGAAATATTTATGAGTTAAATTATTAATTCTGTATTTTTCTATTAAGTTGAAATTGTTTTCAAATATCTCTTTATTTCATTTTTAATTATTTTGAGATATATTTCAAAGTTGAATATGACACCGCCTGAATATAATTAATGAAGATTGATGTCAATGTTGGTTTTATTGTTTATATTGACTAAATATGATTGTCAGATAAAATATATATTTATGGAAAAATAATGCACCGACTAGATTTTGTATTCATAAATTTCTAAAATGAAAATACATTACTATAACGTCGTAAATCATCAAAATAATATAAAATAAATTTCGAATGAGGTATAACGATGTAAATTCAATCATGCGAGATTTTAATATTACAAAAATAGAAGAAAACGGTGCATTTGGGATTAAAAGACTTATGCAAGTTTCGGTTGAGTACAGTATTGAGATTTTTCAGTATGGAAAGATATTCACGTTGAAAAATCCATCAATCATTAGACTGAAAGGTGAAAACCAGTTTATATAGGGTGGCCCAGAAGAGGATGAAGAGTTTATACGTACATTTACTTACTTACTATAATTTATTATTCTTTTCCATCTTTTAGTCTCATTCGAGCCACCATGTAGTTAAATAACTTTTTTTATATACTTCTAAAATAAATATGACTAGTGAGAAACTGTTTAAGTACGTATTACATTTAAAAAACATATCTATAAGTAAAAAAATAAATAAATATACATCTATATTATTTTTTTAGGAAAATACTTTTTAAATAAATTTTCATTACTTTAAATTAATTAATATTTTTCAATTATTTATTTTATATTAGAGTTTAAAAATTTTAATACATTATATAAATGACAATAAATTAAATTTTACTAAATACCTTAATTACTTGAACGTTATGACTGTTCAATAAAAATGTTTATTATATATTAGGTCTCTCATAAACAATGCGGTTTTTAGAAAATATTTTAAAACGAAACAAAATAATAGATATTTTAATTTTAATCCAAAATATATTTTCCATTATTATTCACGTCTTCCATTTTAATTTAAAATTTTCTTTTGATTTTAAGTTAAAGAAATGTTGCTCCTTTCAAACACCAATCTTTATATTAAATTATTTTCCACTAATGTGGTTTTGAGACTCCAGAGTAAATGATAATGTGATGGTGCTAAGTTAAAAGAATATGGCAGATATTTCATAATTTGTTATTTAAAGTATCTCGATTTTTGGAGCATTTCTTGTACAGGTGAGGTCGAGTGTTGTCACTCGACTGTGTTTTAGTACGAAAATTTTAACAGTTTTTAATCACAAATCTTACAAAATTGTTTTACTTCCCTTACTTTTTTGAACTTTTTTATTTTCTGGCGTATTACTGCATCCACAAGGGTTATTGATGACCCTCAACAAGATAAATACATAAATTATGATAATACAGTTCAGTTTAATCTTTATTGTTCAATAAAACTATTTAATTAATGAAAACTATTCAGATGATTGATATAATTCTAATTTAGTATTGTGATAAATTCGCTTTATCATAAATCACTTATCTTCAACAGTACAAAATTTTATAATATTGTTTAATAATTACTTATTATTCACATTATTCGCTGATTAGCATTCAACAGCTATGTCATCATCGATTGAGCGTTGAATATAATATTTTTTTATTTTATAATATAATTCTCTGACAATAATGGCAAAAATATCAAATTGTATATCAACAAAGAAAATAAACAGTAAGTGAACATTTTTATAAAATCTTGTGATATTGAGGATTAATAATTTATTTCTGTTAAGTTTAATTAAATAAATAAAATTCTTCAGTAACATAAGTACAGATAGATTCAATGATTGAAATACTAAAATTTATCTTTACATTTTTTTACTGATTTCTTCTTTTTGAATATCCTAAATGTGCATATATAATATTTTATTACGAATATATATACACCCGTCCCTCAATTTACGCGGGACTTTTTTTACGCGGTATTTATTTACACGGCACTTTTTATACGCGGTCAGATAGATTTCTTTTTATATAATTTTTCATGGAATTTATTATATATCAGAGTGACGCAAATTCTTACTTGTTTTCTAAAAATTCTTGTTTTCGAAAACGTCATTATTTTTTTGTTAAGCTATGTGAAATATATATGTGTCTCTACAACTTTACTAGCTTTTATTTCCAATATTATTTCTATTGTACTGACAGACTCAATTTACGCGATTTTCATTTGCGTAAAACAAATCCACGTGGAACGGATACTACGCGTAAATTGAGGGACGAGTGTATATCATCAGTCTCTTTTTATCCACTGCTTAGTGATGACTTCTTCCAAAACTTTTCATTTTTATCAATCGAATATCTTTTTGTTCTATCTTATTATATATATATATATATATATATATATATATATATATATATATATATATATATATATATATATATATATATATATATATATATATATATATATATATTATATAAAGTAGATAAATACGTATCCATTAAAACATATTATCAGAAATCATTAGTTTCTTAAAAATGAGAAAGTAATAAAACTCATCATCATATTTGAACAGATCTTAATATTGTAAAATTGATATTTTACTCTCAAGGCAAATGCACGTCCTGTGGAAGCAATTATTGTTTAAAATTTGTACAATTTCATTCGATGTCTGACAGTCAAATCTGACTTCTGCTGAACACAGACATTCCATTAAAAATAAGACACCGACAAAAATATATTACATGCATCGCGAAGTATTTGCTGCTCGTTATTTAATACGAAATGTTGACTGAGAGAAATTTCAAAGTTCGTAAAAACTTCATATCTGTCTGTTTGGATTAAACGAAAGCTTTTATGTCTATATTTAATTCCTGTCATAATGAATATTGAAAACGTATTTTTTCCTCGACAGATCTTTATTTGTTTATGTTTATACAAATATTCGTACATTTGTATTTCGATAAAATACGTACTTTATAGATTCAAATCCGTACTATTTTATATTTTTCAAGTATATTAGATACGTTTTTTTTTAAAAAATAATATTTATAATTCTCTCATAATCGTTTTAATCAACTGAGCTTATATCAAAGTTGAAGATGATAAAATCATCATTGAAATATCATAATATTTCGTAATATCAAATAAATGATTTATCAGTGACAATTGCAGTTTTCTAGTAATTATTTCCGTCAAGTTACTTTTAAAAAATCGATAATTTTATCTTCGTAATCTGTTTATATATAAAAAGAAACGTCCGATAATAATATAGTACTTAAATTAAATTTATGAAATACCATTTATCATTTATTTTAATTTAATATTTATAATTTGAAATATTTTTCTAACAACTTATTAATCCAAAATCGCGTGATTCTTTAAGAAAAAAATTAGAAACTCTAATTTCGATCTTATTAACATTTTTTTAAAAATGTACAAATTTAAAATAATTTGTAAGAAGTTGATTATATTGAAGTATTTTTTATGTTTCATCTTAATGTCAACAAGTATATTATCGTCACTGTGTTTTAATAGAAAGTTATAGGACTTATGTTTTATCTTTATATTTTGTCATTAGTGTCCTTCATCATATACTGAACCAAAATTTTTATTATCAATATTTACCAAACAGTGAAGGAAAATGTCTGTTGATAAAGTTCATTTACAGCATTAAATATTTTACGAATATCAGTAAAGAAAGAATACTACAGAAATATATAGAAATTTGTTAAAATTTTTGGAGCAAACGCAGTATTCGAAAAAACAATCAGAAGATGATTCGAGAAATTTAAGAATAAAAATTTTAAGACCTTAAAGACAAGGCTCTGAAAAATTTTCTATGATCGATGATATTTTTTGCAACATTTTAGAAGAAAATATATTTGAATTCGTGTACAAGATGGGATATGAGATTTATGTACAAAATATATAAGGTGGAATATGAAAAAAACCCAAATTATTATGAAATTCAAAAAAGAACAAATATTTATGAAAAATATTATCAATAATTAAACAATTTGAATAATGGATTTAAAAAAAGCATCCGGATTTTATTAACAAGAAATAAGTTATCTGATAACATGATAACATAATATCAGATTTTTTACACTCCTTCCCCCCCTCCACACACACACACACAAAAACTTTGTTGAGTGATTTAAAATCACTTAACATATCCTCCAGCTATAATACTTTTTATCATTTATATTTGACTTCACAAAATTTTTAAATTGAAAAAATTAATGAAGACAGGAATGTGAAAAAGGATTAGATAAATTTTTAGATTTCAAGAATGAGTCATTTTATTGTAGAGGAATTCAAAAACTTCTATCAAAATGAGAAGTTGTTGAATGAAAATTAGATTATTAATTAAATATCAATAAATAATATAAAAATATACTATTTTCTTTTACTTTAAAAACAGACAGAAATTTTCGATAGACCTAATATATATATATATTCTCGTTTAAAAATCTTTGATTATATTTATAACCACATTTACATGATATTAATATCGAAAATCTAACGATAATGATTTCAGTGACATAGATAGAAATTGCTTGAAGCTAAATCAGATCTCAAGGGATCGTTGATAGGACAACACAATGAAGATATCTATAGGTAACAACTGTTAATTAGACGAACGTTATCGTTCAAGAAATAGACAGCTTCTAGCAACAAACATCTCTTCGATCGAGACTTGTCTCATTTTTTCTTTTACGATTTTACTGTACGAGTAATTACTTGTATTCTTTATCTTTTATTTTCATAAAAATCAATGAATGTAACTTTGATGAAAAACAAATTCAGTTACATTTTTCTGGCACTTTTATATAGGAGTAATTTTAAATAATGTTGTTTCATTTCTATCAGTTTTTATGTACAATGATATTTTTCGATCAGAAAATATATCTTTTAACCATATTACTGTTAAATAGCCTTATATACTCTACTAAAATTTATATTAAATAATATATTTGCCATCAATATGATCAAAAAGTGATTACTGAACAAAATAGTTAACGTAATAATCCTAATATAATAATGAAACGACCGTCCATCACAACAAATTTAATAACAGAGGTCTTAATAAGAACAAAATTTCATTCTTTGTTACGTTCATTTCTCAATGTATACTTGAAAATTTTCACTCATTTTTTTAATAAATTAAAATTATCATTTCAAGTTCAAAAAATAAAACATCAGAATAGCTTTTATATTTTTCTAAATTAACTTTTATTGTATGTATATTCCTCCTATATAATAAAAAAAAATATTTGACTAAAATCCTCAAATAATCAATATCTTATAAATGCTTTGAATATTAAAACTGAACACAAATAAATTTTAACCCCAACACTACAATAATTTAAAGTGTCCAATTATTATTTATAATTATATCGATTAATTCATTTAGATGTCGACACCATCATCTTCAGAGCCTTTCTTTTAACAGAAAGGCTCTGATGATATAACAAATAATTTAAAGTGATTATTGAACACTTTAAACTATTGTGGTATTGGAGTTAAAATTCATTTGTGTAAAGTGAATCAACCACAGTTCCAAAACAACAAATAAATTAAAACTGAAACCATTAACTTTTATCTTTTTTAAACTTTTTCGCCCAAGTTATTAAAAATATACTTATTTAACGATAAACATATACAATTAGAAAATAAAGTTATAGAAATCCTAAACAATTCTATAATAAAATATTTGTATTGGCAATATTGGAAAAATATTAATTATTCGCGTTTATTGATATTACTTTTACTCTTTTTAACTGCACTATAGACTGTATTGACGTCAATCAAAAATGTAATCAAAAAATGATTCGAGTTCAATTTGACATGTTAAATATTTAAATGGTGTAACCAGTTTGAAAATACCATATGACGTTGTGTATTTATAATTACGTACTTGTGGAATTTCTAAAAAAAATAAGAAGAATTTGATTAATTTTGTTAGTTGATTGTAACCATCGATGAAATTTAAATCCATTATTTAAGAATATATTTAACATCAACATCTGTAAATTTTGCCTCTTTTGGAACTTCTTTTCTATTTCTCCTAATTTATCTCTTTTTTTCAAATTAAATGCTTGTGAAAAAATTGTATAGGAACAAATGATATCTTTATAATTTCCCATATTTAACAATTTTTCAAGAACTACATATCCAAGACCATTTTTTTATTTTTTTTATTTTCGCTTGAATTTCCGACTCAATAACAAAAATATCTCTAGCAATACTTTAAGGGGTTATACGCAATTAGAAATTTCAAAAAATCGATTTTTTTGCATTTTCGGAATGCACATATATTTGAGTATATTCTCTGAAAATTTGAAGTAAATCCGATAAATATTTTCGGACATACACCTGAATTTGTAAAAATTTTTTAACTATGTGTAAACTACTTCCGAAACTTCAAACGCGTTTATCTCAAAACGGTGATTTCATAGTCGGTGATCTCGATATCTCAGAAATGGCTAAACCGATCGGTCTCAAATTTTCACACAATCTTTTCAAATATATTCCTTAGGTATTGAACGAAGGAATAAGGTTTACAAAAATTATTACTATTTTTTTTTAAACAATTTGGAGCGAAAATTTTATTATTTAAAAATTAAAATTTTTTTCAAGCAGACGCCATTTTGTCAAAAATGAAAATTTTTATTATTCCTTCGTTCAATACCTGCATTAATCTATCCTTTAAAAGAATTGACCATATTTTTTGATTTCAAATAATCCAAACCGCCGATATGGAGATCACCGCCAAGCGCATTTTTTTGGAGGTCGTTCGGGACATGGTCTGCAGGAGCGGTGCACTTCAATATTTTTTTATGATCGACATGTTATTTTATTCTTGAAAGTAGGATCTATTCAAATAACCATAATTTGTAATTGCAAAATAAATACAGTTTCTAAAAAAAATTCCTAAAAAACGTCGTTTTTGCGCCTCGCAAGTGCGTATAACCCCTTAAAACAGCATAAAAAAAACATCCAGAACTTAATTCTCCATTTATGAGGTTTTTTATTAGAAAGATTTTGCTTTATATTTGATTGATAATGAGTATTAATTAGTGATTCATCTATACTCAACTGTCAGTGTGGCGTATATTGTTTTCGAAATTTTTTTCTCCCTCTAAAAAAGCACTTACAATGAATAAAAAAATTTAACTGACAAACAGCATCACAATCGCTCTCTCTACATTTTTAATATAACACGAGAGGAGTGCTTTTGTGTTTCTTAGCACTTAAACCGTTAAATATTACATTTATAGACAAAAATGTCAAATAAATTCTTTAGTCTCAGTTTTATCTAAAAAAAAACACCCACCATCAATTTCCATAATATAGGACAACTTAAGTTATCATCTTTCATGATTTTTGTATAATTTAATTCTTTGCACTCGAAGATGTCTCCACTATATGGAAATAACAACTTGAAACATTTTTGAATTTTTAACATTTGGCTCGATTTTATAACCACTTAAAACAAACTCATTTTAAAATAATTTTTAATTAAATATATAGCTTTACTATAAAATGCACATGAGCAATAAATTCAAACATCTAAAAAGTAAAGAGAAAAGATATTTGTTTATAAAACAGTTATTTTGGTCTCTCGATCACCATTCAAACAAAATTATGATTGAGTATCGCTTCTTGAATGCAAAGGGTAATATTTCTATGAAATTTTTAAAATAAAAATATTTATTATACAAAAAAATGAATTTTAATCAATTCTTATAAGTTAATCGACAGTGAGAAAAATATGTAATAAAAATCAACAAACCGAATGAAGTGGTAATCAAACTTTTGATTTTATATTTTATATATATATATATATATATATATATATATATAAGTATATAAACTAATAAAATATTATCAGTATTTCACACAGTTTCAAATTTCTCAACCGTCAAAATTCTTTCCTTTTGAATACGATCGTAAAAAGTATCTATACGAAAAAGTAATATAAATCGTTTGACTTAAATTTCAAAACCACACATGCGAATAAATGTGTTTTTTAAGAAGTTTTATATAATCTTTTAAAGCAACCCTTGCTTTATCGAAAGTGTAATGATATGAAAATGTTCAATAACATAAACCCACGTGTGAAAAAAGCGATAATTTTAACGTCGGCTTTAGCACTGATCGATACACACATTGAATGTACAAAAATCATTTGGAATTCGTATAACGTTCGCGCGATTTTTATACAAAATGAACGTACAGTAAGATCTGTGTTCTACATGCAAATTAGATATAAATGTGGAAACGATTTCGTTAAATATTAATTTTTATCTAATGCTTGCATATATATATATATATATATATATATATATATATATATATATATATATAGTTTCGTAAAATTCGTATAGTATCATATATATATAGTTTCGTAAAATGTTAATGTACACCCGTCCCTCAATTCACGCGGAGTGTCCGTTCCACGTGGATTTGTTTTACGCGAATGAAAATCGCGTAAATTGAGTCTGTCAGTACAATAGAAAAAATATTGGAAATAAAAGCTAGTAAAGTTGTAGAAACATATATTTATTTCACATAGCTTAATAAAAAAATAATGACGTTTTAGAAAACAAAAGTAGATAAATTTTATTCGGTGTCACTATCGCTACTGTAATTCAAAACAATCAACCTTTTATATATTAATATCGTGCTTTTATACGTTCAAGTAAGAATTTGCGTCACTCTGATATATAATAAATTCCATGAAAAATTATATAAAATGAAATCTATCTGACCGCGTATAAAAAGTGCCGCGTAAATCAATACCGCGTAAAAAAAGTCCCGCGTAAATAGAGGTATAATTTTCCGCGTAAAAAAAGTCTCGCATAAATTGTGGGACGGGTGTAATTTAAATTTTGTAAAATTTACATAGTGTAGTCCCTACATATAAATTGTAAATTAATAGGAAATATACGAAAAAATGAAAAAATATTATAAATATTGAACTTTATATATATTGGGTTGGCAAATAAGTATTTGCAGTTTTTTTAATGAAAAACGATTTTTCATGAACTGAAATCATTTTATTCAATAATATATTAACTATTTCGTTCCACTACATATTGCCATTTTCCAGACATTTTCAAAATACCGTGCTCAAAAAACTTTTGATCTTTCTGGACGAAAAACTGATCCAAGAATGATTCGATAGCCTGATTTGGAACAAAATGCAAAATGGATATATTTTTAATAATTATTTGGATTTTTTCAAAATATATAAAAAAAAAATTATTAAAAAAGTTTGAAATTTTCCGACACACTGTATATTTGGTATTATATTTCAATGATTTTATTACTTTATTGTAAATTTTCTAATTATATCTTATTTTTTTTTTAATTTCAGTCTATTTATATAAAACAGAATTAATAATATTGATAAAAAATTGTAACTTATTCTAATATCAAAATTATTTCATGTTTAATTTGGACAAAGTTTTTGAATATATGATTAAATGTATATTATATATATATATATATATATATATATATAAATATATGTGTGTGTGTATATATATACGAGGGTGGTCTCAGAAGTACCCGACCTAACAAAGAAAACACAAAAATTTTGGAAAAAAATATATTTATTTTTCAACATTATTTTCTTTTCAGCTCTATACACTTTTCCCAGCAATGTTCAATAAGTTCGATACCCTTTTTATAATAAGAACTGTCTTGCTCCTCAAAATACCCATTAACTGCCGACATCACTTCTTCATCGTTGGGAAATCTTTGACCACTGAGCCATTTTTTCAAGTTTGGGAACAGAAAATAATCCGAGGGGGATAAATCTGGCGAATAGGGTGCATGAGGTAGCAATTCAAACTTTAATTCATTAATTTTGGCCATTGCAATAACGGATTTGTGAGCTGGTGCATTGTCTTGATGAAACAACACTTTCTTCTTAGCCAAATGCGGCCGTTTTTGCTTGATTTCTTCGCTCAAACGTTGCATTAAGTTCGCATAATACTCGCCGTTGATAGTTTTTCCTTTTTCAAGATAGTCAATGAAAATTATCCCACGCGCATCCCAAAAAACCGACGCCATGACCTTGTCTGCAGATGAAACGGTCTTCGCCTTCTTGGGAGCCGGTTCTCCCTTTTCAGTCCATTGTTTTGATTGTTCTTTTGTCTCGGATGTAAAGTGATGGATCCATGTTTCATCCATGGTTATGAAACAGCGCAAAAATTCTGCTTTGTTGCTGTGAAACTTCGCTAAACACTCAATTGAAACATCTTCACGACACTGTTTTTGCTCGAGTGTGAGCAAACGCGGCACCCATCTTGCACACAGCTTTCTCATGTCCAAATTTTCAGATAATATGCGATGTACCCCAGTTTTTTAAATTCCTACTATGTCTGCTAGCTCGCGCACTTTCAGTCGACGATCATCCAGTATCGCTTTGTGGATTTTCTTCACCATTTCTGGAGTCGTCACCTCATTTGGTCGACTACTGCGATGCTCGTCTTGGCAGCTCGTACGGCCTCGTTTAAACTCTGCTACCCAATATTTCACTGTTGTTAACGAAGGAGCAGACTCATCCAGAGTAGAATCCAGTTCAGCTTTTATATTGGTTGGGCTGAGGCCTTTCAAATAAAAGTATTGTATCACGTAACGATGACCAATTTTCTCCATTTTTACAAATTCACTGAAAACGTTCACTATTGATGGCTGCCAAACAAATACTAAACAACGTGGCGTCCTCAAACTTGAAACATATGCTTTATAGATTGTGTACTTTCTAATACAGAGATATTTTTCAAACAATTACCGCCATCTCTAGGTCAGGCCGGGTACTTATGGGACTACCCTCGTATAGGCTCATCCAAATGTGATACCTAAAATTGTGTTTTATTATAAAAAGAAACAAAAAAACTATACACATCTTTCCCTATACACCACCCTTTACACATGTTTCTTTTTAATAAAACACAAATCTAAGAATCACATTTGGATCACTCTGTATATATACATTAAATAAAAAATTTAATCTATTTTATTAAAAAATAATTTTTGTTACATTAATAAAATCACATAAAATAATTTCAACAATGAATGATTATTTTTATTAGACAACTTCGTTATTATTTCATAAAAAAAGCTTAAAATAATCCTAACTTTCTATTGTATATGTTAGATATCAGTCATCATGGAACATTGAACACACTGACCCAATTTTATATTGATGCAGAAATGACATTTTAAATAAATATTTGGATTTTTGTCAAAATCAATAGTTCGATTTCTTTTCTGACACACTGTATATATCATTATAAAAGTATAAATAGACAGATTTTCAATCATTTCATTTTCAATGAATATTTCGTATGAAAACGATACGCTACAAATAAATCAAAAATATTCAATTCAAACACATACCTGTATTGATAACACAGTTATTGTTGATTTCAATTATGACTCTAATCAATTATCAAAAGTTGTGCTACGAAACGATAATTGAATAAAATATGTTACACGGTTATGAATTGTTATTATTGTAAATTATAAATTGACATATGTTCAGGAAATATGTACAGTACATTTAGTTTCAATGAACATATAATTAATAATAGAATATTTTAATAAAAATTAATAAAGATGTTAACATAGTAACAATATCATTTTTTGTATAATATTTATCTATGTATATAAAATATTAATATAACAAAATATTTTCATAATATATTTTGTGAATAAAAAGTTAATCATCCAGATGAAAATATAAAATCACGATATAAAAAATTTAATTTTTTCTTATAATTACTTCCTTGCCTTGTTTTCGACTGTTATTCGTTATTATATTATTAATTTACAATCTTTCATAATCAATTTAATATAATTATTATCAGATCATCGGATATTACTTTAATAAATTATTTTTTTATAGTGAATTATCTTTTAATTATATATTTTATCTAATTTAATTTTATTACATTTAATATTTCTTTTAACATTTTTATTTTTTTATAAACAGTAATTATTAATTTTCATAACTTTTTTGTATATAATTAAAACGAGATTATAAAATATTTGTTTGTATTTTTCCCTACTCGTAAGTTTCTCTCTCTCTCTTTATATATATATATATATATATATATATATATATATATATATAACCATCTTTATTCTCATTAAGTCCACTGCTAGATAAGAGATTAATTTAAATCTTGTGCAGAATTTAATTATTTCTTATTTTAATTATTGGCTTAATGACATACCTCATCGCCAGCCATGCAGGAAATTGCGTTCGATACCCGGTCGAAAAATGCCCCAGGTTGAGGTTACTTAAAAGCTGATGCTTATTTCAATCATAGAGTAAAAAATATAAGCTTACTTAAATATAAATAGACTTTTAATATATATATATATATATATATATATATATATATATATATATATATATATATATATATTAGGGAGACCGGAAAGTAATGTCGTTTTTCTACATTAAATTCAAACAGATAAATTTTTATCAAGATTTTATTTTTAATCAATAATGTAATCACCCTCGTTATCAACCTTTTGCCATCTAGTGTGCAAATTTTCAATGCCGGATCGATAAAAATCAATTGGTTTTTGAGCAAAATATCTGGAGATGGTATTTTGGACATCATCCGAATTTTCAAATTTTTTGCCACTTAGAAAATGTTGTAGCGATCGAAATAAATGGAAATCCGATGGCGCAATATCGGGCGAGTATGGTGGGTGAGGCAATACCTCCCATCCCAATTCATTAATTTTTTCCAGGGTTCGTCTTGCGCAGTGCGGTCTTGCATATTATCGTGTTGCAGAATAACACCTTTTATGTTGATAATCGTTGGACACTTTTTAATTAAATATTGATTTACTCGATCCAATTATTCACAGTAAAGGTTTGAATTCACAATTTGTCCAGGTTTCAGCACTTCAAAATGAACGACCCCGCGAATACTCCACCAAACACACAAAAGCGCCTTTTTGGGATGTAAACCTGGCTTAGCTGTACTTCGTGGCGATTCATTCGGAGAGAGCCACTACCTTTTGCGTTTTGGATTATCATAGAGGACCCATTTTTCATCTCCAGTGATCAAAAAACGCTTCTGTATTGTGCCGCTGAAGCAATAAGTTGCATGTGGTGGATCGGTTAGCTTTGTTTTCTTCGGACAGACTATGCGGGACCCAAACACCTGCTCTGCTTACTTTACCAATCTGCTGGAAATGTTCTTGGATGGTCGACCGAGGTTGGTTAAGAGTGTTTGACAGTTTCTCGATTGTCTGACACGGATTTGCTTCCACTTCCGCCCTTAACATGTCATTGTCTAAAGTTGTTGGTCTTCCTGATCGGTACGAGTCGAAAAGATCGAAATTACCGGATTTGAACTTAGAAAACCACCTTTGGCATTTACGAACGTTAATGCGTTTGGATAAACATCGTAAATGTTTTTGGTAACAACCGTTGCGTTACTACCCTTGTGAAACTCAAAAAGCATACAATGCCGGATATGTACCTCTTCTGGTATTTGGCTGGCCATTTCACCATAAATTGCAAAAAAAATTTAAGATTTTTTATTTACGAGTAAACAAGTCACTCTAACCTTAAAATGTCCTTGACACGACTTTGAAGTACACAATGAGCTGATAAATGACTAACGATTGTCGACATGCGCAGAAACGACATTACTTTCCGGTCCCCTAATATATAATCGGTCTCTTTCTTCCAGTGCTAAATAAAGGTCTTTTCCAAAATATTCCACTAAGACCGATCTAATACCATTCTAATCCATTCCGATGATTTTTTGTTGTCTATGTACAATTTATCCATAATTTTTTTTCTTATATCAAGCTTCTTAATCAATATTCTTTCTCGTCCATCGTTTATCTACTATTCTTGTTATATAAATAGTCCATTTCCATTTTACACTTTTCGCTTAAGTATTTTCCACTTTAAATCAATTCAATGGCTTTGTCTTCCATTTTTTCTTATGATGATTTTTTTAATGTGACTATTCCGTATATGACTAGATCTGTATTTATACCCAAGTTCCTAATTAATAATTTCTCTTGTCCATCGATGATATTATCTTCTTACAATATAATCAGCCCATTTCCATTTTAATTTCTCATTTTTGCTGTAATGTCAATAACTTCCATTGTATTTTTGATTCACCTAGTTCTGTTTCTATTTCTATGTGGTATTCCTAACATGCATAACTTTATACTCCTTTATATTGTTTATAACTGTTGAATTATTCAAGCATTCAACACCTATGTTTTACAGCCGTAATTAAAAATACATACGATGCATTGATCAATTTTTTTCAAAAAAACAAGAATTCTCAACCTTATACTAGGAGAATATTTTTCAAAGTGACACAATTTAATTTTTATTGTTCTATTTACCTCATCTATAAATGTATCTTCATTATTTATGAGATATTCTATAGATATATACTTTTTAAAATTTTCTTTTTCTACTCCTTTTAATTCGATTTTGCTCTGAATCTAAAATTCATCATACATTATTTTTGTCTTATTGAAGTTCATCATAAAATCAATTTTTGACTTGCTTTATATAAATCTCTTATTATTTCTCCTAATTCATCTAGTTTTGTTAAGAAAATATCATCAGTGAATTTCAATTGATTTTCAATAGGTTTATAGTATTTTGCCTTCGATTATGCATAATTATTTTCAAGACAAAAGTTTATATCAATCCATTCCTGGAAAATACTCTTGCCAAATATCACTGGTTCCTTTTAAATGTTTTCCTAAAATTCTTCTATTGTTTCTTATTCGCAGATATCTCATCCAATTCTACTTTAATATACAACTTACTTCTTCCAATTTTGATAAAATCTATTCCTTTGTTTCTTTTCATCTCTGGGTAACCATTCTATAATGATTTTTTTATCTATTATCTTTCATCTTTTATACGTCCTGTTTATAGTCATTTAATAAATTTTATTCATTTTATTATAAACACATGTTTGACTCTTCTCCTATCCACTTCGAGGTTTAATATATATATATATATATATATATATATATATATATATATATATATATACAGAATACCTTCCAAAAATTATTGTAATTAAAATAAAAAAATAATATAAAAAATTAAAAATTGTGCAAAAAAAATATTTTTAAATGAAACACTATTTATTAAACATCACTTAATAATAGCCATTTTGGAAACGTAGTCTGGTTCGTCTTTCAGTGCTTTACCAAACCTGATAAAATAAATGCCTAGAAGGCCTAATGCTGTTCTACAGAATAATATTGGTTATAAATAATATTAAAAATTTTAAAAAGTGTTTTGATTTTTTACATCATTTTCTTTGTAATTTTCAACTTACTTTTGGCACTAGACCTAAAACATAGTTTTTGTGTAATTTATGATTCGTTTAAAGCATGATTGCTAATTTCTTAATAAAATGACTATTATTAACCAGTTGCGCTGGCAATTAATTGACATACACGAGTGGCAAATCTGTCCAAAGCAATTCGCAGCGAGTTGGTATTTGAAATCATTTTTTTATAAAGTTTTAAACACACACACATTAACATTATAGTAAAACTGTTAAATTGATTAATACATTTATTAATAATATTAATAATTTTTGAAAAGGAGTAATTCTTGGGTTTTGGTACGTTTGTTATTTTACCGAATAGAATAGAGGTATTAAAAAATTCCATATCCATTAGATAAAAGAATATTTTTCTGTAACTTTTTGTAAAATTTCTCATTAAAAGAAAAGATGATAAGTAGCTATCTTGCAGATCTACTCCACCTATACCATCATTGTAATCTAAAACTATATTAGGTTTTGTAATGTTTCCATTTTGGTCGGTGTAATTTGTAATTTTTTTCTTTTTTGTTATAATCATTTCTGCTTTGGAATGTTTTGAAGAAAGTAAATATATATCTTTTTGTCCTTCCATTTTACAGCTAAGATACCATTGCAAGATCTTGAAAAAACTTCAAATCTTTTTAATTTTGTTGTTATGAGATCTTTTGGCATATTATTTTTATTAGATCTGACTGTTCCGATAGTATTAATTTTTTGCAAATATAATTTCCGATACAGTTTTGGTGACGAATACCAGTTATCTAAAAAGAAGGTGTGTACAAAATCAACTAAAGGTCTACATAAATCCAGTACAACATTTTCTGATGCTCTATTATCAGAATAAAATAATTCTTGGATAAAATAGTTCTTTATAATAATAACAAAAATTATTGTGTATTATAATTTCTTGATTATTATTCAATGAAAATATTTAAAATTAATGAAATTCTACAAAAACACACTTGTATGCTTTCAAAACAGAAATGTGACATTTGTTAACTGAACTTCAATGTTATACTTAGCAAAGATCATACGACGTGCTATGCACGTCATATCGTCATTTGGTACAGATAGCAGTCGACGTGCATAGCACGTCATTCCAGAGCAAATGGTTAATTAACGTTTAACACGTTAAACGCCAAGCCTATTTAATCTTACTTTCTGTTTAGGCCACTTTGTCAGTCACCGGCTGAAATGCTGGCACCCGGTGACTGATGCGGCCAGAATGGAAAGTTTTGTGTCAGTCACTGGTGACTGACATGGCGTTTAATGTGTTAATAAACAGTGTTTCATTTGGAGGTATTTTCATTTTTTCGCGCAATTTTTAATTTTTATATTATTTTTTATTTTAACTAACTTTTGGAGATCATTATATATGTATATTTGATGTTTAGGTTAGATATAACTTTCGATAGGAATTTAATTTAAAGGTCTAACCCCCCCCCCCCAAAAAAAAAACAGAAAAAAAACACCCTATATATATGTATATATGTGTGTATGTATCAAGTTTAAAACAATAATACGGTCAACATAGAAGACTGCTAATTATAATTGCGTGCACTAACAATTTTCAGTTTATAATAATACAGTTAGCGTGGCGAATATGAAATTCACACCTGACAGTCACGCTATAAAAGGTAGAGACAATATTTTATTCGAATTGGTCACCGATTATAAGAACAAGAGAGAGCAGCACGACGGTCATTTTAAGCTTATGACCCATATCCGTGCTATGAATCATGTCAGCAATGAATTATATTACCAGGTCTCGTATTGAATATATAATATGCGTTGATCAAAAGCTCACGAGTTGATCTACGTGTATAAAATATAGCAAATAATTTTTACAGGTATGTGTATATATATATATATATATATATATATATATATATATATATATATATATATATAGGTGTGTATGTGTGTATACACCAATGAGTATTAAAACAGAATATTATTAATAGAATTTTTAATAAATGCAAACAATGCGGTATATAAATGAACAATTCTGTTTACTTATTTGGATTTATTTAACAGGTATTGAAAAATCATATACAGAAATTTCGAATCATAAATCAAATACTTTGAACAATAATATATATTTTATCAATGTTAATTTTAACTATGAAGAATATTTAATTATTTCTTGTTGAATATCTGAACAAGATTTACATTGAAGATCTCAAGGGATATTACGTCAAAATCAAACGCTAATGAATATCTAAAACCTCTTTAACTTAATTGTTCAATACTAAGATAATAATAATATAAAATTTCCTGCAAGATTGAATATAATGGTATTTCGTTCAAATACAAAATATCTTATTTGATTTTTTAATACTATAGATATTTTGTTCATGTTTTTTTTTAATTTTTAAAGTTTGGTTAAATATACAAAATATATACAGTAAAATACATACAAAATAAAAAATATAGTTTTAAATTAAAGATTTATGAATATTTTAAACTAAAAAAAAATTACTAAAAAGAATATTTAGTAAACCTTATTTGTTAAAAGAAAATTGAAGTTTTAAGCATTTTTTAATATACGATCTTCATTAAAAATACATTATCATATACATTATTTTATATTAAGTTTACTAAAAAATTATTTCCATTTTTTAAGTAATAAAAATAAATAATTTTTATACCATTTATTAATATTTAATTAACAATGTAATTTCTATTAATACTAACAACTTTTTTCTCGTCTTTGGCAGATAAAAACTCATTCAGTACCTTTTTCACAATTCCATTTTCATTAATTTTTTTCTACTTAAATTTTTCAAAACCGAATATAAAAGGTAATCAAAAAGTGTTAAATCTGGATAATATACTGGATGACTCAAAAACTCTCAATTAACTTCAATTATTTTTTTCTGGGTTGCTAAAAGAACATATAGTTTCGTGTTGGCATGCTTTAAAATAATTTACTTCTTGTCAACAAAGGCTGGATTTTTAAGTTTATTAATTGAATTGTTTAATTGTAAATATTTTTCAAAATTATTCGTTTCTTTTGGCTTTGAAAGATCATAATAAATGGTCTTCTCATATCCTACCATATAAACAATATTCTCTTTTTCACACTTAAATTTGGTTTAGATGTTGATGAAACAAGTTGTTTAATTTTATATATGCTTTTTTCTCATTTTATTTTCATATGTAATCAACTTTTCATCTCCTGTTACAAAACATTTTAAAAATGGTTCGTATTTATTGCATTAAAGTAGAGACCAGCAAATGGTTGCACGATTCTGCCTGTTTACAGCAATTTATGTGGGTACCCATCTTGAATACTTATATAGATCTCTAATTTAAATAAAAATTAGTCTTTTTATAAAATGTTAAGAAGAATATCATCATCGATTAAAAATTCCAGAGCTTAGTTCGTTGTTAAGGTTAAAGTTTATTTTCTTAAATTTACTTAATAATTTACTGTCAGAAAAAATAATTATATATTTTCTACAAATAAATGTTTTACTTAATCGTTATTTTGATCATAATTATCATTATATTAATTTTTATTTAAAATAATATATTTGACTACAAAATTTTATATGATCAGTAATTTTATTAACTACACTTCATATTTTTATTAATTAGTATTTTGTCTAGTAATTTCATAATTTTGTTCCTTAGCAATTACATATTATTTTGTTAAACAATATGATAATGGTTGTTATTTCAAACATTACTCAGTAATTTTAAGCACTCCAATTTGTCATAACTAATGTCATATCCATTCCATCTGTTACAGAATATATCATTTATTTTGACCATCTGCCTCAATTAATAAGCTTGTTTCATTATATATATATATATATATATATATATATATATATATATATATATATATACTTGAGATTTAATAGTGAGTTAATTTAAAATTATTTAATTCTAAAATAAAATAGCAACTCTAACTAAATTAAAAGTACAAAAGAATAAAAACTTGAAAACTTACGTATTTTATAAAAAGAGTTCATTTCAAAAATAAACGAAACCAGAAAAAGCTTGAAGTTAATGAAATAAATTTTTAAAACGTTCAAAGGGCAGCAATTGTCTCTTTGAAGACCTCAAACTGTGAATCTCGTTTCGGAGTAATTAGTTTTATTCTGCGTTATTACAACTGTTATATATATATATATATATATATATATATATATATATATATATATATATATATATATATATATATATATATATATATATATATATATGTTTGTATATATGTATGTACGAACAGATGTATATATTACATATTCATATTTTTAATCGAATTAAAACATAATTATACTTTCAAAGGATTATATTTTTAATTTATTTTTTTTTTTACTTTTATAGACAATATAAATATTTCAATTTTTTATATATTTTTGATATTAAATGAACAGATTATTAAAGAAATGAAAAACAATATAATAAACAAATTTAATTATAGATTTATAAATTATATATATATATATATATATATATATATATATATATATATATATATATATATATATGGTGTACCCATGTCGTTTTACAAAATTTATATTAATTATTATCCCTTTTTATAAAATGAGGATGATTTTGAGGTAAAATATTCTTCGAATACAATTTTGACACTGAAAAAAAACTACATTACTTATAGGTACACCTAATATATGGTCAACAACAATCTCGTTCTATTTACTGTTAGATGAAAGCCTTTTTAATACTTCATTTCGATTATTAAATATATTTGGTTGAGTCATAAATAATTTCCATTGTTTGCATGTGAAATTTAATTTTTAATTAAAAGCAACAATTGTACTTTAATCAATAGTTATATATTTGCCATTGTTTGCAATGATTTGTTGCTATTTGTAAGGCAGATTTTCTATGCCTTTTAAATAAAATTCTGATGGTTTTGACTTGAAAAAGTTTTTGACAAATTTTCGAACCTAGTTCTCATACGAGAAATTTGTACCCATCAAAAAACATTTTGTAACAATCAAAAAAAATTATAATCTTATAGTGCCAGGTATGGTGATTTTTTACAATCTATTTGTACTGTAATGTAGTTTTTAACACTTATTTATTACAAAATTGAATTTTTAATTTCATACAGCATTATGTCAATATTTCCTAAAAAAAAGTTTATTATATAATGTAAATAATTTTTAAAATATTATTTAATGTTATTACGAAGTTACATTTTTAATTTCCTTTCTTACAACAAAATTCAATTTCTTATCCATATTACCAATCAATGAAATCATATGATACAAAATTTTTCCTATTCCTTTAAAAAGGATTTAAATTCAGTTCTATAAATAGAATTTAGTATTCGTTTTATAGTCGAATATTCAACACAGAATCGATATCTATGCATAGTGCATGTAGTCTATCTTTTATTATTCTTATAACCTGCTCTCTATCAATTCCTATTGACTATTTATTATTACATTTGAAATGCTTGTTCAAAAGACGGATGTAATAGTTCTGCATGTAATATCGCCGTACGTAGATACTTTGCAATATTATATATATATATATATATATATATATATATATATATATATATATATATATATATATATATATATATATGTACTACCATCATCCTCATCAAAGCTGTATTGAATCTAATTAGATATTCTTAAATGATTTCCTAAGATTTTCATAACAATGACTAATCTCATTTAACGTTCATTATTCTTCGCAATTTCATCCCTTTATTTTTATTGTCTCTTTCCTGGTCTCTTTTTATCTTTTGGTCGTCATTCGATAATTATACTATCTTTTCTTCTTGCAATGCATTCTGCCCATACACGTTCCATCAATTTCATTTGTCCTATTATATCAATTATTCTTGTCTGTTGTATCAATGTACAGATTTTCCAATCATATTTAAAAATTCCAAACATTATCCTTCCATATTTCGTTGGATTGTCCAAAGTGTTTGCGTTATTTTTGTATTCAGCGTGTAATTTTCTGGTTTGGGTAAATATAGGCAGGTAAAAATATTAGTTATGTCTATGCTTTCCATTTTAAGCTCAGTAATCTTTTACTTTTTATTGTATTATTTATTCTTCTAAATACTGCTCATATGTCGCACTAATTCTTGATCTAATCTCTAACCATAGGTCGCCATCATATCGTATAATTATTCATAAAATAAGTTTTTTCATATTTATATTTAATCCACTTCTTGTATTCTGAAAGTTTTTCAAGTAGCATTTTTATCCCTTTGGATTTTTCCTTTTTTACTAAGTAGCACGTCGTCAGCAAACCGTAGATACAATAAATATTTTCTATTTAAAGCCTTTACTTTTAAAGTCTTCTCTCATTACCTACTTAGGGTTACATTTAATAATTTGAAAAATAACTGTCTTCTTGTATAACCTCTTTCTTGATACATTACGTCCTCAGTATTTCACGCTAAACTTCATCTGAAGTCCGGTGAACTTCGCAAAAAAATGCACAAAAATAACTTCTTCATAAAATCGATGTAATTCTTAAACCAATGAATATTTTGAAATTAAATTTTATATCTGCTTATAAAAGAGTTCAATACATAGATATATGTGAATATAATAGTAGTTTTCAATCTGTAATGAGTGTACCAGCGTGATAAAGTACAAAAAAGAGATGCTTTATAATAAACATAATTTATTATAAAAAAACACTTTTTAGCGTAAAAAAACATCTAGAAAGGATAAAAATATGATAAATTACGTAAAACATATATTCTATATACAGAAGTTGTTAGAAAAAAATAAGATAACCAATTTCGATTTTATTCCAAAAAAATAGAACTTTACTAGGGATAAAGATTACTTTATTTAAAATATCTGAAATATGTTTATAATTTTTATAATTTACCAATATTTTGAATATATACACCACCATCTTTTGATGGAATTAGGAAAAAATATAGCTTCATATATAAATATATATATATATATATATATATATATATATATATATATATATATATTAGGTTGGCAAATATCTCCCTTCCGCCTTCTGGTCTTTTGTCAAAAGTTCAAAGTTCATACAACGAAACACGCGATAACGCGTGAACGGACTTATAGTAATTTAATATGAACACACGTTTTATGTGTGGCCGGGCGATAATGTGCTAAGTTTAATTTTACTTTGGATTGTATTTTTATACATCTTATTGTTTGATTGTTTTGTGTATTTCTTACTTGGGTTGTATCAATATACACCTTTTCTGAAAATTCCAGGCAATTTTTATTTATACCTTGCTCCTCCAGAAATAAAAAAATGATGTAATATCAACTGTGTATATATATATATATATATATATATATATATATATATATATATATATATATATATAGTTTTGAAAAAGTTTCTAACCTGAATCAAAGGGCTTCTTACTAATTATAAGAGCTTGATTTAAAGCAAGAAATAGATATCTACATTTTTCATTTCTGTAGATTGAAAAATGAGTCATTCCAAAATCTAATTATTATTAGTAACGAAAAATGATTGTTTATAATAACACTAAACATCAAAGACAATGAGTTAAGAGAAATAAGACAGTCTCTACAACCAAAGAGAAGACTTCACCCGAGGAAGAATATGGATATAATTATCAAATATGAACTGTTGTCTGATAATCTATCAGGAAAGCGTTATATTATGAATAACTAAATTCTCTAAAGCAATCTTTTGATAAAAAAAGTCAGTATTGGCCAGCAGAAAAGACATAATTTTTCACCTGACAATGCACGGTCTCATATGGCACTAAAACTAAGATCGTTTGAATGGTAATTATGACCACATCCATCATATTTTCTCGACTTATCATCATCAAATTATTATTTATTCCTAAGTCATCGAACCCACATAATTGGGAAACAATTTAATACAGAAACTAATATCCGAAGAATGCTTAGTTTATTCCTTAACACAAAACCAAAAGAGCTTTATTGAGAAGCTTTTAAGAATTAAGAATTAAAATGGGGAAAAAATATATTTTTTAGATTCAAATTACAATTTTTATTTTGTTATTTAAGAACTTTCTTTAAAAACCGCATTATTTATGGAATGTCCTGGATCACCCTATATATATATATATATATATATATATATATATATGTATGTATGTATAAAAAATGAATACAATACTCTTAAGTAAATAATAAATCATAACATTGGAAAAGCACATCGGACATTTCTATGAGATTTTTGTTGTGATTGTGTTTTTGCCCGCGGATAATTTTTATCATCTTACTACAAACAATCAGTAGACGGTTATTGCTTCTAGCAAAAGCTTATATAAACAATGTTTCAGTATTACTTCGCTCGCAATAATAATAGTTTTTTATTCAAGTGTTTCAATTGCGATTCATGAAACGTCGAATGAAATAAAAATAAAACATAACGAGGATATGATTTTAATCTATAAAACATTACTGTTTGAAATCAATAAAGATAATTAATTTTAATTTTCTTGGTACAAAAAATTCTCATATCTATATTCTAATAAAATTTGATGAGTGAATAATCGATTCGATTTTGCAATTGTATTGTTAATTACTGAATATATATAGATGTAAATATAATTGATTTTTTTTTTATTTTTAATATTTTGAAAGGAAAAAAGATTTTTGTGATACCATATTAATTTATATGCATAGAATGAAGCTTTAATTCGTTTTTTACTTTATTACTTTCGCTGTATACAAATTTCTGGTCAATTTAAAAACAATTTTGAGCACGATAAATGGCGTTTGATGAAATTTATATAGTTTCACAAGTGTTTCTAAATACCTTTATATTTAATCAAAATTGTCAATAGAAATTTTCCTGTCAACCATGTAAACATGCTGGTACTCATATAACTCGCATATATGACAAGTACTTTCCATCAAAGCTGGCAAACGCCGTGAAAATTACACGCGAGTTGTGTTCCACAAAGTAAATCAATAGATTAATAGAATTCTCTTTTCAAGTTTGGTGTATATATATATATATATATATATATATATATATATATATATATATATATATATATGTATGTATGTGTGTGTATGTATTTATTTTGAGGAGTATGTGTATATGTGTTCAAAATATATTAATAAACTAATTAATATATTTTAAAAATTAAAAAATTGTTTAATACAAACCAGAATTAAAACTACAATTTTGTTCAAAATAAAGGTTTGTTTACAATTTTCGATCTAGGTAATGCGTTGACAAAATTTATACTGAGATATAAACTTTTTAGACTATTATTTTTTTACTAAAGTTACAATTATTTATTTTTTACCTATAATCTTCTTAATGTATTGTTTGTTTGTATTTCTTTTACATTAGCCACATTTTTTTTTACTTTATAATTTTTTTTATTCACAACCAATTTTTGTCCTTAATCCATAATTATATGAATTAATGCTAAGTTTTCAAATTTTATTTCTGGTCTTGTGTATGAATTTAAAAAATACAATTTGTAAATTTAAAAATAGATCAAAAGAATATGTAGATAAAATGAAAAAAAATCAGTAATAGAAAAAAATACTTGATAATCAGCGGTAAAACACATTTAATATAAAATAAATTTACAAACCATAGTAAAATCACATTGAAAAGATTAGATCTAGAAGAATTTAAATAATCTATATTTGAAACAACTCATTAATACAAAAGGAATATTTTTATATAGGGTCATCCAAATATGATGCCTAGATTTGTATTTTATTAAAAAACTATACACATGTTTCCCTATACACCGCTCTATACACATGTTTATTTTTAATAAACACAAATCTAGGCATCACATTTGGATAGCTCTATATAATTGAATAACCTTCTGTGTTTGAAGAAAAAAGTTTTTGAACAATGCATTTACCTGTTGTTAATTATAACAATGAAACATAGATCTTGTCAAAACAATTCTACGACTTTAAACAAACAAAATAAATATTTAGAAATAAATGAAACAAGAAAATAAGAATTGGATGGTGTCAAATCGTAAAAAATCTTATTTTATATAATTGAATATTTCTTTTGAACAATGCATTCCACCTGTTTTCATTTATTACAGTGAAATATGGATCTTAAATTTTGAAATAATTCAGCAGCTTTAAACAAAAAGTACATAAAAAAGTATACAAAAATACATATTAGGAATGTTATATAAAAAAAAATGTTTGTATCAAAAAAAACAGTTACTGATTTAGTAAAAAATAAAAAGTTTAAAATGGAAATAGGCTAGTTATATAGCATTGATGGGCAGAAGCAATTATTGATATAAAATCCCAGAAAAAGATACATGGATAATTGTGAAAGAGATATAAGAAAATTCGTTGGATTGGGATTAAAAATAAAAGCATAAAAGTTTTGTGATTATCCCTTATTCAGTAATAGATATTGAGATGTTAATAACGATACACACACACATTCATAAAATAACCTCATCCAGGATGAAAAAATGAAATTATGAAACAAAATTGTAACGAGGATTGGAAGAAATTGGTGACAAACTAGCAAAATTCGTGAAATAGCATACGAAATATAAAAATAAATCTTTAATTAAATCGCAAAATGGACAAAATTTTACCATTACAGGTTACATGTAAAAATAAAAAAATATGGAGTAAGATAATAAAATGTCTATCAACTAAATTTATTTACTCGGAATTATCTTCTAGTTAATTTTTCTTATAATAATTAATTGAGATATTTAATTTATGTAGAAGATTAATTTCCAAATCACTAAATCATTATTGAATTAAATAGAAAAAAAATCTGTTATATTAACCCTTATCGGACGTTAGCATTTTGTACTTAACTTTCCCCTAGGTCGGAGATATATTTGAGTACTTATTGTAAGAGAAGAGTAACTAAGATTACTTGATATAAACAGATATTTTGTGCATAAAAATATTTATATTTACACTTTAAATATAAATATTTTACATTGTATTAAACGTGTAATCTTCGAGCTTAAATGTTATTTATATTTTTTCAATGTATGGTATTTTTTTAAACATTTTCCTACATGAAGGAATTGTTTTCTGTTGCAAGTTTCGCAGAAGTATATAATCGTCTTTCAATAGTCTTTCACAAAACAACACCGAAAAAAGCACTTATTTCATCATATGAAATATCTTTCCAATTGTGCCAAATTAACCTGGTTGTTAAGTATTTTTTTTAATTTCCTCATTGGCATATAAGTTAGTTTACGTTAAAATTTCTTTTATAAATTCGTCAGTACAAAATGTTTTCAAATAATTTATTGACTCCTGAACATTTCCGAAGATTTGGTGTCCTATATTTGTAAAAGGAATACTTGAAGTTAAATTTTCTTCATCATCACTGTCGATTTCAATCTAATCTTCATCACAATCAGAAACAATTTTTCTTTCCACTTCGCTTTCCTTTTCAGTTGAATATTGAATAGGGATCAATTTTTTTCTTTAACTGAAATATAACACTTGTGTCACTGTCTCCTTCATCACAAGAATTAAAATCACTTGCCGAATATTCAAAATGTTTACATATTTCACTACAACTATTACTGTCACTTTCCATATTGCTATAGTTTTCTTTATTCATTATTGGAGGAATAAAATATTATAATATAAGTAAAATAATTACTGAAATATGACAGAACGTGTTGTCTGCTATCGAGTAAGAATTAAACTATAAAAACATACAGTGTGTACATTCAGCAATGAGGACGTTGTTACTTGTTCAGTTTTGTCACCTCGTATGTGACATACGACTGATAGAGCAAAGTTGTAATGTCACGTCAGAGGTGACATACGACCGATAAGGGTTAAGAATCTATTTATAAGTTTCTTCTATTTTTGTTCATTAAACTATCTTTCGTGGCAAAAGTAGAACGAATAATTATAGCTGTAAAAGACATAACGTTCCTATATACTGTATGCTATTTAAAAATGTAAACATAATTTATCAAGAAAACGATTAATCGTTAGCAGGTTAGTGAAAGATAATTAAATTTGTACTCGTTTTACGAGAGTACAACTAATAAAAAGTTAATTATAATAATTGTATATTAGTCATATCTATATCAATAGAAGAAAAATAATATTTTTTCTCGAATAAAAAACGATTAAATAACTGAAATAGTAAATAACAAATATTTTATTATCAAACTATACGATATTATATGTATATATATTTATGTAAGTGATATGTGTGTAGTATGCACACACGCTACATTATATCTAATGATATATAACTTCGTCGTTTAGATGAAACGATAAACATTTTATGTCAACCTTGAAGAAAATTGATATCCTTTTCATAAACATTGCCATACAAAGTACTCGTGCACCCCACACATTCGTATAGCTATAATATTTTATTGAGTTCTCAAACGAATGTAAATCAAAGTCAGTAATCTATTTTCAATGAACTCGAGCTGAATTTTCATGAACCATTCAGAAGTTGATCCGGTACCAAACTTTTTTATTTCATAAACTACATAATCAAAGGTTCTTTATTAAATTTTTCACCAGAGTGTGATTTCAGTGTGAATCAATGTACGACAGGCTCTTTGAACACCGTAACGAGATGATCTGTTTTACTGGAATTTAATTAGTTTCACACTAACTTTGTTTATGTTTAAAATTCTGACATTTACGTACAAAGGTACTTTTTTTAAGCACTGATGTCAACAGCTATACTTTAATAATGCACACACGCACATACATACACACACGCACATACACACACACACACGCAGCAATCGCGGCACCACTTTTTCACACACATGTTGGTGCAAAATATTATGTACACACACACAGATGCCTACAGCACTAGTAATCTCACGCACTTTCACTCTTCTGTCATCCATCGCTATATCATATATATATATATATATATATATATATATATATATCAAGCTTATTTTTATAATGTTTGTTAATCACTCGATTTCCTTGATAAAAAGTACCATCGAATGCAATACACTTCTCCCAATTAAATTCAAATATAGGTGGTTTTTTTTTTGCTTGATATAACTTTAAATTGAATCCCTATCGAAAATTCTATCTAACCTAAAAAATCCCATTTTACATTCATACAATATCTGTAAAAATCTGAATTTTACACTGAAGAAATTTCTTGAAGGCGTTATTGAATTTTTCTCCGATAAAAATGATCCAAATATTTAAAAAAATGATAATACGTTGAAGAAAAATTTGGTAAATATCGTGGATGATGAAAATTCTTATTTTGCAATTCTTGGATTGTTGTTCTTGAAACATGTAACATTGTTATGAGGCAATATAACTCCATGTCTAGTGACTAATGCAGATTATTTAACGCATAATTGCTGATGTATTTTCTTCGACTAGGAACAGTACTCTCGGTATTAATGAGTTCTCAAAATTTCAATAACAAATAGTTGAATAACACCAACTGCATACCATCAAACAACCACCATTAATTCCTTAGATAAAAACTCAATTTCAGCTTAAGTTTCATGACTTTACTAGAATCATTTTTTTATTACATATCACTCCTCTGCTCAAAAACTATTTGTTTCTGTTTTAAGCGAGTGAAAAACTATAAAGTTCCAGTTAATACGTCATATTTCTAGTTTCATGCTCAAGTGCTTCTAAGTCAAAGAAAACTATTAAGTAGTGCATGTTTAGTTTCTTTGCGTGTTTCTTACTGGCGAGGGTTGAACTCCACTAATGTATGCAGTTTCTTTATTGTCGATGTATGGTCCTGAGCATCCACGACGTTCATTTTCCAGATTCATATGATCTGATCAATTTTTTGTTATTTATTTATGTGTATTTCGTTGACTTACTATGTTAGCTCCAAATTCTTTGTTGTAATTCCATGTTTTTCTGCTGTCTTATCCAAGTTTAGGCTCGTAAAGAAAAAGTATAGATTTTTTGACTAATTTCCATATTTTTTAATCTTTTTTACTGGCCATTTATATTGAAATCTAGAGTAGAAGTGATTTCAAAATTTTACTTTCTAACAAAAGTTTTATTATAAAAATTTTAATCAACTTTGCTATACCCCAAAATTCGCCATTTTATATTTAACACATATTGTATGAAAATATTTCAAAAAATATCATATTATACAAGGTTTATTAAAGAAAATCTTATACATCAATTAAAAAACACAAAAAGTCAATAAAAATTGAAATGAAAAGATTCAAAAAACGAAATGTAAAGAATGTAACTGTATTACTTTCTTGTTTATAAGATTTGAAAATAAAATTTATTGATCTAAAGTATATATATATATATATATATATATATATAAATTTTACAGTAAATGAGATAATGAGTCGATTTGGTGTGTTATCTGTTAAGATATTTTACCAGTATGCAGTGAAAGCAGGTGTTTGTGTTTTGATGTTTGGGGTGTTTAGGAATGTGAGACGACGGGAAAATTTTCAAAAAACCCGCTAAGCATACTATGCTTATTAGAGTTCCGCTTTATAGTTCGCTATATACGTGGCTTCCGTTTCATGTAAAAATTTTACCCCAACGCCGCTAAAGAAGTTTCATTTCAAAAATAAATAATAATTGTGTAAAGTGACGAGACGACTGTAGAAATATTTAAGATATTTTTTTATTTAAACTAGTAATGGGTTAATAAAGAAACCAAAATTTCCATTGCCTAGTTTTTCTAAAAAATAATTGATATTAAAAATCAAGAAATTAGGATCAAGAAATAGAAATATATTAAAAAAAATATTTTATATGTAGATTGAAATAATTACAGATATTTTTTTTAAAAAAACAACATAAAAATAAAAATAATAATCGTGGTTAATTCAGTTTTATAGAGAAATAATTTTCAGTATCATAACACATTATTAAAATGTTCACTAATCAATAATCGATATTATGCACTTTTTAAAATATTATTGAGTTCAAAAACAATTCATTTTAAAACTACTCTATAAAAATAAATTATATTTACAAAGAGATTTTTTTAATAAAGCATTACCAAACAATTTGTACAAATTCATTTGAAACTATGTAAATATGTATATAATGTTTAAAATTCATATATTGATTAAAATGAATATCAGTTAATGAAAAAAATATATCGATGTAAAGTACAATCCTGTTGAAATGAAACGCATATTGGTAAAACAGCCCTATATATGAACTTGCCAGATATGATCAACTTCATAATTTATTTCAATTTTCGAACTCTTCTATATTAATGGCTTTTTAAATTTAAAACGTTGACTACAAAAAAATATTTCTTCTTCACATTCACATATTCAAACTCTGTTTAATATTTTAGTCGCATGATTAAACATAAAACACACATATAGACTTTATATATAATATATATTAAAGGCTGTATGTTCATAACCAAAATAAGTTTAAAAGGTTTAACATAATAAATTATAATAATTTAATTTCGTTGAACTATTTATATTATATATATATATATAGTTCAACTAAATTAAATTCGTATATTTTATTATGTTTAACCTTTTATACTTGTTTAAATTATAATATTATAAATGCAATAAAATGGAATTGTTTTAAAATAAAAATAGATTGAAATTATCATCAGACTAATTCACAAACTAATTTCATGTATATATATATATATATATATATATATATATATATATATATATATGTATATGATTTATAGTGATATTAATTTTATTTTTTTTTTATTTTCTAGTTAAGTGCAAAAATAGTGACTCAACGATGTTCAACAAAAGAAAACAATGCAACAATTGGATTACAGGTAAAAACATAAAATTTTTCATTAAAATTTAATAACAACATACATAAATAAATTTTATTTTTATATTATTAAAATTAGCTATAAATTTATTTTGTCTAGTATTAACCGTTGTATTAATATTGATGATTTTTTGATATTATTCGTTACTTACCTCTATATTTTTATTGTTTTATATTTGAACATCACAATATCAAAAATTATTTAGTTACCTTTGCAATAATTAATAGATAACTTTTAACACATATTCATCGGGTAACTTTTTGCACCGCCATTCACCAAATGCCGGCATTTTTTGACACTATCTGTAGAAATGATATAGTTCTATATAAAACTAATGTAACTTGTTAGAAATCATATATTTTTCAGTGAAATCTTGGAAAATGATATAAAACAAATTTATCTTTATATATAAATTTTTATTTTTTTGGCTTTCCTTAGTTAAAAAACAATTAAATTCATAAAAAACTTTAAATGAATTTCTAAAAACACAAAGTTATTATTCTCTTTTTTTTAGATGAAGTACATTATTTTTGAGTCTTTAATTATATAAATAATTAATAATTTTTCAGTGAATGGTACTGTTCAAAACATGTACCAGTATGAAGGGGAATGTTGCAAAAGTCACATACTGTCACTATCATTATTATCAAAATTAGTTTGTGAAAAATCTGCCTCACAATCAGATAAAATGCCTGCATATATTTCATTTTTGTCCTCCATTTTAGGTATATTTTATTATTTGATAAAAAAGGGTAAAAAAATTAACAATAATACAACTAAATTTGTTTAGTTATTCGAACACCCGAGCGCTTAAACTTTGAATAAAATTCTTTTATACCCAATACCGATTTATACAGTTTTACTTTGTTTTTGATTACATTTGCACCGTTATGCGATGCAACTGAAGCTAAAATCAGTTCTCTCATGGTATTATCTTTGTTTGGTTAAAATTATAATTTAATATACTCAGAATTAAGAGAACAAAAATCAATTATTCTCTGTAATATCCAAATGACGAATTTTTGTCATTTGGCTGTGGGTGATTCTCTGGAAGATGATGAATTTTCGTCAAGCGGACGAATATGTGTTAAAAAAGAATAATAAGGCATAAAATAGACATTATCAAAATATTTTTATAAATAAATTATAAATACGAAATTAAATAATAATAATAAAAGTTATAATCATCTTCTGTTATATTTCTTATTTGTATTTTATATTCAGTTAATATATTTTTAAAGCTATTATTACTCTCTGTATTTTTTTTAATTTAAAATATTAGCACAGTTAAGATTTAATAACAACATATTTTACAAGGTGATTTTTATTTTATATTTGCGTACGTATTTTCTATTAATGACAGTATAATCATCCATAATTATAATTTATTAAATGATCAATAATAATAAAAAATGAAAAAGTATTAGCACTGTTGAAATAATTTTAAATAAGTAAAATATTCAAGAAATAAAAAAATTAATAATGAACTAAAAATAATTTTCTTTTAATATTTATATTTATTGATAAAATGATCGTTTTTAATCTTTTTGTTAAATATATTTCATAAATTGTTAATAGTATAGGATATCCCAAATAAGACTGAAGAGTTTAGATATATATTTACTTGTTTACTATTATTTACTGTTCTTTATTATCCTTGAATCTAATTTGAGCCACCCTATATTTATATCCGAGCATTATTAGGAAGTATTTATGGTGTGGGGAATATTGTATAACATCAATTTCCGGACCATAAGAACGATATGATCGGAATATCATCTTAATCGATCCAGTTATGATTTACAATTTAACTAAATAATGAAATAACATAATTTATAATATTGTTGATAAATAATAATAATAATATTCTTACCTCTAGGTCCTTGAGGTCCTGGTGGTCCCTGAGGACCAGTTTTTCCATTGAGACCTGTAATAAAAATATATAAATATTATTGATATTAATATATTTTTTTGAAAAAAAAACAGTATATAGAGAGTGAGGGGGAGAGAAAGAGAAAGAGTCAGTGACCTAAATGAGATTGAAGAATGTAATATATAAATGTGTGTTTAATCTTAAATTTCATTTTGGTCACTTATGTATATGTACACAAACACACACACACACACACACACACACACACACATATATATATATATATATATATATATATATATATATATATATATAAAGAGAAAGGAAAAGAGAAAAAAAGAGAAACAAAAAGAAAAAATGTTTATTTGAAATAAATTTGTATATTTTACATTTTGAAATTGACACAAAACTACTTAATTGTACTTAAAATCATTCCATTTAACCTTGTCAAATATTTGTTAACACCGGTTTTATATTTCGTCGGGACTTTTCTTTATATTTCTACAAACTTTCTTGTTCCACTATGAATAAAGTTTCAGAAAGGATTTCCGATAAAACTTCTGTAAATTTTAATTGTATGATACTTTGTTTAAATTCAGTAATCTTACAACAAGACTATAATTTCTTATCTGAACAATTTTATGTTTAACAATTTAAAAGCTTTTGTACAATTTAGTTAAATATAAAACTAAAGCATATTTCAGTCTTAATCTGTCGAGATTCTTCGATTGTAGTGAAAATTTACGGAATTATTTTACGATTTCATAAAATTTATGCTTCATCAATTAACTAATAAAGATTTTCCATTTTGTATACATATATGTATATAATTAATATTTTATAAGTCGTTACAACGTATTTACCCAATATATGTATATATATATATATATATATATATATATATATATATATATACCAGGAGGTTCCCCTCCCTTCTCGTTTTACTCATTGACTCCTGAACTTACTTCTGTTTAACAATACAAAATTATATAAAACATTCAGTATATTTAGGGTCATTATCCGATTGGAACTTCCAAATCAATGAAATATTCTATTCGACATAAGGTAAAATGATATTTTCTAACAAATTCATGCAAGTATATTGGATCATTTTTTCTTGAACCCAATATATAGTCCCAACACCATGTCACAAAAAACAACCTCAAATTTTTATACTGCCTCCACCATATTTTATTATTTTCTGAATGTGATATGGTTTCAATTCAGTTTTTGGAGCTCGCCTTATGAATATTCTACTATCAGGCCCAAATAAATTATTTATTCGGAAAACAAAATATTTTGAATTTTTTTCTGTATTCCAAATTTTTCCAATTTGTATGTTCTTCAGGAAATTTCATTCTATTTTGTATACTTTTTTGCTGACATAAGGTACTTTACGTGAATTCAATCAAATAAATTAGCTTCGTTCAATCTTCTTCGTAGAGTTCTAGCACTAACATTGAGTTAACTTTCTTGTAAAATGTTTTTTTCATTTTAAAAATATCTTTTTTACTTATTAAAATGATTTTTTTGTCAGTTTGAATAGATATTTTTCATTTTCTGATTCTAAATTCATATACAGCTAGGTCTGTTTTTGTGAGGATTATTTTAATGTGATTTTGAAGTTATGTGATTCATATTTCTTCTTAGTATCTTTTTATACGATTTTTTTAAGAATTTCTTTAAGCAGTTATTTAATTCAACGAAAATCTCTTCAGTTTTATGAATAAATGAAGGAATCAGAGCCATTTACTTTCGTTTCTCAAACTGATAAGGAATTTTCGGCTTAAAAGTGTGGTTAACCGGGTTTTTAAAAAGAAATGCACTCCATAAGGTGAAAATTACGGGCGCGATTGCATCGGTAGATAAAGAAGCTACCAAATTTTTTGTTGACAACGCACCAGGTCATCTATGTTTAAAATATCCAAATGTAAACATGATGTATTTTCACCCTATACAATAAGCATTATTCAGCTATTAGATCAAGGGATAATTGCAACTTTTAACAATATTACGTTAAACACACTTTTCAATTTATATTGGATAAACTAAAATATGAGTCAATGGAGGTATTCACACTAGTCAACATTCATACAGTATTCATGGCCCATTACCACTCGTCTCACATGCTCTTACCCAAAAACTAATTTTGTTAGGTGGGGGAATTTGGCGATAAGATGGTGAGACGAGTGGTAATGGGTGTGAATACTGTATGAATGTTAACTAGTGTGAATACCCCCAATAACAGTAATTGACGCTTGGAAAAAAATGTCCATCTTTGACTTTATAAATTATGTTGTTTTTGCTATTACTCAAATAAAACCACACACTTTAAATGCCTGTTGGAAAAAGGCTTGGCCTGCATGTCTTGAAAACAGTGCAGCTATTTAGTTTCTTTTTTATTTAATTTTTTTTATTCTAAACAGTGCAGCTATTATTGCGATGATGATTAAAATATGTATGAAAAATTCTAAAATAAATTACACATATGTACATATTGCTTTGAATAAAATTAAATAGTTGATTAAAAAATAAAATAAAAAAGCTTTATTTTGTATCAATTTTCTACATATATTTGAAATTTTTTTTAAGCATTCTTTATTTCCTAATTTTTTTTTAGGCGAATTTTAGAGTAATTTCGCTTTGGTTTTATACAGTTTTCGAAAATTACGGAACGACCTTTGACTAATTTTTCATATGTAAGAAAAAGTCACACATTCGGTGTCGGTTGTAACTTTTTGCACCGCCATTCACCAAAAATGCCGGCATTTTTGACACTATCTGTGATAGAAATGATATGGTCTGGACGCATATAAAATTTAATGTAACTTGTTGCGGTAGAAATCATATTTTTCAGTGAAATCTTGGAAAATGATATAAAAGAAAATTCAACATATCTTTATATATCGTCTTCTTTGGCCTTATTTTTGACAGCCACTGTTGGCTTTGTCGTTTAGTTAAAAAACAATTAAATTCATCACAATCAGATAAAATGCCTTTCAATATTTCAATTTTGAGCGATGTCCTCCATTTTCTGTTAGGTATATTTTATTATTTGATAAAGAGCTGGCGAAGAAAAATTAACAATAATACAACTAAATTTGTTTAGTTATTCGAACGGAGTTACGAGCAGCTTAAACTTTGAATAAAATTCTTTTATACCGCATTACCAATTTATACAGTTTTACTATTGTTTTTGAATAAAATAAATTTGCACCGTTATGCGCTTTGCAACTGTATCAGCTAAAATCAGTTCTCTCAGTGGTATTATTTCTGATTTTTGTTAAAATTATAATTTAATATACTCAGAATTAAGAGAACAAAAATCAATTATTCTCTGTAATATACAAATGACGAATTTTCGTCATTTGGCTGTGGGTGATTCTCTGGAAGATGACGAATTTTCGTCAAGCAGACGAATATGTGTTAATGAATGATCAACAATTTTAGCAATAACTCTATAACTCTTTCTCTGTTTTTCAAGTTCAATATATTTTTCTTCCCTCAACAGAACAATGGCTAACTCGACCCATAACAATTAAAAATTTCACCACAATAATCACCAAATCACTTGTTTTTTTTTAATTTAAAACACTTGTTTGACTCTTTTTTAAAAAAAATCAAAAACGAACTATGACTTATTTAGAGAAAATTAACTATTGTTTGCACTGTATCTATTTTTATATTCACTCGACATTGAATTGTTTATGACTTATACGGGAAAATTCCTAAAGTTGTCATTTCAATATGACACTAAATAATATTATGATGAAACATTTTATGGTGCAAACAAATTGCAATAAATAGTGTTTTAAAATCACTTCACCTTAAAAAAAAGCGAATTCAATAAGTTGATGATGATGTACCTATTATTTTGGCCAAGAGTGTGTTGTGTGAGTGTGTGTGTGTGTGTATATATATATATATATATGTGTGTGTATTTGTATGTTTGTGCATATATGTTTGTATGTACGTATTTATGTGTACATTTTCACAAATAAGATATATTTGAATGATTCCATTTACATTTATTAAAATGATATATAATAAAAAAAACGAATAAAACAGTTTCCATTTTATTCGGTGCACTGAGACGCACATACCAGTTAAACTCATGATCAAAGAAAAATAAAATTCAGTGAACTTGTGATGTAAAATACGATGTATATAAAGCACAATTACAATTAAAATTTATCGTCGTACCATCTCGCTAGCGTATTCAATTATCAGCTATTCTTTTGTTAGACATTTCACAAGAACGAAGTAGTGAAGCCGCGATAAGCCGAATGCAAGTAAACTATATGAAATATTATTATTTGAAAACTCCAAGATAATTTTTTTATCAAGTTTCCTTGACAGACGAAAAGTAAAAAAAGAAATATTCTGCCGTTATCTTTATTTTTTTTCTTTAACTTAATTAATTTGTGAATTCAAGCGAATACATTTTTTATCGGGCCTTTAAAAGATAAAATGTCAATTTATTTTTTCTTTGTAAAAGAAATGCATTTCAGAATCTATCTATTTATATATATATATATATATATATATATATATATATATATATATATATATATATAAACATATAAGTCTACTAAACGAAGAAAAGTTGAATAGTTAAAAACTGATTTAACTGGAAAATATTATAAAACCGAATTTACCACAAAGATAATTTTAAATATTAAAAAATCAGAACACACAAATGATTTTTAAACAGATTTAATTTTTTTAATCGCTTGCAAGTATTCAAAAAAATAATAATTCAACTAAATATGGTAATAAAAATAATAAGTTTTCAATTTACAAACTACAAAAATCTATTTGATCAATCACCATATTATTATATTTATTCAATTTGATATGAACAATCAAGTTGTACGAGTAAACGAAACATACAGTAGCTCATAATGAAAGCTCACATATTTACTATTAATCATTTATGTATAATAAAAAATACGATAATTTAAATTCTGTAGAAAAATAAATTTATTTTTATTGTGATTCATTAATTTCAATTTTAAATATAATAAAACTAAAAGTGTAATTTATTCACATTATATTGAAAAAATATTCAATAACTACAAATTTTATGTCGAAATAAAACTCTGACAGCTGGCAATTCTAAAAATGTTTAATATAATAAGAAAAAAATCATAATATAATTTTGTATTGATTTTTGTTCAGTTTATGTAAAAGTATTTTTTTTAAAAAAAATCTTAAACATATGTAAGCAATTATCATTAGACATTAAAGTTTGTAATTTAGTCTTTTAGAAAACGAAAATTAGTTCGTATATACAAAATTATAAATAAAAGTAATTCTTTCTAACATAAATTCATAAAAACTTTATGAAATTACAAAAACTTAAAAAAATTTACCAAAAAAATGCCAATAATTAATTTAATAATTACAATGAACAAAAAGGCATTTAAGCAATTATGATAATTTTATGTATGTATGCAGTCGTGTGTGTATGTATGTATATAAGGGGATATATATATATATATATATATATATATATATATATATATATATATATATATATATATATGAGAGTAGTCCCATAAGTACCCGGCCTGACCTGGAGATGGCGGTAGTTGTTTGAAAAATATCACTGTATTAGAAAGTACACAATCTATAAGCATATGTTTCAAGTTTGAGGACGCCACGTTGTTTAGTATTTGTTTGGCAGCCATCAATAGTGAACGTTTTCAGTGAATTTGTGAAAATGGAGAAAATTGGTCATCGTTACGTGATACAATACTTTTATTTGAAAGGCTTCAGCCCAACCAATATAAAAGCTGAACTGGATTCTACTCTGGGTGAGTCTGCTCCTTCGTTTACAACAGTGAAATATTGGGTAGCAGAGTTTAAACGAGGCCGTACGAGCTGCCAAGACGAGCATCGCAGTGGTCGACCAAATGAGGTGACGACTCCAGAAATGGTGAAGAAAATCCACAAAGCGGTACTGGATGATCGTTGACTGAAAGTGCGCGAGTTAGCAGACATAGTAGGCATTTCAAAAAGTGCAGTACATGGCATATTATCTGAAAATTTAGACATGAGAAAGCTGTGTGCAAGATGGGTGCCGTGTTTGCTCACACTCGAGCAAAAATAGTGTCGTGAAGATGTTTCAATTGAGTGTTTAGCAAAGTTTCACAGCAACAAAGCAGAATTTTTGCGCCGTTTCATAACCATGGATGAAACATGGATCCATTACTTCACACCCGAGAAAAAGAATAATCAAAACAATGGACTGAAAAGGGAGAACCTGCTCCAAAGAAGGCGAAGACCGTTTCATCTGTAGGCAAGGTCATGGCGTCGGTTTTTTGGGATGCGCGTGGGATAATTTTCATTGACTATCTTGAAAAAGGAAACACGATCAACGGCGAGTATTATGCGAACTTATTGCAACGTTTGAGCGAAGAAATCAAGCAAAAACGGTCGCATTTGGCTGAGAAGAAAGTGTTGTTTCATCAAGATAATGCACCAGCTCACAAATCCGTTATTGCAATGGCCAAAATTAATGAATTAAAGTTTGAATTGCTACCTCATGCACCCTATTCGCCAGATTTAGAAATTATGAGATTCATTCCCGACAAAAAAGCAAGAGGAGTATTATTTTGGCTGTTCATCACAGATAACATGTATTTGTAAAATATGTGATTCATAGTTATTCCATACATAACTTGTGCTATGGCTCAGTGCAAAAAGATTTCCCAACGTTGTGTTTTTTGATGTCGGCATTTAATGGGTATTTTGAGTGTTGTTTTTGTTAACAGTTCTTATTTATATAAACTAAGTGAACTTATTAAAATCGCTGGATCAAAAAAGTGTATAGTGAGCTGAAAGGAGATATATATTTAAAAAATAAATATATTTTTTAAGCAATTTTGTGTTTTCTTTGTTGGGTCATGTGTGTGTATGTATGTATGTAGGATATATATATATATATATATATATATATATATATATATATATATATATATATACACTCATTAAAATGAATAATGATCTTTTAAATATATGCCTTAAAATATTTATATAAATAATAAATAAAAACTTGCATTTTATTCAATAAATTTACTATGATCTTCTTTAACATCAATCTTATCAAAACTTGAGCACTTCATTATATAAGCTTTGAACCTTAACTTATACATAGTTAGAATGAATTTCCAAGCATGAAGTTGAATGTTAGTAATTCTGTCAGTGTAATAAAACTAAGTGGTTAACTGAAATATACCATACTTCTAATAGAAGAGCAACTAAGCTGTTGATAATTTTTATATTGTATATACTTACATATAAATAATATAAATATTATATATATATATATATATATATATATATATATATATAAATTTTTATCTTATAATTATCATTGTAACTTACATTATTGCACTAAACAAAGTTGTGTAAGAATTGTACTTGACTGTTTATTTAAACTTATAAAAAAATAAACAAAGATTTTACTTAAAATTAAGTATTATCAAATATGAAAAATATTTAAAAGAAATTAATACAAAAACTTTTTTATTTGAAAATTTAATTTTGTAAAAAATATTGATTTAATTTTAACATCTATCGTGAAATAAAATTTGAAACTAATTAACACATTCAAATACAACGTATTTGAATGTGTTAATTAGTCAACCAGGTGCATAAGAGCTTTTGAAAACCACGATAAACTCTCAAGAGATGTGTGAAATTCTATATAATTCCTTATTATAATTGATGTTGTTTAAGTCTGTTCCTCTGAATTCCTTGGTATTTATATGTTTGAAGTATAAGAGCTTATGATCTCTTCTTTGTGTATTTTGTATTATATACAAGATGTGATAATAACATATGATATAAAAAGATAAATCATCTCTTACTAATAGATATTCTAGTGTAATAGAAAGTATAAATTAATGTAAGATTATTAAATAATTAAATACTAGGAATTTAATTTTAAATATAATTGATTTAATAGAAAAATATATTTGAAAAATTCTCCATTTAAAGAGGGTTTTAAATATTTCATCAAATGAATCTTTGTCATAAAATACCTAAAATAAAATTGACTCCGAGAAAAATCTTCTGTGTCTTTGATAAACTTCAAGAAGAATTATTCATCATGAGTATCTAGAAGTTGGTCAAACCCTCATAACAAACATTTACAGTGATCAGCTACAAATAATGCATAATTCATTACAACAAAAATAACCAATACTGATCAATCATCAAAGAGTTTTGTTTTTCAAAATAACTTTCGGGCACATGTTGCTGTAATAAAAGAAAAGGTAGTGAATTTAGGATGGAAAATTCTCCCTTATTAGTTACCAAATATATCACCATCAGATTTACACTTATTTTTGTTGCTAAATAATTATATGCTTAGTAAAATATTTAATTTGATACAGCGTTAAAAACAAAATTTATCAATATTTTGAAAATAAAAATTCTAAATTTTATAAATTGTCTTCTCGTTAAGAAAAGATGGTTAATATAAAAAATATAAGCGTTCTTATTTTAATCTTAAAAGCAGCAGAATTTTTTAGTTACCTAATATTATTACTTATAAGTAAAAATTATTCTTAATAAAATATTTTTATACTTTGTTTCTATGAATAGATTTTTAATTTGAATTATTCTGAAAAATCAACCAATCCAATTTAATATTGATAAATACTGAAATATTTTCCTATCTATTGAATTAAACAATTTAATAATATTGCTTTTTATTAATTTTCCATATTGAAATTTGATAAATATATTTAATTCTATAAATACTAAAACGGAAATGTCAAAAGAGTTGAAATGTATCTATAAATAAGTTTACAAATTGCACGTTGAAATGATTGACATGACATAATTAAATGTGCTCCACGTAGAAGTCATTAATATTCTAGTTTGTGTTGAAGAATGTACATTTAATTACATTCCAATTGAAACGACACAAATAGTAAATAATGAATAATGTACATATAAATATATTTTTGCAATTGAATGTTGGAATAAAAAATAATATTAACATATAAATACAAATTATATACAGATTTTATCTCAAAAATATTCGAATTTAAAAAACAAATTTATGATTTCTATTTTCAACTATTCAAAGTATAGGATAGCCCAAATGAGACTGAAGGATTTAGACATACATTTACTTGCTTAGTATCATTTATTATCCTTTACTATCCCTCAATCTCATTTGGGCCACCATAAAAATTCATTCTGCAGGAATGCAATTTTTACAATTATACCATTTTTGAAAATATGTATGTTATTCTTCTTTAGAAATAACTGTAATTATATTCTAGTAAAATTCTACAAAAAATCAAATTATCCATTCTTAGTGTATTCTAGTGAGGTTTTTTAAGCGTGATAGAGTTTTAAATTAAATCCCTATCGAAAGTTCTATCTAACCTAAAAAACACACGTCAAAATGAAAATGGAAAATTGAGGTTATGATAAAAATGAAATATTTTCGTTTTGTTAAAATAATACATAAATAATTATACATTTTTCTGTTTTATATTCAATATGTATATTAGTATTATATATACATGTGTTTGTGTGTGTGTATGTATGTGTGTGTGTATGTATGTGTGTATATATGAGTATATTGTGTGTGTATGTTTATGTAAAGGTATAATAAAGTGTTTTTTTTTTGTTTGATAGAACTTTCTATAGGGATTCAATTTAAAATTCTATAACCCTTAAAAAAACATCTAAATATTATATAGTATTTATTTTCAATGAGAGATATAAGAAACCTCAAATATCTGATTCTTTACTCTAAGTAAGTTGTATTATTAATAAATTCAAAATTAATATTTAATACTTTTTGTAAATATTTATTAAATATCAGATGAAAATAATAATAAAATAAATTTTATGAAATTATATTCCAGTGAAATTTTACAAAAAATAAAATTATTCTTTTTGGTTTATTACAGTAGTGTCTTTTTACATTAAATGTATGTACACACAGTATTTATTTTCAATAGAAAGGATGGGAAACCTGAATCATATTATTTATTCTAAATAATAATTATATTATTAATATATTTATAAATTGTATATTAATATTTTCTGTAAATATTTATATGTATTATGTAAATATTATTATACATAAATATGGAATGAAAAAATAATGTTTAAAATATATTTAATTAACAACAAAATATATAAAATATATTTTATTGTTAATTAAATATCGTATTTTGTAAATATATATATATAACCATTTAGAGATGAAATTATTATTAAACAAAAATTACATCTGACCAAAACACGAAAACTCGTTTTCAACTTCTGTACTAGATTAATATTCAACACACTTATAGTATTGTTCCACCATTATATTTTAAAATGCCAGCAACAGACATTTCACGTCAAACTGTGTAATTCAATGAAAGTAATGGTTGTTTTGTAGTTGGAATCTAAAATAAGGGTTTTTCAATACCTAGAACTGCATATTGTATTTATTAACATACCCATTCGAATGGAAATTAACCCTGTTTGTGAACTAAGTATTATAGATTCTGTTTGAAGTGATTCGTATAAATTGCAAATATACATTTGAGACTACTAGGGTTAGTTATGTGACTATGTACTCTGTCACCAAATGTTTCTATAGGGGAAAAACATAGAGTATAACCCATCTAATTGACTATCTTTTTTACAAATAGAAAAATATTTAACACAAAATATTTTTTATATATCTTTAATTTTTTTGTTTATGATTTATTATAAAATTAAATAGTTGTTAAATAAAAATATAAAAAATTATATTGCTCAATGTTTATATAACCTGATTTTTAGAAAGAAATATTTTCATTTCACGTACTCCACCTACGATTTATGTTCGCTATAAACATTTACATAAATCACATACAGATGTACATATATACATGTATACGTTTGTACAATGTATGTTTGTGTAAATAAATGCTCATTAAACCTCTAATAAAAAACATGCAACAGACGGGCAGTTAGCAAAAGTTGCGGTATAAAATATTTACATTGTTTTCGTTATGGACGATTTTATAGTATTGTAACTTTTTATTAGATAGTTGAGTGAAAGATAAATATTTGTAACAAATATGAAACATTCAATCAAACGAAAATTTTAATTGAAAAATAATTGAGGTAATGGAATTGGGATAACAAAATGTGTTTTTAGTTAACTCATTTAATGTATTTTCTGATTACAAGTTTATTTATTATATAAATTTAATAAAAAAAATAGAAAATTGAGGTTATGATAAAAATGAAATACTTTCGTTTTGTTAAAATAATACATAAAATAATTATACATTTTTCAGTTTTATATTCTGTATGTATATTAATACCTTCTCTTTTTGAAGTTTCGAAAAAATACTTTTCCTAACTAAAGTATGGCGTTATTCGACTAAATTTTCATCAGATTAAAAATTTAGTAATAATTTCTTATACATAAAAACGATTAAAAATCTATTGATTAAATTTTCATCCGATTAATCCTTGGATTAAAAAATTAATCATGTCATTTTAATCATTTTTTTAAAAAAAATATAAAAACCAACTATCATCTCAAATTAATTTTTTTCTTCCCTTACATATTTACTATTTTTTCAGAAATGAATTTCTTTATTAAACATAATTCTAACCATTTTACCGCCTAGAAGATTGAATTAAAAAAGTAACCGAAACACTTCTTTGTCTTTTATTTTAACTGTTGTACATATTTCCATGAAAATAATTCAGACATTATTATATATTATTAATAATCATTTAAAATTCAATTTCATTAAAATTTATTTGTAATTTCTTCAAGTAAAATAATTTTACTTGAAAATTTGATTTTTAAGTTTTAATTTTTTTCCATTACAATTTAATTAAAAGCAACTTATATTGTTTTTAACTCATATTGTACAATTTTAAATATTCAAATCAATTGGTTCATTAAAACACACAAAACGATTGATGACTTAAAAAATCAATTACGACTAATGCTTAATTTATTAGTCATTAGTCACAGATTGATTTAAAAACGACTAATTTCAAATCAATCTTTTTATTAATCATTTGAATTGACTAAAGATTAATAAAAAAAATCATAACTAACAATTAATTTCAAATAAATAAAATTTTAATCATTAGTAATCAATCGGATATTTTTTCCTACTCTGTTCCTAACTTTTACTCAATTATTATTGTATTTAATAGCAACTATATAAAAACATAAGTTTACAAATATGTTCCATAGTTTTAATTTTTTTAATTATTTGGTTTCAAATTATTTCTTTTATTATTATAAAAGTATTATATGTGTATTTTTTGTAAACAACAGATATATTAAATAAGTTAATTAAAAAAAATCTATTTATTATCCAGTATCATTAAATCGATTATTTTGCAAATGAAAATATTTGTTTAAAATGTTAAAATTTCACTGTAAGCCACTGTACATATTTTAAAAATCTTTCATTTTATATTTAGAAAACTATCTAAAATATATTAAAAAAATATTATATTAAAATTAAATATATTTATGTTTCAGTTATTATCAAAATTCATTATTAATATTTATTTTTATATTCTTTTTATTTTCATATAAATTCTATATTTTTTTCTATTTACCTATCTCCCTTCAATGTGATAAACTATGTATTGCAGTACAGAAATAAAACATATCAACGACTATACAATGTGTAAAAATAAAAAAAAATGTATTATAAAACTATTACACGTATTTAAAAAAATCTATCAATATATGTTCAGTTATGAAAAAAATAATATTTCAAATCTGAATTGTAAAGAACAAATTCCATTTATTGTATCTGACAATACTTGAAGTACAATAGTCAACGTTGATGATAAAATCGAAATAGAACTTTTTTTATGTTCTGTACTTGCAAGCATTCAATACCAACGAGTGATAGAAAGTGATGAATGCTTTTTTCAAATTGATGAAATCCCTACAGAGTAGTAGTTCCAATTCTCTTGATATCATACTATCACTTTACACACAATTTGATCTACCCTCAGCATGTTCCTTACACATACACACATACACACACACACACACACACACACATATATATATATATATATATATATATATATATATATAAGCGAGAATTTAAACAATTTATTCATTCAACAGAAATAAATTTAAAATCAGTAACAATACTTTATTTTTTACAAATGATTCACTACATAAAATACTGATTTTTTTTCGTTAACAAAACATTCAGAAGTTTTTAACTATCCAGATTTGTTAAATAATTTTTGATAATAAATTCATCGTTAAAAAAATATTTCTTAATATTCTATTTTTTATTGTATAAAACTTTTAAATTATGATTCAAATTGAAACATTTATGCATAAATGTTTGAAGATTCATTTTAATGTAAATAAAAATGTTGTAGAGTTCGATTAATCATTTAGAAAAACTTTGTGTGCGATTTTATTTGTTTAAACTTCAAAAACAATGACATAGCTATCGAAATATGCAAATTGCATGACAAAGCGAACAATGAACAGTTGATGAACATTAGCTGAGGAAGAAGAGTTTGTAATAAATAAATTTAATTACAGTGTTAAAACTATAAATTTTACCATATTGTTTATTAGATTATTATTTTTGAGTCACTACATACATACAAACATATATTAGGTGTACTCATAAGTAATGTCGTTTTTTCAAATTTTAAAAACATTGCCATCTACTTATTAAATAAAATTATTAGATAAAATAAAATTTTGTACATTATCAAAAACGACATTACTTATGGGTACACCTAATATATATGAGGGGGGGGCAAGATAACAGAGATGGAGGAAGAGAATGGAAAGAAAGAGAGAGAAAAAGAAAATTTACTTAAAGAAGTAAAGCCTCAATGAAAATTCTCAACAATTTACCTAGTCAGAGTAATAAGTATAACTAAGTCCTAAAAATAGTAAAATTCAATGAAGTTTTTATCCAGCAAATATGATGCTGATGATTATATATATATATATATATATATATATATATATATGTATATAAATATATATATATATATATATACGAGGTCGTTTGATAAGTCCGTGTAAATTCCGAAAGATGGCACCACTGGTGCATATCGAGGTTATTTTTAATTAGTAGCACCTCTTGGAAGAGCACACATCAAGTTTCAGCCATATCGGTCTATTCCTTTGTGTTTGACAATCGTTGGAATCAAGGAAATCGAGTGATTGTCAAATAATGGACGAAAAAGAATTTCGCGTGTTGATTAAACACTACTTCATTAAAGGCAAAACGCCTCAGAGACTAAACAGAAGCTTGATAAACATTATGGTGACTCTGCACCTTCGATTAGTGCGGTTTATAAGTGGTTTCAAAATTTTCGGAGTGGCCATATGAGCACAAGAGACGCTGAACGTTCTGGACGCCCTGTTGAGGTCACCACTTCAGAAATCATTGATAAAATCCATGATATGGCGATGGATGACAGAAAAGTGAAAGTGCGTGAGATTACTAGTGCTGTAGGCATCTCGTGTGAACGGGTACATAATATTTTGCACCAACATTTGGACATGAAAAAGCTATCAGGCCAGGTGCCGGATTGCCACGATCGACCAAAAACGAGGTCGTGTGAAGTGTTGCAAGAACGGTTTGCAGCTGTTTCAGCGAAATCCGCTCTTTTAAGCGTTGTTTCATCACTGTAGATGAAACATGGATACATCACTGCACTCCTGAGACCAAAGAGCAGTCTAAACAATGGGTTATCAAGGGGGAATCTGCTCCGAAAAAGGCGAAGACAATTCCTTCGGCCGGGAAGGTTATGGCGACTGTCTTTTGGGATTCGCAAGGAATAATCTTTATCGACTATTTGGAAAAGGGTAAAACCATTACAGGTGCATATTATTCATTGTTATTGGATGGTTTGAAAACCAAGTTGCAAGAAAAACGTCCCCGATTAGCCCACAAAAAAGTCCTCTTTCATCACGACAACGTACCAACTCACACCTCAGCAGTTGTGGCCGCAAAACTAATGGAAATAGGGTTCCAAATCGTTTCACATCCCCCCTATTCTCCAGACTTGGCTCCATCGGACTATTATTTGTTCCCTAATATGAAGAAATGGCTCGCGGAAAAAGATTTTATTCGAACGAGGAGGTGAATGCAGGAACGAATGACTATTTTACAGACTTGGACAAATCCTATTATTCGGAAGGGATCAATAAACTAGAGCAGCGTTGGATGAAGTGTATAAGCCTAAAGGAGACTTTGTTGAAAAATAAAATCGATTTACTCAAAAACATGAAGCAGTTTTTATTTTTACACGGACTTATCAAACAACTCGTATATATATATATATATATATATATATATATATATATATATATATATATATATATATATTCATGCATGTGTATTAAAAAATATTTAAATAATATTACTAATAATTAATTGAAAAATTTAAAGAGGTAATTGGTAAATTTATATAATTTAAAATTTATGAAATTAACATTATTTTATTAAAATTTAAATCATGACTAGAAATTATTGAAACTAAATATTCGGTTAATATTTATAATTTTTACATTCATTTAATTTTAATATTATTTTTAATGGAGAAACATTATCTAACAACAATCTGTCTATCTCAAAATAAATTTACAAATATTTTTTTAAATATATATTCACTGGTGAATAAAAGATCATCCCAAAATGATCCAACTCGAGTTATCTAATACTTTTCTATTCCATTCTAATAAGATTTTCGTTTTCTTTATCCCAACTAATAAAAAGCATCTTTCTGAGCTTTTTATACCTGTGGGTTCGCAAGCAACAATTTTTCTTGTACATAGTGGTATTTTCTTCTTGGTATACGAACAGCTCATTCCATTTTAAATTTCTCACTTTTGCTTTGTTTTTCATTTTATTTTATTTTCTAATTCACTTGTTCCTCTTTTTGTTTGCAAGAGCTACTTCTTGAATTTTTCATGATTCTCAGTGTTCTCTATTTAAACGGGAAAATGAAAATTCTGTTTTGTACTATATTATATATATATATATATATATATATATATATATATATATATATATATATATATATATATATATATATATACGTATGTACTACCAAAAACTGACAATTATTATAAAAAGTATTTAATTTTTTTTCTACTCTAACCATTTATTAGTTGTTATTTTTCATTCTATTAGAACATTGTAAATGCATTTATACCACATTTTAAAAAGTGCTGTAGGATATATTTTATTCTACATTTTGCTTCGTTTTTGTATCTCACTGTTTTTCTATTAGTTTTATTTAGTATTACTAATGTATAAAAACATCAGTATATATTTACGAGTATAAAAATAAATTTTATTTATATATAATGTAACTTTTTATTCCAAAAATGAAAACTCTTCCATCGGAATTATTGATCTAAATATAGGTATTAAAATCAATTAATAAATTGTAAAATTATAAATTGTTCTTTTTTTTAAAAAAATAAAACATTACTTTTATATTTACATAATTTTCATCAATCTGAAAAAACGCAGGTAAAAATCATTAGAAATCAAACGAAACAAACCCATACATCGAATAACGAAAAGATTAATTCAAATAATACAATTTTTCCGCAACGTTCTACATTTATTCTCAGTTTACCAAATTCACTGTAACTTTTATCAAGACGGAAACAAAGTTTCTAATAAAGTTACTACTTGAAAACTTCCCAAAAACTTATTGTACGTATGAAATTTTATAGAAAATTAAAGGTTGAATTCTTAAATCAATTCAGAACGAACAACTGAAAAGTTTTTGAATGGGAAGTGAAGATTAAAAAAGCGTGTTCAAGTCAGTAAATTATGGTTTTGTAAGATTAAATATATAGAACGAGGTTAGTTAATATTCTATGAAATATTCCACTGAATATGAACTCAGCGTTGTTTTATTTATCTTTTGCATTGCTTGTTTTATTATGTTTACTAACGTTCATTGTTCTCATTTCATTTTTCTTAATTTGTATGATATCTACATTCAAATTATATACACATTATATATATATATATATATATATATATATATATATATATATATACATATATAATGTTTACACAAGTGTATTTGTAACGTTAGTCCCAAATCTGACCCGTGGGATATGAAAACCAGAACGGGATAGAAGTGATTAATGCAAAATCAATGGACATAGTTTCGATACGTGTTAGATATGTGTTTATATATATATATATATATATATATATATATATATATATATATATATATATATGTTTATGTGTATACGGCTATTTTCATGTTGTACACTCACACACACACACACACACACATATATATATATATATATATATATAATCTTTGATCTAACCTATATGTATCATATTATATATAATATGATACATATAGGTTAGATCAAAGATTAAACCTGTGCGTTTTCTCCTAATAAAACATTTTTGATTTACTTAAATTTTATTTATATAAATGAGAATTTAATTGTTATTTTTTAAATTGTAATGCATAATATTATATATATTAGACAATCTGCTAGTTTTTTTAAAAAAAATTAAACGAAATATTATTCGTTTAAAAATTTCATTTTAATTATTTTTAAAAAAAAAATAAAAATAAAAGAAGCATACATATTATATAACGTTGATCGTTATTAAAATATGACATTGTTAGGACTTCTGAAGTACCTTATTAGAGAATTTTCCGGATCACCGATAATTAGATTAGTACATATATTATAATTTACCCAACAGTTAACCCAAAAATTTTAAACATAAATCATGTATAATTAATAAAGACAATATCACAATGACCTTGAATTTGTTCAGCATTTTACATTATGCATTTATGAATTGAAGAGATATTTTTTTGTATAAAACTTTAAAAACATCTTTTTAACTATTTTAATATGTATAGTAATATCTTTATAGAAACATAATCTTGTTTAACTCGTTCGCTACCAGTGCTTCAGGAGAAAAATCGCCACCACAGCCCAGACGTTTTATTATTTAAATATGATACCAAATTGTCATTAATTTTTGTGCGATGTATTTATAACGTTCTAAATGAGTAAAATTAACAATTTTACAAACTGACACACATATGTTTTGCAATATTTGTCTATATATAGCCCAATTGGTAGTCTTGTAGTTGTTTGACAGATTTCGCAGGCATACATAGTAGACTTCGCAGAAATACAGTAATTGTTTTTTTTAAAGTAGAATAACTCCATTTTTAGAAAAAAATGAGTTAATGACAGTTTTAGGTAGACATACGAGGGTGGTCCCAGAAGTACACGACCCAACAAAGAAAACACAAAAATTTTGAAAAAAAATATATTTCTTTTTCAACATAATCTCCTTTGAGCTCTATACACTTTTCCCAGCGATGTTCAATAAGTTCGATACCCTTTTTATAATAAGAACTGTCTTGCTCGTCAAAATATCCATTAACTACCGACATCACTTCTTCATCGTTGGGAAATCTTTGACCACTGAGCCATTTTTTCAAGTTTGGGAACAGAAAATAATCCGAGGGGGCTAAATCTGGCGAATAGGGTGCATGAGGTAGCAATTCAAGCTTTAATTCATTAATTTTGGGGATTGGAATAACGGATTTGTGAGCTGGTGCGTTGTTTTGATGAAACAACACTTTCTTCTTAGCCAAATGCGGTCGTTTTTGATTGATTTCTTTGCTCAAACGTTGCAATAAGTTCGCATAATACTCGCCGTTGATAGTTTTTCCTTTTTCAATATAGTCAATGAAAATTATCCCACGCGCATCCCAAAAAAATCGATGCCATGACCTTGCCTGCAGATGAAACGGTCTTCGCCTTCTTTGGAGCCAGTTCTCCCTTTTCAGTCCATTGTTTTGATTGTTCTTTTATCTCGGGTGTGAAATGATGGACCCATGTTTCATCCATGGTTATGAAACGGCGCAAAAATTCTGCTTTGTTGCTGTGAAACTTCGCTAAACACTCAATTGAAACATCTTCACGACACTGTTTTTGCTCGAGTGTGAGTAAACGCGGCACCCATCTTGCACACAGCTTTCTCATGTTCAAATTTTCAGATAATATGCGATGTACCGCACTTTTTAAAATGCCTACTATGTATGCTAGCTCGCGCACTTTTAGTCGATGATCATCCAGTACCGCTTTGTGGATTTTCTTCACCATTTCTGGAGTCATCACCTAATTTGGTCGACCACTGCGATGCTCGTCTTGGCAGCTCGTACGGCCTCGTTTAAACTCTGCTACCCAATATTTCACTGTTGTAAACGAAGGAGCAGCCTCATCCAGAGTAGAATCCAGTTTATCTTTTATATTGGTTGGGCTGAGGCCTTTCAAATAAAAGTATTGTATCACGTAACGATGACCAATTTTCTCTATTTTCACAAATTCACTGAAAACGTTCGCTATTGATGGCTGCCAAACAAATACTAAACAACGTGGCGTCCTCAAACTTGAAACATATGATATATATTGTGTACTTTCTAATACAGTGATATTTTTCAAACAACTACCGCCATCTCTAGGTCAGGCCGGGTACTTATGGGACTACCCTCGTATAATATACTCATAAATTAATCAAAAGAAATTTTCTGTATAGTTTTATCGTAAGACTGTTATATTAGAAAGCGGTAGAAGTCCATTTATACATACATTGAGATATTTAAAAATTATTAATATAAAAAAAATTAAAAATTGGTTTGAAAATTTTTTTGAAAAATTTTCGGAAATTTTTTTTGGAAAATTTATTAATAAACAATAATTGTTTATTTATACATTTTTATATAATACAACTAAAAATATTCCAAAGTCGATTTTTCATAATTCAAACGCAAACCTTTAAATATTATATCTCAATGTATAAATAAATGGAGTTATTGCACTATCAAAAACAAATGGATCAATTTGTTATTAATGAAAGTGTTATAAATCCATTTAAAATTAAATGTATATACATAATGTTATACAAATAAAAATACTATCTGTATATTGGAATACGTGCCAATAACGTTAATTTCGCACTATATACTGAATATTGACATACATGTCAATTACCTTTCGTGTTGTTTGATAAATTTTTAAATACCACGTGGATTTAATTTACTGTTATTTATTTGATTATTTAATTATTTTTACATAATAAATTTGAACAAGTTTATAAACATAGTTTTAAAACGTAACCCAAATTTATTAACATTTGCCAATATTTTTTAATTCATTCAAACATATTCGTATATATATATATATTAGGTTGGCAAATATCTCCCTTCCGCCTTCTGGTCTTTTGAATTTCGCAGCTATGTACAAAAAAAAAGCGGAAGGGAGATACTTGCCAACCTAATATATATATATATATATATATATATATATATATATATATATATTCGTGACGCCCAGATCTTATTGTTTTTAACACAATTATCTGTTTGCGGTACGATTTGGTACAAACAGTTATCATAAACTAATAATGAGCATCTGTCACCATTCCTTTTTCATCTGTCCAGGTTCATTTTATATGTCACAGATCCGACATACATTTATGACGCTGGGCTGAGGTAAGAAAATCGAGTCGTCACACATGTGTGACGCTGGTAGCGAACGAGTTAAATAACCATTAAAATCAGAAAAAATAAACAAATAATGAAAATACACTTTATAATTATTTCATTTTGAAAATTTAATTTCATGAATTTAAATTCAAATCTTTTTAATTTATATAACTGTAATTCAATATTCATTCAAGATATATTTTATAAATACTTACCATCTTTTCCATCCTTTCCGTCTTTACCGGGCAAACCATTAGTTCCTGGTTTACCATGATCGCCTGGTATTCCATCAATACCACTACGACCTGGTACACCGTCCAGACCTGGCTCACCAGGTACTCCATCACGGCCATCAAGACCTTGAACTCCTGGTAATCCTACTTCACCTTTCGGACCACGCGGTCCAGTTGGACCTGGAGGTCCCATTTGACCAGGAAGACCAGGTTCGCCGCGATCACCACGTAAGCCACGATCACCACGATCTCCAGGTGGTCCTTGATCTCCTTTCATTGAAGGAAGACAGAAGTCTCGGGACTCGTGACAGAAACTCATGATGTCTTTTTTCTGAAAAAGAAAAAGTTCATTAATAGATCATTCAGGATTGGAAAAATATTCTAATAATAAATTTATTTGGGACTTTTAAGATTAAAATATTATACAAATATCAGTAGATTATATATATATATATATATATATATATATATATATATAAGAATATCCAAAAATTATAATTTTATTTTAATTAAAAATTCTAATCTTCTTTATTACAATTGTTTAAAGTACTTTATAATTGTTTATTTCACTAATTAAGGTATATAATAATGAAATAATTTCTAATTTATTTTATTATATAATTTCAAATTCGTATTTACATATATATATATAGATATATATATAGTGTTTTTTTAAGTGTGATAGAAATTTAAATTGAATCCCTTTCAAAAGTTCTATCTAACCTAAAAATATCTCTATATGTGTGCGTGTATGTTTGTATGTATGTATGTATGTGTGTGTGTGTGTGTGTGTGTGTGTGTGTATATATATATATATATATATATATATATATATAGAGAGAGAGAGAGAGAGAGAGATTTTAGGTTAGATATAATTTTCGATAGGAATTTAATTTAAACTTCTATCACTCTTAAACTCTCTCTCTCTCTATCTATATATCTATCCATATCTCTCTCTCTCTATATATATATATATATATCCATTTTGTTTTGAAACTGACACAACTTCTCTTTAACACAAATAAATCACTCGGTAACAAAACCGTAAAATTTTATAAAATTATTTATTATCATTTATAATTTTTAACTTTTATTATAATATCAGTAAATTTAGTTTTCTTTCAGACTTTTTCTCTTTCTGTTTCTACTCGTTATTTCTAACATGTGTATTTCCATGATTCTTTATTTACTTGAAATTGCTGAATTATTCTATCATTTAACACCAATGTTTAAAGACTATAAATAAAAACAGTTAGAATGCATTGATAAAAAAATATTTTCTTCAAACGTAGAGGAATATTCGATTTCATAATATAGAATAACCCAAATGAAACGGAAGGATGATAAGAATAACATGGTAGTAAGCGAATAAATATTCCTTTTATGTTAATGAGTTGTCTAAAGTACACTTACATTCAAATTTTTTCTATTTCTATTCATTTTAAATCGATTTTCTTCTGAACTACAAAAACATTTAACATTACTTTTGTCTTCATGCAGTTTATCGTAAAATCAATATTTTACAATGATTTACATTTGTAGTTAAGAAGATATATAGTAAATGAATTAGAAAATCTATTGAAAAATAACAATAAATGTGTAAACGCTAAAGATTCTCAACATCTTCGGCCATCTTATTTTTACTCTGACCTATAACTATAAAATAAACATAATCACATTTTTCATTTAAGTATTACTTACAAGGTATGTAATAAGTCTTTGTGTTGCTCCCACTGGAGGAATTTACACTAGTCAACATTCATACAGTATTCACGTCCATTACCGTTCGTCTCACACCCTCTTACCACCAAAATCCCCCACCTAAAAAAAATAGTTTTCGGGTAAGAGCGTGTGAGACGAATGGTAATGGGCCGTGAATACTGTATGAATGTTGACTAGTGTGAATATCCTCATTTACATGTTAGTGAGTACTTCGTCACTTTAATCAGAAATCTTTTCTAAATTTTCTCTGCAATATTCAAAAAATAACGAATAATTCCATTTTGAATCTTATTTACACCCTATCGTCAGTTTGAAACACTAAAGTTAAATAAATGTAAATATACAGAATTTTTTGATTAATTTTTTATTTTTTTCAAAATCATCCAAACTTATTGAGAAAATAATAATAACGTTAGCAATAGTATGTGAATATATATACTTAAGAAAACATCACTTTGCCACCAATTTTCGATAGTTTTTTTTACATGAAATTCAGGTGTCTTAGAACAAACCGTACTGCAACGCGTTTCATGTTTAAATTATCAACTTAAATGGTATAAACAGAGCTAAGAGATATTTTAAAATGTTCATCAATCTCTATCAATTTTCAAACACTATTATAATATTATAATCAATTTTCAAACACTATTTCCTGCACTATTTTGTGGTCGATGTTAACAGACGTCTGTAACGCTGCAAGTCTTCAACGAATTTATGACCCTTTTTTGAATGTTTTATATTACTCATATGCCCGTGTTTTTAACATACAAATATCACCATAGGCTTTTTTAACATTTTTAGCACTTCGGTACAAGATACTTTATTCGAAACACAAAATTTAATGTAAACTCTTTGCTGAACAATTGTATTCATTGTAAAAATCGGTTTTGATATCTGCAATCGACTGATACTAACAGCTGACATAAACAATCGCGCTCAAACTGGCATAAAATTCAATTGCAGTGTTGCCAATTTATTCACGAACAATTTAAGATTTCTTTAATGTAGGTCTTTTAAATAAATAATTATCTATACTTTTTGTATAAACTGTATGTATACATATATATATATATATATATATATATATATATATATATATATATATATATATATATACATACGAGGGTAGTCCCATAAGTACCCGGTCTGACCTAGAGATAGCGGTAGTTGTTTGAAAAATATCACTGTATTAGAAAGTACACAATCTATAAGCATATGTTTCAAGTTTGAGGACGCCACGTTGTTTAGTATTTGTTTGGCAGCCATCAATAGTGAACGTTTTCTGTGAATTTGTGAAAATGGAGAAAATTGGTCATCGTTAAGTGATAAAATACTTTTATTTGAAAGGCCTCAGCCCAACCAATATAAAAGCTGAACTGAATTCTACTCTGGGTGAGTCTGCTCCTTCGTTTACAACAGTGAAATATTGGGTAGCAGAGTTTAAACGAGGCCGTACGAGCTGCCAAGACTAGCATCAATGGTCGACCAAATGAAGTGGCGACTCCAGAAATGGCGAAGAAAATCCACAAAGCGGTACTGGATGATCGTCGACTGAAAGTGCGCGAGTTAGCAGACATAGTAGGCATTTCAATAAGTGCGGTACATCGCATATTATCTGAAAATTTGGACATGAGAAAGCTGTGTGCAAGATGGGTGCCGCGTTTGCTCACACTCGAGCAAAAACAGTGTCGTGAAGATGTTTCAATTGAGTGTTTAGCAAAGTTTCACAGCAGTAAAGCAGAATTTTTGCGCCGTTTCATAACCATGGATGAAACATGGATCCATCACTTCACACCCGAGACAAAAGAACAATCAAAACAATGGACTGAAAAGGGAGAACCGGCTCCAATGAAGGCGAAGACCGTTTCATCTGCAGGTAAGGTCATGGCGTCGGTTTTTTGGGATGCGCGTGGGATAATTTTTTTAATAAAGTTTGAATTGCTACCTCATGCACCCTATTCGCCAGATTTATCCCCCTCGGATTATTTTCTGTTCCCAAACTTGAAAAAATGGCTCAGTGGTCAAAGATTTCCCAACGATGAAGAAGTGATGTCGGCAGTTAATGGGTATTTTGAGGAGCAAGACAGTTCTTATTATAAAAAGGGTATCGAACTTATTAAACATCGCTGGGAAAAGTGTATAGAGCTGAATGGAGATTATGTTGAAAAATAAATATTTTTTTTTTCAAAATTTTTGTGCTTTCTTTGTTGGGTCGGGTACTTCTGGGACCACCCTCGTATATATATATATATATATATATATATATATATATATATATATGTATATATATATATATATATATATATATATATATATATATATATATATATATATATATATATATATACAGCTAGGTCTGTTTTTGTGTGGGTTATTTTAATGCGATTTTGAAGTTATGCGATTCATATATCTTCTTAGTATCTTTTTATGCCGACTTTTTTTAAGATTTCAACGAAAAGCTCTTAAATTGTATAAACAAATGAAGGAATCAGATATATTTACTTCCGTTTCTTAAACTGATAAGAAATTTTCGGCTAGCAAAGGATGGTTAACCGAGTTTTTAAAAAGGAATGCACTGCATAACGTAAAGATTATGGGCGCGGTTGCATCGATAGATGAAAAAGCTGCCAAAAATTTTCCAGAAGAGTTATCCAAAATTATTAAAAATGGTGGATATTGTTCACACCGAGTATTTAATGCTGATGAAACAGGACTGTTTTGGAAAAAAATACTTAGTCGAATTTATATCGCAAATTCTAAAAGAAGTCAGTGGATTTAAAGCAAGCAAAGATCGAATAACATTGTAGCAATGCATCGAGAGATCGGATGCTGAAACGTCTAATGGTAAATCGATATCTAAGACCACGCGCACTAAAAGGCACAGATTAAAAACCACTGCTGATACATTGGATGGCTAATACAAAGGCTTGGGTGCAACTGCAATATTTACTGATTGGTTTAATAATTGCTTTTTACCAGAAGTGAAAACGTATATGAAGCAAAAAAGTCTCGATTTCAAAATGTTATTACTTGTTAACAACGCACCAGGTCATCCATGTTTAGAACATCCAAATGTAAAGATGATGTTTTTTCCACCCAATACAACAAACATTATTCAGCCATTCGATCAAGGCATAATTACAACTTTTAAACAATATTACGTTAAACGCACTTTTCAATTTATATTGGATAAACTAGAAAATGAATCAAAAGCAGTTACAGTAACTAACGCTTGGAAAAATTTTTCAATCTTTGACTATAAATTATGTTGCATTTGCTATTACTCAAATAAAACCACACACTTTAAATGTCTGTTGAAAAAAGGTTTCGTCTACATGTCTTGAAAACAATGCAGCTATTTACTTTCTTTTTATTTTCTTTTTTTATTCTAAACAGTGCAGATATTTTTGCGATGATGATTAAAATATGTATGAAAAATTCTAAAATAAATTACGCATATGTACATATTGCTTTGAATAAAATTAAATAGTTAATTAAAAAATAAAGTAAAAAGTTTTGTTTTGTATCAATTTTTTGCAGATATTTGAAATTTCTTTAAGCATTCTTTATTTCCTGATTTTTATGAGAATTTTAAAGTAATTTCACTTTGTAGATTTGGTTTTATGCATTTTTTGAAAATTACGGAACATATCCCTACTTTTTCAATGTAAGTTAAGTCTTTTTTGTGCGATTTTCTTAATGCGGTTTTCTGCGGAACGTATCTACCGCATAAAAAAGACTCAGGTGTATTTATATATATATATATATATATATATATATATATATATGTATAATGTCATTGAATTTATTCTCAACTTCTATTAAGTTTTATAAACAAGCCAGACAAAAAAAGCATACACATATTGATTACAAACTTTTCCATTTACTTTTGTATAGCCATATGTTCTTTTTTTATCGCGCATTGAAACGCAACAGCATATTGCAAACAATACAAAACGTGAAAGATTTACAGACGTGTATTGTCATTTTAACTGCACTTGAAAATATGCCATACAACACTCTAGAAGAATACTCTTACATATACGTGCACAGATAACAAAAGCACTGTGCTTCAGGGAAGTCATTGTACGTGACGACATATTTTTAGTCCAACAAGCGGAAAACAACAATAAATATTTGCAAAAGATACTAGAACTTAAACACAGACGTTATTACGAATGGACATTGTACGGTGCACTATTACGTTAGTAACGTGACATATCTGCAGTTATTCTTTCTTGGAAATATATTTGTGACAATATTTTTGCTCTATGCATACAAGAGGAAATAGTAAACAGATATATCAATGTACATATAACGATATTATAAATAATTCTACAAATGTTTGATTCGTTACACATACACATACATATATGTGTATGTTTATATACATATATACAGGTAATTCTCCTGCAACAATAGATAACACGATTTTTATTATAGAAAATATATCAGAAAATTATAAAACAATAAATAATTACAAAATAATATGTATTTGCTTCTAATCTCATATAACACAGTTTCACACGACGCGGTATTTTAGGAATCTATCTAACGTGTTGTAGGAGGGTTACCTATATATATATATATATATATATATATATATATATATATATATATATATATATATATATATATGAATGGATGGATGGATGGATGTATTTATTTCCTGTTTTTATAATCTAGCTTTGGTTATTGAATATATACCAACAATTAGTTATTAATGAATAAATATTGAATATTTATAAAATATTTGGGTGTTAAAGTAAATAATTAATGCGTATAAATGTGAAATAATTACAGTTATTTATAATAATATCACTAGGATAGCAAGTGTGGTGACAGGATTTTTAATTTTAAATCAAGTCTTTTCAATACTTTTTATCTCTTCTAATTTAATTTTTAAGATTTTTCATTGATGAAACCACGTATTAATATGCATAAAATAAAAAGCATTTAAATACAAGTATCTCTGTAGAAATTTGAATTTTCACCAATTTGTTTTTGTAACTTCACAACTTAATTTTTAATTCATAATCATTTCTAATATACCAAGAAGGAAAAACTATTCATGGAATAAAATTCTCTCAGCTGGGTATTTCATAGAAGCTTTAAACAAATCAACGAATTTATAGAGTCTTTGCTACTTTCCAAATTCTCCACACCCAAGCTGCTCAATCATTCCCCATACACTTCTGTATATCTCATACGAAGAGCTCATCAAAATCTTATATATTTTTTCTTTAACGCCTATACTACACTCCTTAATTTATTTTGCACAATTAGATTTTTATGAGTCTTACATATGTTTGGAAATATTCCATCTCATAATAAAAATAACTGTAATGTGATTATGAAATATTTACATAGATCAGATGATTTAATTTCTACTTTATTGGTAAAGTAGAATAAATAATTTTTTTTCTAATAAGGAATGGAATATAGGTATTTTTGAGAGATAAAATTCCATACCATTATATTTCATCCAATTAATAATTTTATTTATATAAAAAAATAAATGTCGAACATAGAACTCAGACACCATTTTCTTTATAAATAACGTATTGCATAGTATAATTCCATCTGGAAGATCATTTATAAAAATAATAAACAGAAATAGACTAATAACATTATCTTAAGGGGTCATAGACCAATCAGAAAGTAGAAAAATCAATTTTTGGATTTTTACATTTTCTCTAAGTATAATATCCGGAAAATATTTCCTGAAAATTTCAAAATAATCTGGCTAAAATTAATGGAGGTATAGGTATACTAGTTTTTTTATAAATACTTGTGTAACTAGTTTTGAAATTTTAAATGTGTTTTTCTGAAAATCTCATTTTCAAAACCGTTGATCAAAATATCTCAAAAAATGCTGCATCAATTTATTTCAAATTTTGCAGGATTATTATAGATACAAAAAACTTGTCCTAGAACAAAGTTGCATAGTATCTTTTTTCATCAAAAATAAAAATGTTAATTAGAATGTCCGTCATTTTGTTCCAATTCATTATTTCGAAAAATTGGTCATTAAAGGACTTCATAATTTAATATATAAAACAAATCTTCATTTTTTGATTTCATATGATTCAAATCTGAGCAGCAGTGGTCATAAATATTTTTTTTTCAAAGGACCTACGGGAGAATGACCATACCTCTTTTATTTTTATATATTTTTATTTAAAAAATGATGTAAATTTCTTTTTAATATACGTTTTTAGATACCCGAACATTTTTTGATAACCATGTTATAGTTCTAGAAAAAAAATTAAAAAGTCACGTTTTTTTCGATATCTTGACTGAACATAACCTCTTAAACTAAAATGATTATTATTTCATCTGACAGTATGTTTTCAATTATAACCATTTGATTATTACTTAAAATGCTTTAATCAATCCATTATTGACTTATTGAAGATTTTAAAAAAGTCCAAAATATAGCTTGACCTAAATAAGACTGAAAGGTAGTAAAAAATAGTTGATAGTAAACAAGAAAATGTATGTATAAACCCTTCAGTCTCATTTTGAAACAATAGTAATATATTGTAACAGCATTTAATTATGTCTTTAACATTTTATTTTGAAACTCGAGAAAATGTTTAACATATAAATAATTAACCCTACATTGCACGTATAAAATTCAATTTATAAATACATTTCAAATTAAATCATAAAATGTAATTAATCTCTGAATAATACGCTCTGAATTGATTGAAGGTCGATTTACTACAAAACGTACAAAATAATTTTCTCTCCTTAAATGGCGCATAGAACAAAAACATGTTTTTCCTAACGGAAAACGAGATAAATATTTAAAATAACAGACGTCATAAGAATAACTCGAGTTGTTTTCGTAATGACTATCGTTATACATGTTTGAAATAAAATATTTTCGAATGTGCTTCATTTAATTGTAAACGGAAACATAATATTAAATATACATGTTTACCTATACATTGTAAACGATTGTGTATTTCCGTTATGTTAATTTTAGTAAACTGAACATTCTCGTTTACATTCGACCTTTTTGATTATATAGAAAGAAATATACATTATTCATCTTATTTAGTCGTACATAAATAACAAAAAGGACATGAGTGGAGTAAATTCGATTGAAATATTTAATTCATACAAGTGTATGTTTATTTAGGAAATCAACGTTGGTTCATTTTATTTTGTTAACATTGATTTCATCCACAATATAATTTAATCGTTTATGGTTATGTCTTCCTTCAGGACAGGAATGTTTCATTTACTGCAACCGCACAAATTCAATTATTCAATGGACATTATTCATTTAATGGAAAAAGCCTTTTAATTCGATATAAATTTTAGTTTCTGTTAAAGATAATTATTTACATATGATGAGATATAAAAACAAACTATTTAAACATAAAATGAACTCATTATAAGGTCATTGTGTACACATATTTTTTTTCGTTACAATTATTTATTTTGTTACTAAATTTTTTATATTTTTTTGAGAAAAAACTTCAATAATTTTTATAATTAAAAATATAATGAAAATTGTTATGTTTAAAAAAATAAAAGTGTGCTATAAAATAATTTCACTAAAAAAATGATCATCATTAACCAATTTATATCCATTACTGGATGAAAATCTCGTCTTAACATTTCACTTCGAACGATTCAATATTTTTCTTTTTCAATTTGCACTAGCGAAATTCTTATATTTCTTTTCCATAAATCCATTGATCTCAACTTTTTCTTTTTGTGTCTCTAGCTTCCCAGTCAATAATTTCTCTTGTCCATCGGTCTTCTCCTTTTCTTACTACCAGTCCTTTTCCCTTTTAAACTTTTTAATTTTGAGTCAATAGCCATAACTTTTGTTTTCTTTCTGATCCACTCATTATTCTCTACTTAACATTCCTAACAGATATATTTCCATACTTTTTGCATTATCTGAAGCCATTGAATTATTCTGAAATTTAATATCCATATTTAGGTAAGAATAGATGGAACAGATTGATCAAAAACTTTTATTTAAACATAAAGAAATGCTTGACTTCATAATATGATTTTTCTAAATTGACATCATCAAACTTTATTCTCTCATTTATTTTATCTTTACAAGTTTCTTTAGTTTTAGTGAATTCCTAACTCTCTCTCTCTCTCTCTCTCCCTCTCTCTCTCTCTCTCTCTATATATATATATATATATATATATATATATATATTTAAATTTCTTCTATTTCTGATTTTTTATTTGATTTTCATCTGATTTAAAAATAAATTGTATATTATTTTAATTTTGCTTTTATTTGCACTTCCAAAACCACAACATTTTACAAAAGTATTCAATAATTACTTATTATTCACTCTCCATCACCATTTTAATTTTTAGTACGAGGGTCGTTTGATAAGTATGGTAAAAAAGTAAGAAAAACTAAATTAAAAAATTTAATTCAATTAATTAATTAATTGAATTATACAATAAATAAATTTACCATACTTATCAAACTACCTTTTTATATCGTCTGTAACTTTTGCTTTTCATATAATCCAATGATTTCTTTTATTCTTGACATAAATCTTTTCATGTTTATTGTATAGAGCCGCTAAATTATTTTAACCTTTAATTTGTTATAGATTTTTAAAAATATTTTAAAAATTACTTTTACAATGTGATTAGACCACTATTCAATTTTTTGTTCTTTGGTAAAAAATTAAATGTACAATTTTTTAATTTGTCCATTGTTTTCAGAACATATATTTTTCTTTACTGTTCAGAATTTTAGGTTATTTTTATCTCATTTCATATTTTATAACATTTTAATTAGTGAACAAACATGTTATTATTGATAATAATTATTCATTAATCTTTTCTATAATTTAAGCATTGTTCAATGTTTTATTCTTTATATATTTTAAAATTAAATTAGTAAATAGTGTTTAATAATAATAATATGCATAATATTATATCCGTCTATAACATGATTGAAGTTATCAATTAAATATGATTTTTAATTGAACTACTAGAAATTATTTACTACAAATGAAATCCTCATTTTATATCAGAACACAATGAAAGTATTTGTTGTAGATAAAAAATTCTTTTACTTTTGAAGATTTTCTTTGATAACAAAAAGAAGTATTTTTTAATTCCTCATTAGTGAAAAAATAATGAGAAATGGCATAAACGACCAAGTGTGTCATTTTTGTGAATACCATTGTGTACACTTATATATATATATATATATATATATATATATATATATATATATATATTATAATTAATTTACATACTTTATTTAGGTTTCAAAAATACATTTAATTCTCACCATCATTTCTTATATTCATATTTTTCAAACAAATTTCAAATTATATTCATGTTTTTGTTTACATTTAACAATTTAATTTTTTGTACAAACCTTTGTGGTTGAAATACATGCAAACCAGGTGTGAATTCAATTTAATTTTTTGTTGGTTCAATTTTTTAACACATACATACACACACACACACACACACACATATATATATATATATATATATATACATATAAATATATATAGAGTGACCCAAATGAGACTGGAAAGTTTAGTCATACATTTATTTGCTTACTATCATTCACTTTCCTTTACTATCCTTTAGTCTTATTTGAGTCGCCTATATATAAATATATATATATATATATAGAGAGAGAGAGAGAGAGAAAAGAGAGTCATCTAAATATAAAGCCTAGATTTGTGTTTTATTAAAAAGAAACATGTGTATAGAGTGTTTGCAAGTTTATCATATGACAATTTTGGATCACTTAATAAACTTAATATGGTTTTAGAGCATTATGGCCGATTTCACCCGAACTAATAGAAAAAAATCTGATAAGGAGGATTATGAATTTATTTCCTTATCAAGAAAATGAAACATTTTTGAAACAAATTGTGATGGGAGGTAAAATATGAGTGATAAAATGAAAAAAGATATTAATCATCAAAAGATAAAACCACACTAGCAAATACAAACGCATCAATTATAAAATACATTAAAATAAAATGTGAGTTTATGGTATATTTTATATTTTATAATCCTGTAAAACTCTTAATTGCAATCCTTATGTTTAATATTCAATTGAACTGAATAAATCACTACATGTCACAAAGCCAGACTTGATAAACAGAGAAGGTGTTATCATTTACGGAGATAATACACAACCACATGTTGCTATAAACATCTAAGGACAACTGAGTATCATGGTTAGAAAACCCTTGCACATCTTCTATATTGACTTGATCTACAATAGTACCTTCAATTATATTCGATCTTCATAAAATTATATTAATGAAAAATAAATTTAAGTGAAGAACAAAAAACATATATCGAGAATTTATTTGTACCCTAACCAAGATCCTTTTATGAAGATGAAATAAATTTTCCGAAAAATAAACGCAGTAATAAAAAACAAAGAAAATTATATAATCAAGAGAATAAAAGAGAATAAAAGAAAATTTGTTTTTATGTCATACATCAAAACTGAAAAGACTTTCTTACTTATATATATATATATATATATATATATATATATATATATATATATATATATATAAACAGTAAAACACAATGTATAGAAATAAAAGTAACACAATTAGTGATTTGACACAGTTGTCTCTTTTATGAAACTTAATTCGACTTGAAATGAATTCTAGCAGATCTTAATAAAGATCCGTTATAATAAATGTTGAAAGACAAAAAATATCTTAGCAACGTCTGTCTGCTCATCGGAATATCATTCATCTGATGAACATTTGTAATTATAATTTGTCTTAAAGACATATACTACTAAATACATGGGTAACATCACTTGCTTAAATTACAAGTGACTATAATCAAATTAGATTAGATTTAAAGTTCATTGACGAGGGTAAGTGTATGTAAATTTCTCATTATGTTAACGAAATTATCTTAAGAGGTAGCGCAAAATATATGTAAATTAAGTTTAATTTAATTAGTAATGAATTTAAAAGACTTTCCGTACGGATTTATGAAAGAATCTTTTCTTGCATGTTTATGCTGAAAGTTCGCTGTTTAACGACGCTTTTTTCAAACAAAAACGATGAAACTATGATAAAATGATAATTGAAAAAAGTTCTTTCGTTTGTGTTGAGAAAAATGGAGTATTATTGTGCGATGGAATATTTTTTCAAGATTAAATCACATAGAACAGCCTAGCTGCAACTTTTTAATATATATATATATATATATATATATATGTGTGTGTGTGTGTGTGTGTGTGTGTGTGTGTAAAAAGAACTATCGATCGTTTAACCTATTTACAATAATATATAAAATTTTCACCAAAATTGTTTAGACAGTTACAAGATCAATCAAATTTTTCATAACCACGACATGAAGTAAGATTTCGAAGTGAATTAAACACTATAGATAGCATTCAAGTAATAAAAGAAGTCTTTACTTGATGCAATAAATATCAAATATCACTTTATGTTAGATTTTTAAATTATGAAATAGCGTAAGACACAGTCAACATGCCAGAGATGTTAAATGCATTGAATAATCGAGGAATTAATGAATATATTGAATTTTTAATAAATGTGTTTAGAAATTCTACAACCTTGGCACAAACACACGAAAATATAAAAAAGTTTATAATTATAAGTGGAGTGAGATAAAACGATGTGATTTCGTCAAAATTATTTTCACATCTGTTTTGCAAGAAGTATTTAAGAAACTTGATTAGGAATTTAGGAAATTAAAAGTGAATAACGAAGTACTTGGTCAACTAAATCCTATTAACGACGTTATTAATTTTTTAACAAACCTCAATGAACTTAAATAAAAAAATTAGACAAGTCAAAAAATTCGTCGAATTATAAATTTCACTAAGACAAAAGTAACGTATAATTAATTTTTAGATAAAACAAATATGGAATTATAAGAAGTAAAAAAATCTGTGCATCTAGAATAACTCATTGACACTATTGGAATAATTATAGAGCAGCTGAATATAATATTCAAATTCAGTTTGGAAGAAATTCTCATATTATGAAGTCAAATGTCTTTCTATATTGAAAGAAAATGTGTTTGATTGATGTATACTACTTGTTCTCACTTATGATAATAAAATATAGATCTTAAATGTAATAATTTAACAACTCCTAGCAATAAATTGAAGTGAAAAAAAATATTACGAATAGCATGTACAGACGGAAAGAGAAACAAATGGATCAGAAAGAAATACAGAATTATTGAAATAAAAGTGAGAAATTTTAAATGTAAATAGTCGATTATGTAGCAAAAGGAAAATATGAATGATGGACAAGATAAATTATTAATTAAGAACCTAAAGAAAAAAAACTTCAAACAGAGATCAATGGGTAGTTGGAACAAAAGTATAAAAAATATCGTTGAAAGAGAAAGGCGTTGAAAAGTTTTAAAAGAGACTTTTGTCCAGCAGTAGATAGAATGAGGTTAATTATGATCATGGTAATAATAATTATATATAATATATACATTCACCAATTTACATTTTCAACTTAATAAATAAATATTTAAAAATCTAAATGTATACAACATTGCATTTGTCATTAATAAAAATAATATCTTATAAATCAAATATAAAAGCATAAGATAATACCATCGGTTAATGAAATGTTTACTGATTTCATTTCAATCGAATCAGTAATTAACTTCCATTCTAAACATCCCATAAAATTCCATACTTTTATCATAAACGATCGTTATATAAACAGGAAATTAAAATTTGGTGTATCATCTTTTGTAATAATACAGTCAATGAATGGAGTTTGTCGTGACACAATTCAACAGTTTATTGCACTTTTGGAAGAGAATAAATGAGAGAATTGGTTTAAACAAGATAACATAACTTGTCATACTGCTAATTAAATGATGGTCATGTTGCAGGAATTTTTCAATCATTGTTTGATCTCAAAAAACTTGAGGTTTCTAATATTCTCATATCTTCCTCCAGAATTTTTTCTTTGTTAACATTTAGTATATTGGCAATTCATGTACAAAAAATATATTAAGATTATATTGGATCAGGAAATAAAAAAAAATAATGCGATATATAATTATAATAAAACTAGTCAACAATGATTTTATTAAATACACATTTTTGGTAATTACTTATATACTTTTGATAATAATTCTGAATCTGGAGTGAAAATTTTTGTAGCAGATATACCAGTTTTCCCAGAAACTATTACTTTTGAATTTTTATAGTATATCTTTGGGTATATTTACTTTTTTTACTATTCATATATTATATAATCAAATTCACGTTAAGTATATTTTTAAAAAAATATTTCAAAATATAATAATATAAATTCTTACTAAAAATTGGTTTCTATTTAGTACCATCACAAATATCAATTTAACACTAGGTTTACAACACGCGTCATTTTCACATATTTCGAATTTCATGAATTACATATACATATACATAGAGTGACCCAAATGAGACTGGAAAGTTTAGTCATACATTTATTTGCTTACTATCATTCATTTTCTTTTAATATCCTTTAGTCTTATTTGAGCCACCTATGTATATATATATATATATATATATATATATATATATATATATATATATAGAGAGAGAGAGAGAGAGAGAGAGAAAGAGAACGAGAAAGAGAAAGTCATCTAAATATGAAGCCTAGATTTGTGTTTTATTAAAAAGAAACATCTGTATAGAGTGGTTGCAAGTTTATCATATGACAATTTTGGATCATTTAATAAACTCAATATGGTTTTAGAGCATTATGGTCGATTTCACTCGAACTTAATAGAAAAAAATCTGATAGGAAGGATTATGAATTTATTTCTTTATCAAGAAAATGAAACATTTTTGAAACAAATTGTGATAGAAGGTAAAATATAAATGATAAAATGAAAAAAGATATTAATCATCAAAAAATAAAACCACATTAGTAAATACAAAAACACCAACTACAAAATACATTAAAATAAAATGTGGGTTTATGGTATATTTTGTACTTTAAAATTTCAATTTACAGAAATCGTTTACATTTTTCTTCTACCACTTGTACTAACTTTTATCCATTTAACAAGACAAATAAAATAGCGAAATTAATTTTCTTCGCAGCTTTTTAATTTAGAAATTATGTATGTGGTATACCTATCTCTACGATACGCGTCAATTTGACGCAATCGTAAAATAAGCATTAATGCTAGTTGGAAAACCCTGATACAGACAAGGCAATTTGGTATGCTCGGGAAGCATATGAAGTAAAGTCACTAAAATATTTTTATTTATGGTCGTAGAAATGGGAACCCGCTTTCTTCTCGAGCACAATGACTAGAGATCAATTTACGCAAATTCTTCGATTCATATGATTTGATGCAATAATAAAACGATCCGAACGTTTACGTACAGATAAATTTGCATTGATATCTGAAATATGGAACAAATTTATACATAATAGTCAATCTTGTTATAAACCTCACGAAAATATTTCAATAGACGAGCAACTGTTCCCTACGAAAGTCCGATACAGATTCACGCAATATATGCCAAATAAGCCACATAAATTTGGTATAAAGTTTTGGTTTGCAGTAGATCCAAAGTAAATTCAAAATATCTAAAAAATGGTTTCCCTAATATGGGTAAAGATGAAATGTAAACTTCAACACTTTTGAGCGGATTTTGTAGTTTTAAAGTTAGCCGAATTATATTTACATCAAGGCAGGAATATAATAACTGATAATTTTTTTTTGCCAGTATATATGTGTAAAAGATACGCGGAATAAATGTAATGTTATATCATGTTAAATATTATAAATTTTATATAAATGTGTATCTTATAATTTCATTTATAAGTTAATATTCTATAATTGTTCTTTTAAAATGTTTTTTTTTTAAGAAAATGTATGATTTTGTTCATGCGTCAAATTGACGCATGTCCGTAGAGATAGGTATACATGAAACGTCTGTAAACCTAGTATTAAAAGATGTATACTACTTGCATAAAACAATCTGTTAACATATTTTAAATCAATAAAAAAATACTATAAGAATCATTTTTCCATTTCCATTTAAAAGAAAAAAATTAAAATACGTTCTACAAATGTAACTTGAGTAGGTAAAATGAGTATAATTCATATGCAATCATAACTGCGACAAATTTCTTGTAATTTATAACAATTTGTTAAAAACATAGCACGTGAGTTAAAATATCTACATCAGATATCTGTACGCTAGTGATTTTTAAAATAAACAAATACATAAACACGTATAACAAATGTAAGTTCAAAACTTGTTATTTACTTTTATCTGATATATTTGGAATGAATGTCGAAAACGTAAATAATATTTCTAAAATGGTCTGAACGACAAGCACTCACGTATCACACAACTTTATATTTTTATCACATGTTGTGTATGCGGAAATACGACACTATTTTTTACTAAAGTTATTTCAGAATACTTTTTAGCCTCGTGAAATACAATTGATACTCTTACATGAATATATATGTATATGTATATGTATATGTATATGTATATACTTACTGTCTCTTCAAAAAGTACCGGGAATTTTTTTATTTAAAAGACGTGCACTAAACGAATCTTAATTTTTTGTGGGTGAATTGGCAGCATTGCAATTGAATTTTATATTAGTTTAAGCGCGATGTTTATGTCAGCAGTTTGTATCAGTCAATCACAAGTGCTAAAACCGATTTTTGCAAAGGATAAAATTGTTAAGCAAAGAGTTTGCCTTCAATTTTGTGTTTCGAATGAAATTTTTTGTACCAAAACGCTTAAAATGTTTAAAACACACTTATGGTGATATTTGTATGTCAAAAACACGGGCATATGAGTATTAAAATACATTTAAAAAGATTCTTAAAGTCGTTGAAGAAGACTTCTAGATGCAATAATAAACAACATTTATTGGAACAAATATTATTGGTATTATTATCTATTGGTATAATAGAACAAATAAATCATTGAAATGGGCATTTGCAGGACACAGCAAGGAAAGAAAACAACAAATGGATAAAAATAATTATAGAATAACGACTAATAGACAAAAAGAGACCAATAAAGGAACCCTATGAAAAATGGAAGGATAAAATAATAAAGTATAGTGGAAGTAAGAGTTGAATGATATTATCTATAGACAGGAAATAAAGAAAGTATCTTGAAAGAACATTTAAGAAGATTGAAACAGTAGACTAATACGAGTATAAGCTTTCTCCAGCAGTGGGCTTATGTAGATTTTTATGATGATTATATATATATATATATATATATGTGTGTGTGTGTGTGTGTGTGTGTGTGTGTGTGCGTGTGCGTGTGTGCGTGTGTATGTGTGAGCGTGTGTGCGTGTGTATGTATGTATGTGTGTATGTGTGTATGTGTGTATGTGTGTATGTGTGTATGTGTGTATGCATGCATGTATGTATGTATGTATGTATGTATGTATGTATGAATTTATATGGCCATATATACATAATATCAGTTATAAAATATTTCATATAGTTATTTTTTAAATAAAATATACATTTAAGAACAAAAATTGTTTATAACAAAATCTTGAAAAAAACATTCAAACATTTTTGTAATCCATGATATAATATAACCTTTATACATGCCATAAACACAAAACAATGTAACAGAGATATATTTCTTTAAACATATTTAATTTCTAATAATATAATATTAACTATAACAATAAAATAAATAATAATCTTTAAATCATTTTTATGCAAAATGAGCAACAAACTCACATTACACAAATGAATTTTCACCCCTACACCACAATATTTTTAAGTGTTCAATAATCACTTATTGTTCACTTGTTTTTATAATTATATAATTTATAATTACATAATTATATCGGCTGATGCATTTCGATGGCGACGCCATCATTGTCAAAGCCTTTCTCTGAGAAAGGCTTTGACAATGATGGCGTCGCCATCGAAATGCATCAGCCGATATAATTATGTAATTATAAATTATATAATTATAAAAACAAGTGAACAATAAGTGATTATTGAACACTTAAAAATATTGTGGTGTAGGGGTGAAAATTCATTTGTATAAAGTGAATCAGCCACAGTTCCAAAACAACTAATAAACAAACTCACATTTTTTATCATTAATATATATATATATATATATATATATATATATATATATATATATATATATATATAAACACATAAATACATAGCATCAATACCATTCACCAACCTCATTCTGTCCACAGCTGAATGAAAGCCTTACCCAAAACATTCCACTTCAACCAATTCAATACCTTTCTCTTCAAGTTTATTTCAACAAATTTTCCTACATCTGTGTCCCATCTATTCACGAGTCTGTTTGTAAGCTTTTTTTATATATCTAGATTCCCAATTAATAATTTCTTTTGTCCATCAGTTGTCTTATCTTTTTGCTAATATGACTAGCCTATTTCCATTTATAACTTTTTATTTTTATTGTACTATAAATCCGTATTTTTTTTCTTTTTGATCTATTCAATTATTTTTCAATCTTTTCTTGATATATATATATATATATATATATATATATATATATATATAAAATATATATATATATATATATATATATATATATATATAAAAGTATAGAAAGAAGATAAATATATATATGATGATATATATATATATATATATATATATATATATATGCGTGTGTGTGTGTGTGTTTGTGTGTGTATGTGTATGTGTGCATATGAAACATAGTCTTGAATGCCAGAATACTTTAGGTAACATAAAGAAACATAGAAATATATACAATATGTGGTATATAACACAAAAATATATGAATAATCAATGAATTAAAAAGAAAACAAACTGTACAGATATTATTATAAAAGTGAAAATGTTGAACTGAAAACAAGCCAGTCATATAATAAGATAAAAGGACAACTAATGGACAAGAAAAGTTATTGATTACAAACTTAGATATATAAGAAGGATCAGGAAGAATCCTATGAATACATAGAACAGTGAAATAAGAAAATTTGTTAAAATGAACTAGAAAACAAAGACATTTGATCGGTTGAATTAGAACATTTTAAAAAATCCTTTATCCAACATAAGATTGAATGGGGCTGATGATAATTATTTATTTATATATATATATATATATATATATATATATATATATGCATAAAATATCCTTTATAAATCCCTTCTGTTATATACATTATATGATTTTATTTATATAACGCATTTTACAAATTTAAGGATAAAAAATACTTTGTAACATATATTTTTTATGAATACTTCATGAAGGGTCGCATAGTAGTCATATTTAAGTACATTATAAATGCAAATCATAAAATATGTGTTTGTTAAGGACAGATTACCTTTTTTATATGAAAATTATAACTTCAATTTTAATATAAATTTTCACAGTGAAATAATAAATTATAAAATAAACTTATTTTATTAAAATACAAAAGAATTTATCAACCTTAACACAATTTCGTTTTTACACACACACATAAATATATATATATATAATATAAATCAGTATTTTCGTTGATTAACTGAATACATATTTCTTTAGCAAAAAATTGATCAGAATTTATGAATACAGTTTAGTAAAGATCAAACAACATAAAAATGTAATTTTTGAGCTCGTAAAATTTCATACATGCACACTTCATTAAATGTTTATTACGCAAGCCATTCAGTCTTTGATATTACATTATTTTCTGGTTTGCCAACGGAAGTTGTATATGAATGAAAAGATTATAAATAAATAAATATGTATGTACATACATATACCCAACAATATGTTTTCGGTACTAAATCGATGAAACGCTAACATTTACAATTCATATCGAAACACGTTCGAAAATATTGTCCTATTGAATTTAAAAACACATTGTTGACGGAAATATGATCGGTGGAAATTGTCACTGCACAGACGACAATTTATTTTTTTCTACCTTTCATATGTCGGTATTATTTTTAATCTGTTTACATTTGCATGTATATACATTCGTATACATACATACATACATACTATATATATATATATATATATATATATATATATATATATATATATATATATAATAAAACAGAACTTTTGTAAAATTATATAAATTTAATTCAATTAATATAAATGTAATATATTTTTCTTAATTGAATTTTTAAAAACTTAAAATTAAAATAAACTATCCTATATATAAATTTCTTGTTCATAAAAAAACATAAACTTTACATCTATATTATCTATGTAATAATTTGTAATTTAATATAATTTTATCTAATTATTTTATTTCAATATTAATCAACTACATTTAGTCTACGTTTCAAAGTCCAGGTCAAATGTACAAGAGATATAATATTATTACAAATATCCAAAGGCTTCATATTTACTTCTCAATATTGGTTAACAGTTTAACAAGTTCAACCAACCATCTTGTCAACAAATTCGTTTTGTTGGGTAAATATACCTTTTGTATACATGTGTGTGTGTATGTATGTATTTATGTATGTATATATATATATATATATATATATACATTATTTTGAAGAATAAAAACACATTCAAATATCTAAGTAAATCATCTGTCATTCATATTATTCCAATTGTATGTTTTTAATGTATTTTTTTAAATAAATGTACGTAAGTTGTCTATATATCAATTAGTTATTAACTTTTTCTATTAAGTAAAAAAATCTTTGTATAATACAGAGGTTACGTTTTACGAAAATTGTAAGTTAAGTAAATAGAATTATAAAAGGTGAAGTTAGGTCTAGGTTTTTTTCAAATAAAACCAGATATATTTTAATATATTTTATTTAGAAATAAAATAAACAAAATTTTATTTTATCTTGTCATTATAAAAAAAATATTGATTTCAATTAATATCTCCCTAACTTCCAACTCGTTATTGAATGGAATTTTCTCTAAATATTTTATTTTTTAATTAAAAGTCAATTTGAAACATTATTTTTTAAAAAATAAAAAAAAACCCTTTAATTAATAACGATTTGTTTAACATACTATTTTATAATTATTACTAATTGTTATACCATTGAATAAAGAAATATTTTGTAAAATATTTCTAGTCAACAAAATAAAAAATATTTTCTTGTAAAAATTTTAATTGTCCAGATATTTTTTTCATTCTCTATATGTGAGGATAGATACAAATAGGTGTAGATAATGAATATTAATAGAAATAATAGATAAAAAGAACTTTTGAAACATTTTAAAATTAATAATTAAAAACTATAGATTGTAAAGTTTGTTATATTAATATTTATAGTTTTCACTATTTCCCAATACAAATTGTGCACACAGTTTCAACACATTGTAATGAATATCTACATAAGTTACGCCAAACTATATTCATATAAGCAAAGTTTCCAAGTTTGAAACAAAGTTCCACTATGAATTTATTGTTCTCTCGGATTCATATACAAAATTCCACAAAGGACTTCACTATACTTAAACAATGTGCAAATTGAACCAGAAAATATCGGATAACGATAATCGATAATAAACTAAAAAGTATATCATATTTTCTCATTATAATAATGTTTATATAAATTGATAAATAATTACAAAATGAAACTTAAGGATCAGTATCATTATATGATTATCTTAAAAAAAATCTTTAAAATGAAGTTGAGTCTGTAAATTTTTGATATATTTTTCGCATTTTGTCAAATTTAAAAATACACATTTTCGACTCGTGACTAAATATATTTTATTAATAGACCACTATCCAAAATTAAATATATTTCTATATAAATTTTTTCAATTATTATTTATTATCAAATTTAATTTATTTATAAACATTTCGAATTTATAAAACCCTTTTTTCACTATTTGTTTTGAAAGTGTGACAAATTTACTTTGACGAAAATAAACTATCACCCAAATTCTACTACATAATATTGGAAAATTGTTCAGTAATAATTTTTTGTTCATTAGTTATACTCATTTTTTTTGGCAATGCTATCATTCCTTATTAGAGCTCTGTGTTAAAAAATCTTGATTTTGTGTTATAAAACCTAAATTTTATAATATAGCACACTGATGATGATGATGATGATGATGGCATTGCTATTTAATAATGCATACCAGCTGATTAATAAAAAAAGTGAATAATAAAAAAATATTGGGTACTTTTTCAATATTTTGTGATATTTAAGAGATAGATTTGCATTTTTTTAAAATATAAACGATTAATAAAGAAAACTATTTATATGATTTTCATAAGACCATTTATTGAGTATTATTTAAGTGTTTTAAATCCATATTTAATATTGAAAGAATATAAATTTTGAACAAGTGAAACAATTATATCTTTGTTTCATTCTAAATAATATCAGTTCAATTGAAATCATGAAACTATAAAAAATAATGGTCATGAATTTTATTTTCAGTACAAAAAACACAAAATATTACAAATGAATCTTCATATGAATAAAAAATCAGTTTTAAAATATCAAACTATTCTATTGAAATAAAACGTCTGATTTATGCTTTAAATATGCCTTCGGTGTCTAAATAATCAAAAACTGAAATTGTAAAATAAATAATTATTTAAAACTATTATATATATATATATATATATATATATATATATATATATATATATATATATATATATATATATATATATATATATATATATACATACATATATATATATATATATATATATATACATATATATATGCTCTAGACATCTAGATTTTTGTTACATTATATATATATATATATATGCGTGTGTGTATGTGTGTATATGTATATATAAGTTAATGTAATATTTACTTTCATAAAATATAGTAAATATAACGAAAAGTTATTATTCCGAAAATAAGAAAAAATTGACAACAATATGTCAAACAAAATATTATACTGTAGTAAAGTATGAAATAACGTACAGTTACCTCATAAACGTCAGAAGATATTGCATATAGTATGAGTAATGTGTCATATTTCCTCTAATATATAATTATAGATAGTGTTACAAACAGGTAAAAGAATATTACATACTTTTTACTAGCACTAAAACTGTTAGAGAAGTTTTTTTTATAAGGAACAAACATAACTTTTCTACCCTATATGAAAATTGGTAAATTTTAGGTGGACTATAAAATATTTAAGCTTTGTATATATATATATATATATATATATATATATATATATATATATATATATATATATATACTTACGCACATACATATGTATATATATATATATATATATATATATATATATATATATATATATATATATAGGGTAGTCGAAATAAAACTGAAGGGTTCAGACATACATTTATTTGTTTACTATCATTTACTATTCTTTACTACCTTTCAGTCTCATTTGGACCACTATATATATATATATATATATATATATCAAAGTAAACGGAGAATATCTGCCACATCTAAGATTTGCGGATGATATACTACTTATAAGTGAAAAACCGGAAGAATTACAAACATTACTCGAAATCCTCTTAGAAAAAAATCGAAAAGTAGGGTTAAAAATAAATATGGGAAAAAAACTAAAGTCATGTTCAATAATTTCGCTGAAAGAAGTAAAATACAATTAGAGAATCAGTACCTGGAACAAGTGGACGAAATAAAATACCTATGGAAAACTATAAGATACGATGGTGGTTTATGGCCAGAAATCAAAACAAGAATCAAAACTACATGGGCAATATTTGGGAGACTAAATAGTATAATGAAAAGCAATATACCAATCAGTTTAAAAAGGAAAGTATATAACCAATGTATACTATCGGCCTGTACGTACGGAGCAGAAACTTGGACTTTAAACATAAGAATGAAACAGAAACTATTAACTGCCCAGAGAAGCATGGAAAGAATAATGTTAGGAATTTCTAAACTGGACCGAAAAACAAGTAAATGGATAAGAGAACAAACAAAAGTAATTGATGTAATAGAGTAAGTTAAATCGTTGAAATGGACATGGGCAGGATATATAGCGAGAAAAGAGGACAACAGATGGACGAAGATTGTTACGGAATTAAGATCAAGAGATAAAAAGAGACCTAAAGGAAGACCACATCAAAGATGGAGAGATGAAATTATGAAGTATTGCGGAGGCCAAGATTGGATGAGATTGGCCAGCGACAGGAAAGAATGGAAGAGGGTCGGAAAACTCTTCTTATTTTAATTATGACATTCGACAAAGCTTTCGCCCAGCAATGGGCTGATGGGCTGATATATCATTTACTATTCTATACTACCTTTCAGTCTATTTGGACAATAATATATATATATATATATATATATATATATATATATATATATATATATATATATATAATTTTAAAAACTATATTATTATTTGAATTGTACTTTGTTATTATAAAGAAATAAATTTGAGATTTCTTGTGAGTAGTTATTTTCTTTTTTCTTTTAATGCTTAATAATTTAATTTTTTATACATAAAAATACTCAAAAGTAAAGAAATCTCTAAATTTATATTCCTTCATTTTAATAGTTATATTAAAATTATTACTTAATAAATAATTCTAGGGCAAAAAAAAATATAAAAAAATCTATTTTCAAAATATAAATGTATTTATTCGCAAATGTAACTAACAGAAACTCATTTGTATTTTATTAGATACTATAAGTTGTGAGGTATTTATTTAACACTTCACAAATTCCTAAAATAATATATCCTAAAATGCAGCCATAGTGCTTCACACAGAGGTCGGTAATTAACTCGAATGAAATTAACTTCCTGACAACCAGTTTTCATTTTATGAATCTCTACACGACGAAGCATTGAAATATCAACTGGCTGTTCATGCGTAGTTTTGAACGAAATAAGGTCTTGTCAAATAATTTCTTCGTGTCGACACGCAGACGCTCTTTTATCAAACACTTAGAAAGAAATGGTCAAATCGATTCAATTTTTTTAAAAAATTAACATGAATAATCTGAAGAAACGACATTTCTTATCAAGATTTTTTAACGTTTTATTTTTACTGGAGTTGAATGACAGCACGAAAAACGGAAACTTATAAAGTAATTATAACTTTTCGGAACTGTAATAAGAGTTATAAGTGTCGAGAAAAATATTTTTCATGATAATTAGATTATTGATATGGACATTATATATATATATATATATATATATATATATATTTATATATATATATATATATATATATATTTATATTTAAACTTTAGTGTAAAATAATCAGAAAACTTTAAATATATTAACCTCAAATCTTAAAAAAAAAAATTATTCTTACTGAATAGTTGAAAACAATAAACACTAATGACATTCATAGAAGTTGAATCTAATATACAGTATTTGAAACTTGAAATATCTAAAATATGTTTGATTTACTTACTATTTCCACTTATATATATATATATATATATATATATATATATATATATATATATCGTGTACGAAAGAGAAGAAATAATATTGAATTAACTTGCATGAAGCAGAAAATTTAAACATGCGGCCCGCTAGTTCGTTTTATACGATCCTCACTCTTTCTCTGATTTAATTTTCCTTGTTAAATTGTAAAATGTAACAAGATTCGAGATAAATATGCTGTCGCTATCTGAGCGTTCCTCGAAACCAGCTAAACGAGATTTAAAGTAACTTGTAAGAATATAATAATAAATGAAATGTTATTAATTTTGCGAAGAGTTGATAGAGTAACTCATAGTTGCTAAAAGTTATAAAAAATAATACAGAAATATACAACAACTGAAAAAAGTACATTGGATAAAGACAATTTCGTAGAAATGAAATAATTTCTAGAAAAATTTAATCATTTCGTTTTGTGTGTATATATATATATATATATATATTTAAGAAAAACTAGGATTATATAAAGACTGATTTAATAAAATATTTTTCCATCGCTTATACAAAATATGCAAATACAAGTACATACATATTTTTAATTCAGATCTAATAATTAACATTTTCACGACCATAAGCTTATTTTAGGGGTTTTTATTGGCAACGATTATTAACTGACAGTCTATTAAAATCTGATTTTTACTGTTTGTAAATATTAAGGGGTTATACGCAGTTAGAAATTTCAAAAAATCGATTTTTTTGCATTTTCGGAATGCACATATATTTGAGTATATTCTCTGAAAATTTGAAGTAAATCCGATAAATATTTATTATACCATGTAAGTTGAAAAAAAAACATTTTTAACTATGTATAAACCACTTCCGAAACTTCAAATGCGTTTATCTCAAAACGGTGTTTTCATAGTCGGTGATCTCCATATCTCAGAAATGACTGAACCGATCGATCTCAAATTTTCACACAATCTTCTCAAATATATTCCTCAGGTATTGAACGAAGAAATGAGGTTTATAAAAATTATTACTATTTTTTTTAAATAATTTGGAGCGAAAATTTTAGTAAAAAACGAAAAATTTTTTTCAAGTAGACGCCATTTTGTCAAAAATGAAAATTTTTATTATTCCTTTGTTCAATACCTGCATTAATCTATCCTTTAAACAATTGACCATATTTTTTGATTTCGGATAATCCAAACCGCCAATATGGAGATCATCGCCAAGCGCGTTCGGGACATCGTTTGCAGGAGCGGTGCACTTCAATATTTTTTTTATGATCGACATGTTATTTTATTCTTGAAAGTAGGATCTATTCAAATAACCATAATTTGTAATTGCAAAATAAATACTGTTTCTAAAAAAAATTCCTAAAAAAACGTCATTTTTGCGCCTCGCAACTACGTATAACTCCTTAACCTTCCAATGTACAATTTTTTTAATTTAAAAAATAAACTATGTAAGTATGTGATATTAATACAAAATACTAGACTAAAATGGGGAAAAAGTTCAGTTTTTTATTTATTCTTATCATTTTTATTTATCTTTAGAAAACTTTTAAATTTTAAAAAAATTTAATGAAGATGAAGATGTGAAAAAGACACTGGATGAGTTTTTAGTTTTTAAGAACGAATCATTTTATCATAAAGAAATTCAAAACTTTCATTAAGATAAAAAAAGTTAGTAATATTAATGAGAATTTAATTGTTACTTAAATATTAATGAACAGTAAAAAATTTATTATTTTCTTTTACTTAAAAAACAGACAGAACTTTGTCGTAAATCTAATAAATATATATATATATATATATATATATATATATATATATATATATATATATATATATATATATATATAGATAGGCAAGAGAAAGAAAGAGAGAGAGTGTATTTTTTCAAGCGTAATAGAACTTTAAATTAAATCTCTATCGAAAGGTCTATGTAACTTAAAAAAATATATATATATATATATATATATATATATATATATATATATATACATACATACATACATACATACATACATACATACAAACATACATACAAGTGTACGTGTAAGTATATATAAAGATATGATAAAAGGTGTTTTTTAGGTCTGATAGAACTT
>CP092094.1:23710000-23722500 GCA_029203775.1 Neoneuromus ignobilis | reverse complement strand
ATTATTTTAAATAATTCTATTTCATAACCGTTTTCAATTTAAAAACGTTTCTGAATCTCAATTGATATTGTAATAAAATTAATATATTTTCATCAGTAAATGCTACGTGGAATATTAATCTAATATGAAATCAAATCAATCGAACATTCTCGAATACATAATGTAATCATTTCAAACAAGAACCGATGTTTATTATAATAAAACTATTATATTCTACGTGACATAATCTCAATACGAGCTGTTGCTTGAAATTTAACTCAACTAACATATATAAATGTGGACAGTGTAACTACTTGCATTAAAGCCATTGTCAGTTAAATTCCTTGCATCGCACAAGTTTCCACAAACTTCGTATGTGCTATACCATATATGTTTGTGTGTTCTGTATTATAAATTCATGAGATTTAGTTCACATATATACACAACTTTTGTATATATGTATCTGTTTATATATATATATATATATATATATATATATATATATATATATAAGTGTATACATAGAGATATGTGCTTTGTATTTAAGTAAATCGACAGACAACATGAAGATTATTAAATTTCTCTATAATCTATTCAATCGGAAAACAACTAACTAATTATAAGAAATTTTGATAACTTTTACATCTTAAAATAGTGATAAAAAAGATCAGATCTGTCACATTTTAGGAAATGAATTCATCACGCAGTAAGAAATAAAACATATTTTTGTAAAAGAAATATAATCAAAAATAATATATATATACACACATACATACACATACACACATACATACACATACACACCTATATTATGTAAATTAATTCATTATTTTTATCTTCGTCCGTTAATAACAACTATTTTGATTTTTTCCACCTTACTATGGTTATAGTGTGATCAGTATTTTTAAAGTGGCTTTCAAAACGATTGAACGATCAACAAAACTTTAAAAATCAGTTGTATACAAGATGTCAGCTAACAAAGCAAGTATTAGTCATTGTATTATTTTTGTGTTTGAATTGAAAAAAATATTATTGCAGCCAAAAATGCTAAGTTGTAATCTGTAAGACCAAGAAGAAATGGTATCAATAATTTCTAGACGAAAATTTCGAGTTGAGTGACAAACTACAAACTAGTTAACCAAAGGAATTTTAAAATAAAAAATTCAAGCATCTGGTTAATAAAAATTAAACACGAACTCAAAAGAACTGGTTGAAAAATTGCTCTGAACTGTAAATCAATTTGTTTGTAATTGAAAAAATTGGAAAAAATACAAAAGGATTAAAGATGGATTCCACACATTCTTACATTTGATAACTAAAAATCGCTACGATTAACCATTTCTTTATTTTAGAGATATAAAAGAACATGATTTTTGTATCAATTAATTACAGGAAATGAAAAATAGATACTCTGATAAAAATCAAAGGTGGACCAGAGAGCAGCTTCAATATCAATAGAAAACCAAAGTTACAGATGTTATAATATAAATAAAGTTTAAAATGAAAATAAACCGATTATATATAGTAATAAGAAAATCTTCTCGATAAGCAAGAGAAATTATTGATTGAGATCGCAGAGATATAAAAAGGTCCAGAAAGTGACTAATAGATAGAAGAAAATCGTCAGAGTAAAGTGAAAAAAAATAGAATTAGATCATTTGGGGTGGAATATTTTAGAAAAGGCCTTCATCCACGAATAGACCAAAAGAGTCTAATAACGATGATGAATTTAAAGAAAATTTATAATCATTATTTTGTTTTTAATACTATATTATTTCATGAATTTTATAAAGTTAATTTTTTAATTCTTGTAGGAAAAATATTTTCATTGTATATTAAAATATATTTTTACATTATTAATTAGGTGAAAATTTATATCGAATAAAATATTATCCAACTACTATATCCATTTTTAATTATTGTTTGTTATTTTTGATTACATACATAAATAATTCCATTGCTCTCCATAAATCTCAACATTTATAAGTTATTGTATATAACAGTGTAATTAATACGATTTTATTTATATATATTTAATTCCAAAATAATTCAGTTACTCTAAATAACACTAAGAATCATAAAAAAATGCATGTCGGAATAACACATAAAAATAGAAAGTGAACAAAAGTTACAGACATTATAACAAAGATAAAGAGTTTTCAATGGAAATGGTCTGATTATGTAGCAAAAAGAGGAGATCGTGAATAAATAAGAGAAATTTTTGATTAAAAACGAAGATATATAAAAGACTCAGGAAGACTCATATTGATAGATAAGAAAAAGATATAAGAAAATTCGTCGAGATACACTAGAAGAGAAATACAATGGATCGGTTGAAATGGAAAATTTTGAAATAAACTCTCTCTTATATATATATATATATATATATATATATATATATATATATATATATATATCCCTCTCTCTCTCTGGCAAGTCTCTCTCTTCCCTTCTCTCTCTCTCTCTCTCGAAATTCAAAAGACCAGAAGGCGGAAGGGAGATATTTGCCAACCTATATATATATATATATATATATATATATATATATATATATATATATAATAAAAGCCTTAACAGCCCACTACTGAGTGAAAGCCTCATAAAATGTCATAAGCCCTTATATATTTTTCATCATTTCCTATCTACCGCTAATCTCATTCAACCCTCACCTCTACTATACTTTACAATGTTATCCCTTCATATTTGACAGAACCTCTTCTTTAGTTTCTTTTTATCTCTTAGTCGCAATTCCATAATATTTTTGCCTATTTGCTATTTTCTCTTCTTGCTATGTATCCTTCCCAAGCTTTTTTATCAATTTTATTTGTTTTATGATATCAGTTGTTCCTAGCTATTTTCGTATCCACTTACAGATTTTCCGATCACATTTAAAAATTCCTACATTATTCTTTCCATACTTCGTTGTGTTGTCAAATTTTTTTATTACTACATTTTTGCATTCAGTGTTCAAATTCCTAACTCATAAGTACAAGCATGTAGTACATAATATATATATTTATATATATATATTTATATATATATATATAGAGAGAGAGAGAGAACTAGAAAGAGAGAAAGAGAAGAGAGGTGACAAGAATTAAACTAAAGGGTTCAGTCATACATTTACTTCTCTACTATTATTTACTATTCTTCAAGCTCTTTTGAATCACCCTATATAAATAAATATAATATTGAATATATAGATGAATATTTACAATATTACTAATTATAAAATATTACTTTTGATTTATTAATGAATAAAAATATTTTAATATAATATTAAATTAATTTCATTTACTTTCTAAAAAAATATGAAAGAACGTAAAATATCATAATTAAATATAAAAGTTAGAAAAATCCTTTATAAATTAATAAAATAATTTTAATTGAAGTTAAAAGAAGCCGAAAGATAAAAAAAAAACAGTAAAATAACATAATGAAAAATATCGTAGCCGAACGTCTAGAAATAATCATAAAATATTATACGTTATTCATAAATATCGATTCGAGGATAAATGTTTTCGAACGCCGAAAAGATAAAAGGAAAAATATTTTTCTTTATCAAATAATATTTCGTCTGAAAGAAATCAAATCATGAAAGACCTCATTCACGACGATGACGAACTTATTTCCTACTTACGTACGACTGATATCTCTATTTCGGCTAAAATAAGAAATTTATATATTTATTAGTAGAAGCACAGTTCTAAGAAGGAACGACAGAGTTTTTCATAAACGATAATAAATATTTATGACTTACGAAACAGGTTCACGTGATAAAATTTTCGAAAGGTAATATCATTTTAGTTTTAGATATAAATAAATAAGAATTCACTTTTTTAAGTCCCCAGTGTGGGTTACATGTAATGAATTTAAATATAAAAATCGTTAATATAACAACATTTTATATTCGGAACGACACTAAGGGTAATTTTGCATAAATTTTATATATTTTAAATTGCATATCGGATTACAGTCATTTTTTTATATAAAAAATATTATCTCTTTTTATGTATGTGAGTGAAGTATATATTTTTATGCTAAATAAAATTTAACTTTTAATGTACACAAAATATTAAAAGTCAAATTTTATTTCTTTTCATATATTTTTTAATTAATTACTATCAGATGCAACATCTTACTCTAATTTAATTAATAATAAATTTCTTTGGTATTGATATATCTACTTAAATAAACATATCTATCAAATAATTTTTATTTGTAAATAAAACTATTTATTTTGAAACTGTGACGAATTTACTTCCATACAAATGAATTATCACACCAATACTACAAAATGTTGAATAAATGTTCAATAATTATTTATTTTTCGATTTCTTTACATTCGATTACAATACCATTGTCATCAAAATGCTGTTTTATAAAATTTAGAAATCTAGATAGAATATAACATTTCTTGTGTTTTTCTTATCTTTATTTAAAACTCTTAAAAAATATATAATACGAGAGTTGTCCCAGAAGTACCCGACCCAACAAAGAAAACACAAAAATTTTGGAAAAAAATATATTTATTTTTCAACATAATCTCCTTTCAGCTCTATACACTTTTCCTAGCGATGTTCAATAAGTTCGATACCCTTTTTATAATAAGAACTGTCTTGCTCCTCAAAATACCCATTAACTGCCGACATCACTTCTTCATCGTTGGGAAATCTTTGACCACTGAGCCATTTTTTCAAGTTTGAGAACATAAAATAATCCTAGGGGGCTAAATCTGGCGAATAGGGTGCATGAGGTAGCAATTCAAACTTTAATTCATTAATTTTGGCCATTGCAATAACAGATTTGTGAGCTGGTGCATTGTCTTGATGAAACAACACTTTTTTCTTAGCCAAATGCGGCCGTTTTTGCTTGATTTCTTCGCTCAAACGTTGCAATAAGTTCGCATAATACTCGCCGTTGATAGTTTTTCCTTTTTCAAGATAGTCAATGAAAATTATCCCACGCGCATCCCAAAAAACCGACGCCATGACCTTGCCTGCAGATGAAACGGTCTTCGCCTTCTTTGGAGCCGGTTCTCCCTTTTCAGTCCATTGTTTTGATTGTTCTTTTGTCTCGGGTGTAAAGTGATGGACCCATGTTTCATCCATGGTTATGAAACGGCGCAAAAATTCTGCTTTGTTGCTGTGAAACTTCGCTAAACACTCAATTGAAACATCTTCACGACACTGTTTTTGCTCGAGTGTGAGCAAACGCGGCACCCATCTTGCACACAGCTTTTTCTCATGTCCAAATTTTCAGATAATATGCGATGTACCGCACTTTTTGAAATGCTTACTATGTCTGCTAGCTCGCGCACTTTCAGTCGACGATCATCCAGTACCGCTTTGTGGATTTTCTTCACCATTTCTGGAGTCGTCACCTCATTTGGTCGACCACTGCGATGCTCGTCTTGGCAGCTCGTACGGCCTCGTTTAAACTCTGCTACCCAATATTTCACTGTTGTAAACGAAGGAGCAGACTTACCCAGAGTAGAATCCAGTTCAGCTTTTATATTGGTTGGGCTGAGGCCTTTCAAATAAAAGTATTGTATCACGTAACGATGACCAATTTTGTCCATTTTCACAAATTCACTGAAAACGTTCACTATTGATGGCTGCCAAACAAATACTAAACAACGTAGCGTCCTCAAACTTGAAACATATGCTTTATAGATTGTGTACTTTCTAATACAGTGATATTTTTCAAACAACTACCGCCATCTCTAGGTTAGGCCGGGTATTTATGGGACTGCCCTCGTATATTGAATTGGCAAATAAGTAATTTCGTTTTTTTTAAAAAAAATAAAATAAACGACGATTTGTATGGAATGAAATAATTTTATTCAATGTTGTATTTATCATTTTGTTCTACCACATTTTGCCATCTTTCAGACATTTCCATAATTCCGTGCTCAAAATACTTTTAATCTTTCTTGGCAAAAAAAATGATCCAAATACGATTTGATAGCCTGATTTAAAGTGAAACTTTTACAATTTAAAGAGTTTTACATGGAATGCAATAAATGGTAATCTGATGGTACAAGGTCATTTGAGTATGGTGGATGTGATATTACATCTCAACCAAGCTCTAATAATTTTTAACGAGTGGCCAAAAGTGTATATTGTCTTTCATCATTATGATAGAACAAAAAATCTTTATGATTCACTAATTCTGGACATTTCAATTGCAATACATCATTCAATTTGGCTGAATATCAACAGTACACATCCGAATTAATCGTTTGGTTCCTTAGAAGCAGTTAAAAAAATACAATTCCTTTGTAGTCCTTTCAAACTGATAACAGAATCTTCCTTTAATATTTTTTGAGCTAGTTTACCAAGCTGCAGCTATGATCTTTTTCACTGAATGTTGTTATAAATAATCCATTTTTTATCACTTGTTATCAGTCAATTCTTAGGAAATTAAGTCAATTCTTGATACGCTTATCAAATTGTAGTAAGGGTTCTTCAAATGCAAAATAAACCTCTAACGGGTGATTTTATAACTTAAACCTTCTAAATCTCGATGGATGAAAATTGACTAGAGTTGATTTTCAATCTTGAACTTCTTGGAAATAAAATTCACTCTTGACATGCTCATCAAATTGCAGCAAAACCTCTCCAAATCCAAAATAGGCCTCGAACGAGTTAAGTTTTTTTACGACGTTGGCCTGTTAGATCCTGATGAAAGATAATTGACTATCGTCAATTCCTACCACCTCCCAATTAATTTAAACCACCATGGAAAACTAGTGTATATTTCAAAACAATAATCAGTAATATGAAACAATCAGTATCAGTCAATTTATAAATAATCTAGTTTAAATTTTAACGTTAAGTTCTAGATTTGATTTTTTTAAGGTAGCAAAAAAAACTTAATTCAGGTTATTTAATATTCCCATTGGGCAAATATCCAAAAATAATTAAAATAATTCTCAAATCTTAAAACAATACAAAAAACATTTATATAAGTAGAATAATTAGTGAATTAGTAAACTTAAAATAAGTCAACTCTCTGTACAACATAGTTAATGTATATCTGAACCAAATCAATAAGTATTTCGTATTTTATGTTCAGCATCAATTTAGATTTTATAACACAGCACTCTGATGATGACGAAATTTCCATCGAAATGCGTATCAACTTATAAATAAAAAAAACTGAACAGTAAATAATTATTGAACACTTTTTAATGTCTTGTGGTGTTTGAGTGAGAGTTATTTCTGTAAAATATAAATAAAACCGTTAATTTTAAATTTTTTATAAATACCATTTATTCATAAAATATCAATGATATATAAACTATATGTAAGATAAAATTTTGTATATTAAGTACTAAGTATTTTGTAATATTATACTTCAATGAGTATGATATTTTAATTCACTTGATACGGTAATTTTCAAGAATTTTCGTAAAAGCTTTTTAGTGAATAGAGAGAAGTTAATGTATCATATGAAACACGTTCATTAAATTATGCTTGCTAATAAATTAATTTACTAAATAGATAGTAGTTAGTGTATTAAAATGTTGAAATAGGCAATTTTGTAATTCTTTTGTAATTGAAAATATTTATACGAACGAATATTTTTTAAAAAAATAAAATTTAAATCACTGTTGATTTTAGACGTTAATTAATTTTTTTATACAAATAAAAAATTGCAAGTATCGATATTTACGTATTACTAATTTTTCTTTAATACTTAATGAGATTAAAATCGAAATTCATATTAACGAATAAATTGAACAATAAGTGATTATTGCATAATTATAGTGTTGATTTTGTGGTTAATTCTTTTTATACAAATAAAAAAATGCAAGTATCGATATTTACGTATTACTAATTTTTCCAGAATCCATATTACGTAAAATGAACAATAAAATCGAAGTTCTGTAACCAGAATCACGTAAGAAAAAATCGAAGTTCTGGGGTAGGAAGTGTTACTGCATCTTCCCTACTCACCGAACGTAGCTTTATTTAATTATCACCTGTTCAGGTCTCTGGAGCATTAATTTACTAGGAAATTTTGATGAAGTCAAAAATCATCTTGAGTTATTTTCTCTTCAAAAAGTTAGAATTCTTTAAACGAAGCATTTAACCTTTAGAGACAAAATAGCAGTGTCATAGATAATAATGGCGATTAAATCATTATTTGAAAAATTAAAGACTTTTATATGAACTTCTTCATGTATTTCTTTTTTAAATATGTCATTATTTATGAGAATCCCTAATATATATTAAATAATATCAATAACAATCTGTATTTCTGTTTGATCCTTCACAAAAAATAATAAACTGTCAAACTATAACTTTTTTAAAAATATAAATTCCTTTTACATTCATAGAAATCAAAATAATTTACTCATTTTCTAGATATATTTTTCTCTTTTACTCCTTAAATTTAATAAATTGCTTCAATTAATTTTTAATATAATTTACTATTATAAATTATATTAAAAATAATAAACTGTCAAACTCTAACTTTTTTAAAAAATATAAATTCCTTTCACATTCATAGAAATCAAAATAATTTACTCATTTTCTAGATATATTTTTCTTTTTTACTCCTTAAATTTAATAAATTGGTTGATTAATTTTTAATATAATTTACTATTCATTTTCTTTAATATTAAATAAAATTAGTTTTAATAACTTCACTCTATTGTCTAAAAATCAATATTAATTAAAATAAAAAAAATAATAATCAAACACAAAATTGTATATTTTAATAAAAAATATAAAATCTAAATTATTTAACCAAATATGAAACAATATTTTTATACAAACATCTGAAAACAATTTCATACAAATACAAATATAAAATATTTATCAAAAGCAAACTTTAAAAAATTAATTTGAACAACCGACCACTTTTTCACAAACTTGTCAAATATTTATAAAAGTTTTTCAACGATGAATGATTGGTACGACGTGCAATATTTTCTTTAAAGGAAACGCAGCTGTCGAAAACCATCAACAAGTCAAAACTTATATATTTTTTACTTATAATTTTCTGTAAATGAATAAGTTTGAAAAAATTGATTTTATCGATATTTTTTTATTGAAATGAGGTCTTGATAAATTATATATATATATATATATATATATATATATATATATATATATATATATATATATACTCTTTCCATAAAGGAGAGAGTAAATATTTGATTATTTCCTGTCGAATATTGAGTTTATATTTACATTATAAATGAATTGTAAATATTATATTAATTATAAATAATTGGATGTATTAATTAGTAATCTGTACGATATTTTCCAGTCTAAATCAACAAAAATAAAAAATAAATAAAATATTATACCAATTGAAATAAATTCATATAAATGACTGTCACTTCGTAAAAAGTTTCAGTTTCTATTTTATAAGATGACTGGTGTTTAATGAGTTTTAGATCGAAATAAATTAAAAAAATAGTTTTTACTTTGAATATACAATACATAAATCACTCATCTCAGTATTTCTAGAATTATTTTTCGTTTGTATAATAGTAAATAAAAAGCATTTAATTCTAAATTTTTACTAATAAATTTAATTCTAATTTCTTGTCAATAATTATTCATTTTTAAAAATTGTCTTCTCAAATTAATTTCATTTATTATTTTTTTATATATATAATGGGATATGTATTTCGGGGTGTAATGAAGTTAGTTGCAAGTTTTATAAAAAAAAACTGATGGTACGAAACGTGGGTGGATTTGGTATTACAGAATAACTATCAATGCACAGAATCATGAATTATTTTTACTTCAGATTTAAGTATAAGAGCACAGTAAAAAAAGAAAAATATGAAAATTAGCTAAAAACATATTTTTGTTTATGTAATTCAAATTATAGACACAACTCGACGAAGATAACTAGAAATATCAACAGAGCATTTAAAATTAGTTTAGTAAGCGAACGTACACACCAATGATTTTAAAAAAATCAGTCAGGGGATATAAACCTTAAAAATAATTCCTTCAGAGGCCCAATGTCGGTTATCAACCACTAATGGAGTCTAACATTCATTAATCTGTAAACGACATTACAGAAAAACTAAACGTGCACTACTTGACAGTTTCTTGTCAAGTAGCTGAATAAGTGGATTTTTTTATCAGTTGATTAAAAGAAATATGACGAATTGTTGCAAGTTTGCAATTCTCTACTCTCCTAGAACAAAGTCAAACCGTTTGTGAGAAAAGTGGTATCATGTGATAAACAGTGGATTTTGTACGAAAATCTTCACTGATCTATCCAACAAATGAATGCTGGTAAGACACCAAAATGAGTCTTTATTCAAATGGATTTTTTATGATAACTGTTTGATAGTCTGCAACTGGTATTATTCATTACTCGATTTTAAAACTCAGTGAAACCAATAATACCGAAAAATACTGTTCACAAATAAAGAGAATGCATCAAAACTTACAAATGAAATAACCTACATCTATCAACAAACATGGAGTTATATTGCTTCATCATTTCGAGAAGACATACATCTTAAAAAAAATGAATTTTATGCTCATCGACTAAGAACTTCTGTTAACTCTGACAACATTTTGAAAATTGAAGAGACTGTTCAAGCCAATTATCTCTCATAACGAAACTCCAAACGTTCTAATCTACTTTAAACTTCTACATTCTCATACTGCCATTTTAAAAATGACAACTGTCAACTCAAGTGGAATGTTTTGTCTCATCTACCAAACAACCCTTACTTAACTTTTGATTAATGTTTGATCAGACCACTGAAAGAATTTTTAGAAGGCGAAAAATTTCACAATAATGAAGAAGTTACTGAAGTTATGGAAAGATTGTTTAACAAACAACACTAGCAAATATTTCAAATGGAAATCAAGGAGCTTTTATAACAATTAAATATATACATTGAGGTTGAGAAGGACTATTAAAAATATTTATTATTAATTATTTAAATTCAAAAATTCACTCCAGTCTAGAGATTACTTTAATGACATTTAATTAAGTGAATTGTATACACTAATTAATGTCCTTTTGAATGTACTATATGAATTTTTTATATACTTATTAGTTTTTTTGTAATTTTAGTAAAACCTGGCCTTTGCAGATTTGTGAAATAATTGAAATTACACAAATATTGAATTGGAAAAAATCGATTATGTTGTGAATAAAATTTATAAAAACAAATTTTCGTTTATGTCTGAACGAATTCTTGTATTATACGTTGAATTACAGAATTACATTAATTTTTAAATCAATTCAAAAAATTGAATTTGAATTACATTAATTTTTAAATCAATTCAAAAAAAATGAAAACTGGGTATGTTAAAATGTAACCAATTGAAAAAAGGATTTTATTTTGAAACTTGATAAAAGTAAATGAAATATGATTTGATAAAATTAAATTTACGAATTGTTTACACAGAAAATATTTTGACTGATATATACAAATACGCTTATTAAATTATATGTTTGGTTTCAAAAAACTGAAATAGGAAACACATTCGCATATCGTTTAATACAAATCGACTTTTTGATGGAATAAATTTATCAAAAACATAATTCAAAATGTCACTGACGGCGCATAAAACAATAATATTAATTTTTCTTTCAGTAATAATGTCACTTTTTCCTCGTCCGTAAAATATTGCTGACGAGTCTGTATCTGTAAAACGTTGTATGTCAACGTTTATCCCAACATACTAGTGAAATATTTTCATGAAAATATATGTGAATGTTTCAAATATCTTTGTACGTTTTTAAAAGTAATCTACGCTTACGAAAACAATTCTCTATGACATGTACATTTTTTGCTATTTTATTTATTATACACTAACAATTTTTTGCGTTTGAAAAAATCGATTTATTGCGTTTCACTCTTATTTAATTTAGATAACATTTTAATGTCTCACAAAAGTTACTGTTAGCTTTTAAATAAATTGATTTTAATATATAGAATGTTTTTCTAAGCATGATAGAACTTTAAATTGAATCCCTATCGGAAGTTCTATCCAACCTAAAAAAACAGTCTCTATCATACATTTATATATACATACACACACACATATGTATATATAATAAGTATTTTTTTAGATTTGATAGAATTTTCTATAGGGATTCAATTTAAAGTTGTATCACATTTAAAAAAAAATATATATATATATATATATATATATATATATATATATATATATATATATATATATATATATGGTCAAAAAAATGATGTTAAATATTTCAGTAAAGAACAGAAGTATTTGTTTAAAATATAAAAAGCTTTATTAAAAAATTTACAATTTCGATTTACAATCGTTTTCCACTTAAATTCTTCCAAAACTTCTCATATTTTTGTCAAAAAACTTTGATAAATGCATTTTGCAAACCTCCAGAAAATAAATATTCTTACCATCAATCGAGTTTTACAAAAATTGCTAAAAAATGAATTTTGAGAGTAAACAATCGGATGAAATGGTAACTGGATGACAACATCCCAATTCATTTTCATTATTTTTTCAAGTATATATTAGGTTGGCAAGTAT
>CP092094.1:23690000-23705000 GCA_029203775.1 Neoneuromus ignobilis | reverse complement strand
TACACATCCACACCTACACACACATACATACATACATACATATATATATATATATATATATATATATATATAGGGTGTGTATATAAATATATAGGTGTTTTTAGGCATGATAGAACTTTAAATTGAATCTCCATCGAAAGTTCTATCTAACCTAAAAATAACATCTTTATCATACCTTTATATATACATACACACACATGTATATATATATATATATATATATATATATATATATATATATATAAAGAGTATTTTTAGGTTAGAACTTTCTGTAGGGAGTTCAATTTAAAGTTCTATCACGCTTAAAAACCAGCTATATATAGGATTACCCAAATGAGACTGGAAGGTTTAGACATATATTTACTTACTATCATTTACTATCATTCAGTCTCATTTGGAACACTCTTTATGAATATAATATATAAGAACATGGATTTCAATATAAATTTTATATTTAATTATAAAAATAATTCGGTAATTTTTCTAAAAACTGGGTTTCCAATCAATATTTGTCTTCTTCATCCGTTGACTTCTCTTCTTGCTATATACTCTCACTCTTTTCATTTAAAATAAAATGTCGGTAAATTTTACACAAATGAATTTTAACCCCAACACCACAATAATTTAGTGTTCAATAATCACTTATTGTTCACTTATTATTTATAATTATATAGTCTATAATTATATCGGTTGATGCATTTCGATGGCGATGCCATCATCGTCTGAGCCTTTCTGTTAAAAATCTAGACTAACTTTTTATATACACATATACTAATTTGTGTTTTATGTCCTTATTCAATCCATCTGCAACTGGGGGTTGAATCTTTCTTTTCATTTCGTCATCTGATCTGCAAGCATGAAGTGTTTTCGGTTATTTATTGTTTTTTTGCAACATGTTTTTTTAGATTTGTGATCTCTTTTGATGACCTGAATTGACTTATTTATTACTTGTGACGGTATTCGAAAATGTTTAACGATTTGTGAGGTCTGTTCTAGATGAATTGAATATCTACATGCGTTAGTGTTGTGATTTAATTTTTTTAAACAACAAATAAATGAACAATAAATGTTTATTAAATACTTTTAAATATTTTATTATTGGTATTTATTGAATCATCTTATTAATAATGTTGTTTTTAAAGAAAGTTTTAAAATGAAACAGAAAATTGTCATTTTAATTTTAATATCAAATATATTTTCAATTTTTTTTCACATTTTTTTCTATCTTAATCCTAAATTTTCAATACCTTAGTGGTTTTGTACTAAAAAATAAATTGAACTTCTTTCGAACATCAATCTCTGTATTACATAAACTATTTCCTATTCATTTGGTTTTTGAGACTTGGAAATAGATGATAATCTGATGATATCAGGTCGAGGAAATATGGCGGATGTGCTATAATTTTCCATTTAAACTCCCTCAGTTAATTTTTTGAGCATTTCTCGTTTCGTATGAGACCGGATATTGTCATAATAAAAAAATATTTTTCTGTTAGCTAATGCTGGATTTTTCTGTCGATAAATTGTTTTAGATGATTTACTTGTTTACAATACAATACTTTTGTGATGGATTGATTGTCTAGTAATAGCCCATAACTGATAATTCCACTCATTAAACCGACAGTATAATTTTCTTTGAATGAAGTCCTCCTTTCGGTTGTGGAAATAGTGTTTTGTCGCAGTTAACTCATTATCTTAGACGTTTAATTTTGTTATAAACAATCCATTTTTCATCACCAGTAACAATTCGATTTAGGAATGTCTCTTTTTAAAATCTATAGAGATGAGAAGTGTAGATATTTATTTGTTGCTTCAAATTAAACTTTGATAATTCGTAAGGAATCCACTAACTCAATTTATACATTTTATCAATCGTTTTCAGATGCAGATAAATTATTAAATAGGTTGATTGAAGCTGTTTATCTAATTTTTAAAACACTATTTCTAAAAAGTGTCACATTAATTATGAGATGACTCGATATAATATAATATATTTTTATTCTAATCTAGTCTATTGTGCTTTTTTTAAAAAAAATCTTTTTTAATGATAGTAAAATATTTAATAAATGGGAATAAAGTGCTGAGAAATATAACGAAAATAATTAATTATCGTTCATTATTTCAACTTTGCTAACATCATGAATGATAATAAATATAACACAAATGAATATTCTGAATTCAAAAAGAAATTTCAAAAGCTGTACTTAGCATTGGATGATACGTAATGTTTGTACAGTTTAGTTTTTCTTATGACCGTCAGTTTTGAAATACTAGTGATTTATTATTAAGAATACGTTGAACAAAAAAATATTTCGTACCATGTACCATGTTTTTTTCTATTTTTTTTCATTTCTCTTGAAAAATCCCAACCAACAATTCTACTTTAATAATAAATTTCAAACGTTTAAATATGTATTTAAACCTATTTACATAGCGAACTTAAAAAAAATTCGTTAAAATATTGATCATAATCAAAACAATTTTCTGATACTCGAATATTTACCTCGTGTGCAAAGTTTCGTTTCGATATAAGTTTGGAAAGATTCGTAATTCATCTTTTAAAATTCTGTATCAAATGTCATTCATAATTGATGAACGGAAATTGAAATCTCTGTTTTTATCAACGTATCTTAAAATTTGAAACGATGGAATATTCTATAATAATTCCAAGAACGGAATGAGTATTCAAATAAATGTACTTAAAAATTTGGTATCTTGTCAATGGTAGTTAATTAATTAATTATAATTTACGTTTATAAATTTGACAAGATGATTTAAATAAACGCCTATTGGAAAATAAAAATATATAATTTTTAATGAATATAAAAGAAGATATTAAGAACGAACGAATATATTCGTTAATTTGTTAATTTGCATCCGAAGTTTAATTATCCTCATTATTAAAAAAAATTAATGCGAAAATATAACATTCATTATTTTGTTATAAATTAAATTTCAATTAATATTTTACATTTTTACACAGTTGAATTCCTTATTTCAACAACGCAAGACTTTATTTATTTTCGCTTTTATAATGCCGTGCTTTGATGTAAATGAAGGCACGAGGATTTAAATTTATACTAAGATATTAAATGAATAATACGTGGCAATGAAATACTTTTATAACATTTTGTGTTATTAGGACAAATAAAAAATATTCTAGTTAAAGTGTTATCCAACTGATTTATTTCATAACTTATTTTTTAAAAAAAATATTTTAGATAAATTATTTATATAACAATAATTACTAAATCTTGGAATTTTATCTATTTCTATTTTTTCAAGTTTATTTTATTTTAATTAATGTAATTGATTGATATAGACATTTAAAAATCGTCATTTTTAATAATTATAACTAATTTATTTTTATATAATAAATCATTCATCCCAACGTTGCAAGATTTCATTAGTTTTCAATAATCATTGACTTTATTTCATTCACTGAAACGCATTTCAACTGGCATGCCACTATCATAAAAGTGTAGTACTTTTAATAATTATAACATTATTACTGATTGTCAGAATAATAAATAAAAGTAATTGTAAGCGATTATATAAAGTAATTAAGAAAAAATTTGCGATTTTAAAGTTAGTGTTACTTATTTGTATAAATTATTCAAACATTTCTGTTATAGTGATTTAACACTAGAACTACCGATGTTAAATATATACCTAGTTTTACCGCACTCGTCAAATTGACGTATTTTTGATCATGGCTTTCATTTTAACTTTTCACTTAGTTTATGTAAATAAAAGAATATAATTTAACAAAAACAACACTTAATATAATAATTCATTAATTATTAATACAAAAAAAACAAACAAAAACACTTTCTATTTGCATTTATATTATAGCACATTTGATATGTATGGAATAAACATGAATCACATATTTTACAAATACATGTTATCTGTGATGAACACTTGCCACAAGCATATTTGTCAGTTCGTAAGCGAACACTCCTCTCGCTTTTTTTGTCGAAACGAATGAATCTCATAATTTCCGAAAATCTGTTTGTACTCATAGTTTCGGCAAAGAAAGAAGGTCCCCATTTTTTGGACCACAAATACGATAACTTCATGTTTCTTGCTTCGTAGGCTCCTCGAGCATACAAAATGGCTATAAAAGCATATAATTCATCCATAGTAATTTTCCAGTCGTTCTGTAAAATGTTTCTGGCCTGTAGCTCAATGCAAGCTTTTATGTGGCTCATAATTCTATTATCAATTATAAGCCGAAATACACTACTAACATTACCGAGCATAATGTTTCGCTTCGCATAACCAGTTGGACCCGAAGTATCCTTGAATATAGTATGTAATGGCAATCTACCAACACAACCATTTCCTAATTCTTCCCATTCAGTACCGTCGACAGCAATGTCTTTTTGCTGTCTTGGCTCGATTTCTGTTTGGCTATCCGATTCAATATCTGAACATATTCGCAATCGCTTACTGCGTTTGTGGCTATTTTGGGGAATTTCATCTTCACTCCTTGAATCTTCACTTTCATATTGTTCTTCTTCACTTTGTTCAATATCTCGTACTTCAATTTTATCCTCAGCTTCTTCAGAGTCTGAAAAATCAGTTTTATTTTCCACGCAAGATATGTCTAAATCATTATTACTTGAATTAGTATCCGAACTGTCTTCATTTATACCAGTGAGTTCTTTGAATTCTTCGAATAATTTTTTACTTCCTGTAAATCGTTTCATTGTTGCCTAGGATTTACAAGAAATAAATTTGATTTTTTAATAAAAATATGTTCATACTTTTTTCCCACATTGGACTTTTCACAGATTACACTTTGCACCAAGAACTTTATCATATTAGAAGTACAACTGATAATGATTGCAATCTATTTTTCATATGAAAAATGTACCTAAAATTTTTCCAGGAAATGTCTGAAAGCGATATATGTGTATGCAAGGATGGACATCAATACGTATTTACATTCACTTGAATATAAATTATTATAAATTTTGAGATTGCTAATGTCGTCAATTTGACGTGTCTTGGTATAAATAGGTATAGGTCATACTAATTATGGAAGTTAAAGTAGCTAAGTGGAAATTGAATAGAAATATTCAATTGTTCTTATATTTCATTAAAAGTCGTCATAAAATTCTAGAACAATACATTAATCATATCGAAATTTTTAAGCACGAAATTTGAAAATCGTCAAAATGACGCTCTTGATAGTTCTAGTGTTAAATATTTCATCGAAAAAATAAATTAATATAAATGAACAAAAATTGTTTGATTACATAATTTTCAGCAATCACCTTTATAATTCGAATACCCTTTCTCTTTTTATACATACAAATTGAAATTTTTCAACACAATCATTTTTAAAAATCAGACAATTAAATGACATGAAAAGTCAGACATTTCATATACAATAACTCAATATCATTTATTTTATTCAAATATTTTTATTAATGTTTATTTTTAATTAATCATTTCACTCCGCTTGTGTGTATTTTTTATATTTTTCTACTTCAGAAATTTTCAGTAAAAGTTATGTTAAATTGTAGAAAGTAATATTAAATTATACATGTTTTTGTGTATATTTATTTTAATATAACGTTTATATAAATACATACACCCATATATACATATATATATACATATATATATATATATATATATATATATAAGTATATACGTATATATAATTATTTGTATTATAATAACAGCGTATAAAACGTAACTTGTAAAAAGTATATCTTTAGAACTGTCAAAAACAGTACAATAATATGATGATAAATATAAAACATTGTTCATTATAAAAGTTCGAACGTATTTTTAAAATATGATCCACTATGAATAAAAATATCAATTTATTAGCAGAACATGATATATTTTCGAAAAATTAATGTAATATTTTTTATAATTACGTATAAACATACATAAAAAATGTATTAAATTACGTACATTTTCACATGCTTTCTCTCTCTCTCTCTCTCTCTCTACATATTTATATATATATATATATATATATATATATATATATATAAATAGAAACTGAGGTAAACAAAAGTTATTTAGGTTTTTTAAATTAAAAATTATTTTTTATTTTTTCAACTTTTATAATTTTAAATTTTAATTTAATTATTCGTCATTTATTTATGATGGTTTACTGTCAATCTGGTAGGAGCTTATCAATTCTATTAGTGCGGAGGGATTGTCTTTAGACAAAAATAATATACAATAAATTTTTTGATCAAAAAAAAATTTAACTAAAAAAAATAGAAAGAGAAGAAATTGAAAACTATATATCTAGAATAATTTACTAACACTGAATGAATATTTATAGATAAGATAAACAGGAGAATAAAAATGGGATGGTGACAGTTTCGAAGAAATTCTTATATTATGAAGTTGTATATTTTACTTTGTTTTAAAAGAAAGGTTTTTGATCAATACGTCACACATGGTTTTATTTTTAATAATGAAACATGGATTTTGAATGCTAGAATATTTAAGTAATTTTAAACAATACAAAAAAGTATGGAAAATGCATGTTAGGAGTAATATATAGAGATAGAAACAAAACCGAGTGGATCAGAAAGAAAACAAAATTTACCGATTTATTTGTTGTTTTGGAACTGTGGCTGATTCACTTTAATTTTTAAAAAAATTAAATCACAAAAATAACGCATGCAGATATTCAATTCATCTAGAACAGACCTCACAAATCGTTAAAAATTTTCAAATACCGTCACAAGTAATAAATAAGTCAATTCAGGTCATCAAAAAAGGTCACAAATCTATGAAAATGAACATGTTGCAAAAAACAATAAATAACCGAAAACACTTCATGCTTGCAGATCAGATGACGAAATGAAAAGAAAGATTCAACCCCCAGTTGTAGATGGATTGAATAAGGACACAAAACACAAATTAGTATATGTATATATAAAAAGTTAGTCTAGATTTTTAATACAAAGGCTCGACGATGATGGCATCGCCATCGAAATGCATCAGCCGATATAATTATAGATTATATAATTATAAATAATAAGTGAACAATAAGTGATTATTGAACACTTTAAATTATTGTGGTGTTGGGGTTAAAATTCATTTGTGTAAAATTGATTGTTCATTTTATTCCATAATGTACATTTTAAAGAACGTACCATCATCATTTAAGTACTATGTTATAAAATCATATAAAGACTCTTGTCTTGTGATATTTGAGTGATATAATAATTCATTTGTATAAAAATATATTCGCAAATTGCAAAATAAAGTGATCTTTTTTGTTGTTTTGGAACTGTGGCTGATTCACTTTAACACAAATGAATTTCAACCCCAACACCACAATAGTTTAAAGTGTTCAATAATCACTAATTGTTCACTTATTGAATTATTAAAATCTGAGATTTTAACAGAATGGCTCTGACGATGATGACGTCGCCATCGAAATGCATCAGCCGATATACTTATAAATAATAAATGAACAATAAATGATTATTGAACAATTTAAACTATTGTGGTGTTAAAATTCATTTGTTTTAAAGATTCCTCAATAATTCAGCTACAGTTGAGTATATAATATTTCCTAAATATTTTTATTTTTGTTTGAATTATAATAAAAAAACTGACATAATTTTTAAAATCAGCGCGCAAAAAGTATTCGGTCTAAGTTTGTTCTATAATTTTTTTATAGTGATTATTGAACACTTTAAACTATTGTGGTGTTGGGGTTAAAATTTATTTGTGTTAAAGTGATCTTATTAAAGATTTTATAATACCCTGTGCAATGATGATGATGAAATGGATATTAAAATACTCATCAAAAAATAAAAACAATCATAAATAATTATTAAACACATAAAATTTTATAATTTTTTGATAAGCAATTTATTTGTATATAGTGACCCAAATGAAACTGAAGGACAGTAAAAGATAAAAAAAGATAGTAAACAGGAAAATATATATTCAAACCCTTAAGTCTCATTTAAGCAACTATATATAAAAGTAAATTAATCACAGTTGCAAAGAAATAATGGTTTTGTTAACACTTTTACAATCTGGTGTAGACTTTTTTCTTACGTTTAATAATGTTACTTACTTGATATTAGACCAGCAGAACTTTTGAGTATCTTTCACCATCTGAATAAAACATTTAAAATGAAATCTAAATACATTTAGATTACATTTTATTCAAATTTCTTGCAATTATTACTTTAGATCATACAATTGATTAACTATAATCTCCATATATAAACAAATAAAAATTATATATCCATCCAACAAAAAAAAAGAAATGAGTGAACCAGAAATAAAACAGAAATTAAAGACACTATACCAAAAATGAGAAGTTTCAAATAGAAATGGGTCAGTAATATAACAAGAAAACAATACCACCGATATATAAAAGAAAGTACTGATTGGGAACCTAGATATATAAAATGATTCAGGAAAAAACTCATGGAAAGATGGGACAAAGACAAAAAAACTGTCTAAATTGACTGGAAATGGAATTGTATTGAATTTGTCGAGGTAGAAGGTTTTAGGTGAGGTCTTTATCCAGTATATAATTGTGATCCAATTTCATGAATTACATATTCAATGTTTATTTTTAATGGTTCTATTCTTTGTGATTTATCAACATAAACCAATGATTTTCCATAACCCTACAAGAAATAATCTAATGGAGTTAAATCACATGATTTTAGTGGCCAATTGATGAGTCCATTTCGTGAAATAATGGACTCATTAAACTTTTGTTTCAATAAGTTTATTAAAGTTTTTACAATTTCTAAACGTTGTTGAAGTATTAAACATTCCATAATAATTTGCCAAACTATACCGAGTTGAAATATCAAAATGAGTTTGAAAAAAATTCAAACATGGCTGCTACCAGCTGTCAAAATTTTGACATTTTTATTGGAAAACCCTGTATATATAAAATCATAAAAATTGAAATAATTTTAATTCATTTTATAAATATTTCTATATTCTATGTTCTACATTAAACACAACTTTAGACAAATAATAAAATAAACGAATATAATTCTCACAATCGAATAAAAAAAATCAAAGTTCATTTTCAAGTGCTACAAAAATGTCACTATATGTATTTATAATTTCGATTGAACCAATTGACTAAATCAAATACAAGACATGATTTACATAATTCAAATAAATACGATTTATCTAACAAGACAATAATCATCAATCACTAAGATACTTAAAAAAAATTCTACTAATATAATACAATACAGTACGAAAATATAATTTAGAACATTCCAACAAAATGATAAATGAAATAAAAAGACAATTTTCCAAATCTAACTAAAAATTTTACCATACTTGTTTCCATTTCCATTTAATCAATTACTTACAATTTGAATAATTCACGGTAATTGAAACTGCCAATTAGTTCATTAGAATTCAGCGTACTCACCATCTACAAATATAATAACACAATGGCTCATCAAAAATTTAACTATTGCTTAAATTATTGTAAATAGTCAATATGTCTCCTTAATATACGTTTCTTTTATTTCCACAGAGTCAGAAAGAAAAAATTGTAAAAAAAGTACGTGAATTAATTAAAAATCATCGTTTTAATTAAAAGTATATATACTTTAACGAAATTTTTGCAATAAAAATCTGCGAACAATTTGATTTATAGAAATCCATCGTCATATGGAACTTTTTATCAAAAAAGGTGTTATAATTCTCAATCTGTCACCTGATTTGATATCTTACGACTATTTTCTGTTTCCACTACTTGAAAGGAATTTAAAAGGAAAGCAATTTAACAGTATTTCAAAGATACAAAAGGTTTTAACCGATATCATTTCGAAATAAAAGTATCAAACATGTTTTCAAAAATTGTATAACCATTGCAAAAATTTTATTACCATTGCAAAAATTTTATTACCATTACAAAAATTTTATTTCTTCCAAAGAAATGTATTCTGAATAATAAATTATAAAAATTTAAATTTGTTTTAAAATCAAAGTTTAGATATTTTTAGGATTTTTTTAGATATTAGGTCTACCAGAAAGTTCTGTCCGATAATATCATCTCAATTTTCAAAGATGAGTCATTCTACAGAAATGGAATTCAGAAATTATTATCATGCTGGGAAGAGGTCATTAGTAACGAAGGAAAAATTATATTATTCAGTAGATATTAATAAATATATTCAAAATGTATTTTTTTTTAATTCAAAACGGACAGATTTTTCCGGTAAACCTAATATATATATATATTAAGTGTAAGTAATGTCGTTTTACAAAATTCAATTTTTATAAAATTAGAGGGATTTTTAAGTAAAATATTTTTCGAGTACAGTTTTGACACTAAAAAAAACGTCATTACTTATGGGTACACCCAATATATAATACAGTCCACTATAAAAGTACATCTTCATATATAAAAACTTGATATTTAGTTAATCATTAACAAAGAAATATAAAAAAAATCAAATACACTATAAGAAATTATAAAAGTATTAAAAAATATTTTTATTAATATTTTTTAAAAAAATCTTTTCTTTAGAAATATAATTTCTACAGTACTTTTTTATGCAACACACATTTTTATTTGATAAATACATTCAAAGAGCATGGTTGTTTTATTGATTGTATAAAAATACAGTTCAGAAATGAATATCGATTTTTGTTTAAACGAATTTTGTATATACCAAAGAATTATTTAAACGTCAAACACAAAATTGTAATGACAATTGAAATTATAAATATTTTTTCAAATAACATTTGTGAGGCACATAACTTTCTTATTAAAATACTTGCTAAAACGTATTTGTTTTAAAACAAAGTTTCTTCCTTGCAATTACATTTTCAAACTACCAAACTTTTGATGAAACTTTTATCATAATTCGCACCGAACGTGTTTCATTGAATTCAATATTTCATGAAATTCGTAGCAGTAAATCTCGTATTAGTAGTTTTATAATTTACTTTTTCCAGTTTTCATTCGTTAATTATTGATTCGATTATAATTTATATACCTGACATATATAATTGTCATATTTTATTTTTTTCTGTATACAAAAATAATTTTTGTACTAAAAAAATTTTTCATTTTTTTAAAAAATGACAAAAAATATACATTCAAATTATTTGTTGTTTTGGAACTGTGGCTGATTCACTTTAACACAAATGAATTTTACCCTGTGGTGTTGGGGTAAAATTCATTTACACTAAAAAAAATAAAATATTTTAAATTACAAAAAAATATATTTTAAGTTTTAGTTTTATTGTAAATTCACTTTAACACAAATATATCACTCACCCTGAATTATAATATTATATTTTACAAGAATGATCAATAATCATCTGTTATTCATTTTATTTCTTTAAAAATTAATACACATTCCAAAGACTATGCAGTCATCATTAGAGCAATGCAATATAAAATGAATATTAAAACCTAAACTTTATAATATAGACTTTTTAGTACTAGAATCTAGATTTTAAATGAGCTAAATTTTATTTTTTAATTAAAAAAATAAAATTGCATTTGCTTGGAAAAAATTTATAAATAATTAAAAAGTTCTGAATAATTTTAAATTATTTACATATATGGACACAAGGTGCATTTTTGGAGGAAATGAATGACTCCAAAAAATTATTTAGTATATTAGAAATAGCCAAAAAGTTCACATTTTCTATACACTGACTATGAACAAAATCTATGAACCTTTTTTTCTAAAGAGCCTCGTCAAAAATATTACTTACAGTGATTTTCTACAATTTTGACTTACGAGGTGTGATCAAAAAGTAAGGTGAATTTTGAAATTTAGCGGGCTACATTCGTTCGATCTTCGATTTTTTTATTTGGTTATGTTGGTACACTCGTCTCGAATATATGTTCCAAATTTCAGCTATGTAGCATGTTTAGTTTGTTGGTGAGAGGCATAAAAGTTAGAAGTGTTTTGCAGGCTCCACGATTTTCCTCTGTCTAAAATCATGGATCAAAGAGTTTGCATTAAATTTTGTGTGAAAAATGGAATCAAGTGCTCCAAAACACTTGAAATGTTGAAAGTGGCGTACGATGAGTCTACTTTAAGCCAAAAAAATGTTTACAAGTGGTATAAACTCTTCCAAGAAGGCCGAGAAGACACCAACGACGAACCTCGTTCTGGACGCCCCAACACGTCAACAACTGATGAGAACGTTGAAGAAGTGAAGAAAATAGTGTTGGGGAATCGTCGAATTACCATTAGAGAAATTGCTGATGATATTGGCATCTCGTTTGGTTCGTGCCAATCAATTTTAACGGGTGTTTTAGACATGAGACGTGTGTCAGCGAAGTTTGTTCCGAAATTGCTCAATTTCGACCAAAAGAACCGTCGCATGAGCATCGCCCAAGAGCTATTGAATGACGTCAACGACGACCCAGATTTACTCGACAGGGTCATAACAGGTGACGAAACATGGGTATACGGTTATGACGTCGAAACTAAGACTCAATCGTCCCAGTGGAGGCATTCCGGATCACCAAGACCAAAAAAAGCACGCCAAGTTCGATCAAATGTGAAGGTTTTGCTTAGTTTTCTTTGATTGCAGGGGCGTGGTGCATCATGAGTTCTTGCCACAGGGTAGAACAGTAAATAAGGAATATTACCTGCAAGTTATGCGCAATTTGCGCGAAGCAATCCGCCAGAAACGTCCGAATTTGTGGAAGAACAAAAATTGGCTTTTGCACCATGATAACGCCCCTGCTCACACATCGTTGCTTGTGCGCGAATTTTTGGCTAAAACCAACACACTAATGATGCCGCAGGCACCGTATTCCCCAGACCTGGCGCCCTGTGACTTCTTCCTGTTCCCGAAACTGAAGAGGCCCATGAAAGGACGGCGTTTTGCAACGATTGAGGAAATAAAGACGGCATCGAAAGAGGAGCTGAACAAGAATGATTTTTTGAAATACTTTGAGGATTGGAAAAAGCGTTGGCACAAGTGCATTATATCCGAGGGGGATTACTTTGAAGGGGACAAAATAAAAATTGATGAATAAATAAATATTCTTTGAAAAAAATAAAAATTCACCTTATTTTTTGATCACACCTCGTATACCGCAGCTACTTGTAGATTAAAAAATTGATTTTTTCACCAAGATAGAGTCTCCTCTTATATTCAAAATAAAATTGTTTGTTCTTGAACAAGCAGTTCTATAATCATTAGATTTAACAAAGAGGTTTATTGTCTTAGCTTTCTCATTCACTTAACCTTAATAAACTTTTTCTTATGAGGATTTATCAAAAACTCAGTGCATATATTTTCATTCCAAAGACATTGAATAATAACTGAGGGTGTTGAAAAATAAACCGTCAGATACTTTGGAATGTATAACGAAAAGTTGAATGCAAGGTTAGTAATAGTGGCCATATTGAAATGAGTACAAAGTTTTTGAGTTTCCTTTCTAAGTAAGTTTTGTTTTATATATATATATATATTATTTTTGACGATAATCAGTACTTTCTTGATAAATTTTTAAAATAACTCAATTCTTGTATAAACAATCATTAAATCAGATGTCCGAATTTGAGGTTAGGAAGTAAGTTGACTATTATTTGATGAAATGTCAAATATTGATTTGTCATTATTTAACATTTGTTTATTAAAACTTGGGAAATTTTAGTGATGGAAAATTTTTGTGTCGTAAACTTGTTAATTGATACTAAGAAAAAAGCAGAAATACTAATTTTTTTAACAAAATCATCTTCAGTGATGAATTTCATTTTCAATTAAATGATTATGTAAACAAACAAAACTGTCACATGTGAAGAAGTAAAAATCCAAAAGTCATTGTTGAACAACTATTATAATCTCAAAAGTCATTGTTTGGTGTGGTTTATGGGCTGGAGGTATAATTGATCTATGCATCTTTGAAAATGAGTAAGGTATTCGTGTTACAGATATTTCAGTCCGTTATCAAAGCATGATACAGATTTTTATGACCGGAACTTGAAGATATTGATATCAATGGTATGTAGTTTTAACAAGATGGTACTACAAGCCATATAAATTATGCGGCAATCGATTTACTCACAACCAAATTCAATAGACGTTTAATTTCTAGTAATGGTGATGTTAATTAGCAGTCTATATCTTGTGATTTAATACCGTTAGCCTTCTTCTTATGGGATTATTTGAAAGATAAGGTTTATGCCAACAAACTTTACAATTGAAGAATTAAAAGAATGAAATTCATGCAGCTATAACTGAAATATAGCCTCATTTATTGCAAAGCGTGCTTCAAAATTTTGACAAAAGAGTAGACATCTTCCGACCTGATAAAGGAGGTCATTTGGCTGAAATTGTACTCCATTCTTTCAAAAACTTTATTTTATTGATAAATTACTTCCTAACCTCACATTTGGACACCTTATATTTAGGATGTTAATATAAAAAAGATAATTAAACATTTATATTAGAAGACAAAAGTTTATCATTTGAAATATTGCTAAAATATAAATACAACAACAAATAAATAAGTACAATAATTAATCAAAACAAAAAAATCATAAGATATTTTATAATTAAATATTTTTCTCCAATAAATTTCTTTAATTTCAAGAATATTTTTAGTTAAGTTTCAAAATTTAAAATTATTTTTATATAAACACATAAAAATATCCAGATAAAATTTTCAACATCACTGTTACGAGTTATTTTCAGTCATTTGGAATATTTATAAATATATTTTGTCCATGCCGTACGAACTTTTATAGCACATCAGTTTTTATGCGTACAACGTTGTACGATGCGAGTCGTTTGCGCGAAAATATCTTACAGAAAAATAGAGGCTACCTTTGATTACATGAGTTTATATCGCCATCCAGTTATTTGCCATCTTTTCAGATTAGCAGTTCACCACATCGTTCTTCTGCTATGAATTTTTCATTTGCTCGCACTCACATTTATTATTTCGACTTATGTATCTGGTAAATCCATTACTAGAACAAATCTACAAAGTAGTGTTTATTTATCATTTCATTTCCAAGC
>CP092094.1:23582500-23685000 GCA_029203775.1 Neoneuromus ignobilis | reverse complement strand
TTGCTTGCTTTAAACCCATTGGCTTTTTTCTCCGACTTTTCGATATAAGTTCGACTAGGCATTTTTTCCAAAACAGTCCTGTTTCATCAGCATGAACAATATCTACCATCTTCAATAATTTTAGCTAACTCTTATGGAAAATTTTTGGCAGCTTCTTCATCTACCGATGCAACCGCGCCCGTAATCTTCACGTTATACAACACATTCCTTTTTAAAAACCCGGTTAACCATCCTTTGCTAGCCGAAAATTCCTTATCAGTTTGAGAAGCGCCAGTAAATGGCTCTGATTCCTCCATTTGTTCATAAAACTGAGGGAGCTTTTCGTTCAATTAAATAACTGTTTAAAGGAATTCTTTAAAAAAAATCCGCATAAAAAGATACTAAGAAGAAATATAAATCCCATAACTTCAAAATTGCTTTAAAAAATCCGCACAAATAGAGACCCAGGTGTATATATTTTTTTTAATATACATTTGTTCGATTATCTAAGGTAATAATTAATTGGATAAAGTAATTGAACGATTTTCTTTCGAACACAATTAAAATATTTAAATATTAAGACTTTTAATTCTCATGCAACCATTCACAGTTTTACTCCTCTATTCTCTTCAATGAATAAATCATTTTCGTTAATCATTTGGCACACAAAAATATTTTTAATTATTTCTTCGAATTTTACTCATTTTTATTTTAATTTATGTCATAAAAATAAATTCATCAAACACTTTTCTTCTTTTATCTTGGCTTCTTTTTGATATATATATATATATATATATATATATATATATATATATATATATATATATATATATATAATTAGTGTCATCATCAACACAGCCTAATGACAAACATTCTAAGTGTACATCTAAACACAATTTAATTGTAAACACACAAAATGTCGTGACATTTAAGTTCATAATCCCTGTATCCCATTATAGAACCAGTGGCTAGTTTGAATACAAATTGAAAACAAACCTTCGTAGGCTGGCTTACAAAGACAATGCTGAATTCAAATACCTGACCTTGCTGAACTTTACCACTAAATAATGTTTTTACTCTTCGTTGATTAACTAATCGATATTTATTACAGCTACGTTTACTACACATTAATATTTATTTTAATTTACTGTTTGTTTATGTTAACAAGTCTATATTTTACTAATACACGTGTGTATGTATTTTTTTCTTTCAGTAATCAAAAAGAACTAAATAAAATTATTAATATTTTACAACAACGTAATTTTAATTTCTTAATATATATATATAAATTCCATTCTATAGTTGTAGCTTTTTTAATGAGTTTTATATCCACTTCAAAAATAAACCAAATATATGTCAGAAAATATTAATAAATTCTTTTATGATTGCCTGGGATGAAACATTACAATTATTACCCAAACTCTCTAGTTTTATTTTCTCAAACATTTCTTCTAATGCCTCTGTAATGAGTTTTATTGATATTGTATTGTTCTTTCTCACTCTTTTGTATATAAGGTCTTATATTTAATTTGTGTTCATAATTGAATTTTATATATTTTTATTGAAATAATTACTTTTTTGATTTACTTGTAATTCTGTTTCATTGCAGTATTTTTTCTAGTATTTATATAAAAGTACAGGAAACCTCGCATAGTCCGGCTAATCGGTCCCAACCGGACTAATCAAAACATTAACTAAATGCAAAAAACGTTAATTGGTTTCAAATAAATTTTTTTCCTGTTTTTTGGTAAATAAAACGAGGGTAAGATATTTAAGTATTTGTATGTATCAACAAAACAAAGTCAGGGATTTATACATTCATTTTAAATTCATTTTCAAATGGGTTATTAAAATTCAGTTATCAAAAAATCGACTTTACTCTAGAGTTGCAAATCGAAAACTAATAGAAAAAGAAAAAAGACCACAAAACTAGAACTGCGCATGCGTTACACAAATGTCATAGTTAGATTGTTGTTCATAATAAAGTAGTTCTTCTCCATTGCAAACTTCAGACCGTATATGGTATTTGACAGCTGACATTTCATAGATTATTTAGTAAAAAAAGTTTTAAGTTTTGTTGTTTATTTAGTATTTTACATTGATTTGAAATGGATATTCCAGACGGTCATTTTCGCCATATTTTACTTTAATACTTCCGGAAAGGTAAAAACGCAGTGCAAGCTCAGAAAAAAATATGCGCAGTTTATGGTGAAGACTCCCTAAAATAACGCCAATGTCAGAATTGGTTTACTCATTTTCGTTCCGGAGATCTTAATCTCAAAGTTGCACCACGGTCTGGACGCCCAATAACGTTACCGATCCATTTTTAAAGCGAATCATAACGGGCGATGAAAAATGGGTTGTTTACGATAACGTCGTGCGAAAAAGATCATGGAGCAAGCGAGATGAGCTTGCGCAATCGACATCAAAAGCCGATATTCATCAAAAGAAGGTTTTGCTGAATGTTTAGTGGGACTTCAAAGGTATTATTTATTTTGGTCTGCTACTAAGGAACCAAACCATCAATTCGGATGTCTACTGTCACCAGCTAATGGAATTGGACAAAAAAAAAATAGGGAAAAGCGGCCAGAACTGGCAAATCGTAAAGGCGTCATCTTCCATCACGACAACGCCAGACCACACACATCTTTGGTCACTCGCCAAAAATTATTGGCGTTAGGCTGGGAAGTGATGCCTCATCCACCGTATAGCCCTGAACTTGCACCATCGGATTATCATTTATTCCGTTCACTTTAAAACCATTTGAATGGAAAAACATTCAATTCCAATGAAGCTGTCAAAAATGAGTTAGTTCAGTTTTTTTCCTCTAAAAACCAAACTTCCTACGAAAGCGGAATTATGAAGTTGACTGAAAGATGGCAAAAGGTCATAGAACAAAACGGCTAATATATAATTAATTAATGTTTGCTATTTATATTAATAAAATTACTTTGAAAATCATAATAAAAAACGCAATGACTTTTGTGCCAACCCAATAGTACTGCGCATGCGTTGCGCATAATGTGCATATACGATTTCGGTTTTCTTTTTTATTATATTTTCATAATAAAGGGGAAAACTTAAAAATTTGTGTATGAAACTAATTTTATGTATTAATTTTTGTGATTTTTTCAAGAAAAACTTTTTAGTAGGATTTTTTCAAGTAAAATTTTTTTTTTCGAAATTTCAAACCAGATTATAGTGAAACCGGATTAATCGAGGTATTACTGTATAATAATGATTTTTTTATTAAATATAAATATCAGAATACAGCTGATCTACTCGTACGTTTTTTTTATTTATTATAATAAAAAAATATTTTCTAGTATCATATACAGTCAGTCCCAAAGTCATTGTACATCCCCATATTTTAACATTTTTATATGAAAGAAAACTCTGATCAACAAAATATTCGATAATATTGAATTTCTAACAAAGAATATTTGAAAAAGTACTACAGAAGAAATTTCGAAAAAACCTGTAATTTTTACAGAAAACTGGTCCAATCGATTCCGAAAAGTTTGGAGGCTGTGTTAAAAGTAAAGAGAGGCCCAACCAAGTACTAAATTGTTTGTAAACCTATTGAGAGGTTGATAATTGAATTTTTGTTGATTTTGTTGTTATTAATTCTACAATGTTTTATTTTTGTACTAAAATTATTGTTAATTTAAGTAGTATTCAATAAAATTATAATTTTGTTGACCAGAGTTTTTTTTTCATATAAAAACGTTAAAATATGGGGATACACGATGACTTTTGTGACTAACTGTATAAAATTAAATTAAATTTTCATCAATTTACTATTTTTTACTAAATATCATTTGAAAATTAATTTAAAATTGTCTCATATTAATAATTATTCAACGTAAAATATATCTAAATGAAATAAGTTTGTATGAATTTTATGTTCCAATATATCAATATATTCTTTGAAATTTATAACTAATTACCGTAAAAATATCTTCATTTGAGTAACAAATTACCATAAAAATTAATACAATGATTGATAAATGATCGTTTAAACTGCGGCTCATAACCTGAAAACACTTCATTTCATACAAACTGAAAGCATTGCTGCTACACTCATCAACGTTTTTAAATGTGTTATTAGCATTTTTATCATGCATAAATATAATATAAAGAGTCATTATGAAACGCAATTTAGTTTCAACCAACTAGTATTTAATGACATGAATTAATTAACGTCTCATTCAGTACACTCGTACACAAACATTTTTATGATTTTAATTTTTAATAGTGCTTAATATATTTCCATGTCGTTTCTTTTTAAAGTACCATGTCGTATCAAATACACCTATCGCTCGATTTACACGGTACTTTTTTACACGATTTTCAAAATAACGGATTTAAAAAAACTGATAAAAATAAACATTTTGGCTGCATACATATTTCTACAATCATTTTTTAATTCCGTTTGCTTGTTAATACTGGTACACATATTTCTAATCATTTTTTAGTTCCATTCTTTTAGTAACACTGGTATTAAATCTAAAAAATGTGGATTCCCCATTTTTTATGCACAATAAAACTATCTATTCATGTGAATTAGTGCAGTAAATTTTTAGCAGCAGAAAGGTTAAGATTTACAACACAAAAATGTGCAAGTTGTATTTCTACCAAGAATACGACTTCTTTATTGCAGCCGTTAGATCAAGGGATAATTTCGACATTTAAGGCACAGTACATCAAGCGAACCTTCATGTATATTTTAGAACAAATGGAAAATGATGGATCTCTTGCAGTTATGGATGCTTGGAAAAAATTAACAATCTTAAATTATGTTAAGCATGTTGAAGTGTCATATACTGAGATTAAACAATCAACGTTTAATTCCTGCTGGAAAAAAGTATAGCTAGATGTAGTTGAAGGTGAGAATTCTAGATTACCATTTGAGCCTGAATATTCTCAGATAACTGCGTTGGCGCTTATAGGAAAATAAGGTTTCGAGGACTTAGCTGAGGCAGATATTGTAGAACTAGATTGTAGATATGGATGATTAGTTAACATAGTTAATGAAACAAATGATCGTAACAATGATCCTGATGAAGAGGAGTCTGAACCAGTTGCGTTCACAGCAAAAGTCATCCGCGTAGGACTTGAATTAGGGCGAAAATTGGATAATCATTTTCTACATAATAACCCGAATGTTGAACGAACTCTCCGATTCCAGCGAGATATTAATAAATGCTTAACTCAATATGAGGAGGTCTATAAAGATTTAACCAAAAACCAAACACAATTGTTGATTATGGATTTCATTATCAAGTCTCGTAGAAAAGATTAATAGTCTATGAAAGTGATAACAGTAATTAAACTTTTTAAGGATCTTATATTTCTTGTTTCCATAAAATGAATTACATTTTAATCCCTTTACATATTTGTCATTCTATGAATGGACTATTATTTTTATGTTTTTCAAGGTATCTTACTTTCATTTTACATTGAAATAAATGACTGAATTATAAACATTTCAGTTTGTTTTCGATTTACACGGTTTTCTGAAGTACCGATCTTCAGTGTAAATCGGGAGATAAATGTATACGAGTAATTTTACATTGACCAATATTCGAATTATGTTTTCTGTAAACATATTTGTGAAATTCTACTAATAATATTCTTCGTGTCAATAAATATGTCTTGTGACTTCAATTCAATGAATATGTATAATAACAATGTTTGGTAACTGCTGCTGCAGTTGTGTACATTCAATGTATGCTGCATATTAGTTCATTAATATATTCAAATAAGCTGCTGTGATTCAATTAAGCTACTGTGATTCAATTTATCTGAGTGTAACGCGTGATGACAACGTTAACTCAAGAAATGTCGACCTTGTTTATATTTACAATTCTTCATAAATAGGACACGAATAGATTCATTAATATGTTTACACATAGATGTATTAGCAGAGATGTAAAAAATTTCTGATTTCATCTAAAAAAGTTCAAAATCTAAATGAAATAAATACTGAATTTCAAACCAAGATTCGACTAAGTAATAAAAATAATACTAATATATGGTCATCCAAATGTGACTTCTAGATTTGTATTTTATTAAAAAGAAAAATTTGTATAGTTTCTCTTGATTCTTTTTAAAACACAAATCTAGGCGTCACATTTGGATGATCCTGTATTTATCTTTACAATGTTATTTTTTTTATATGAAACATACATATGTTATATTGTCCATTATTTTTTCTAATTACATCAATTTAAATAAATAATATAAATGTTTTATCACACGTATTAAATTCTTTTCTGAAAACTGTAATATCTTGTTCATGTACAAATAATCATTGTGTTTAAAAAATTTGTAAAGGTTGTGACATTTAATTTCATTCTTCAGCGTAGACACAATACAAGTACATTAATTTAGTAGAAGTGCGCAGATGTTTTCAGCGTTACAAATGCATTAGTTCGTACTCACCGTGTTTAGATTACAATCATGTATTTACTCTATTTTATTTTATTAATTTTTTTATGTAAGCTTTCTGCAACGCTGAACTTCAAACATTTGAAACGACATCTTTTATAATAAAAAGTGACAGCTGAAAACAGATGGTGTCGTATACAATACAATGTATGTCATACAAGTATCTACGTGCTTTAATGTTGAAGGTTGGATATACATGTTACTGAAAGAAAACATAAAAATACGTTTTCGTCGTGGATAAAAACACAAATAGTTATCAATAACACAAACTTATATTTGTTAAACAAAATGAGGAATTATATTATCACACAGATGTTATTTACTTCTTCATTATACAAACGATATTAATTGAAGAATTCGAAATTATCTCCAAAAATATAATCCCTTAAATAAATTTACATTAACTGATTTTTTTAAAAAAATGTATGAAACTTTATTTCATTTATAAATTATTTCTTTTATTATTTTTTAAAAAACTGTATGAAAATATATATCTCTTTATTTTTAAAAACCAGTGATATAATTTTTTTTAAGAATTACCGAAATACATTATAAAATACAGGATCATCCAAATGTAACGCATAGGTTTGTGTTTCATTAAGAAAAAAATCTACACATGTTTCCTTATACACCACCGTATACAAATGTTTCTTTTTAATAAAACACTTATCAAGGTATCACATTTGGATAACCCTATGTTAAAATTAACACAAAATAGAAAAAGATTTTTAGGCAGATTTTTCAGACAAAATAAATTTCAGTTGTATTGGCATTAATTTGGAATACAGTTAGGCCACCAATTTACAATAAAATAAACATTGTCCTTATAAAAATATGAACATAACTTTATTTTATTTTTCAAAACTTCTTTATATTATTAAACAAAACCAAGTTTCTGTATCGATGCGGGAAACGAGTAGGGGACAAAACTCCTTAATTTTTAAAAAATATAAACTTAAAAATTAAATATGAACTTTGAAAATAAACATTAAACTGCAATTATAGTTTATTTGACTTTTAAAAAATATCGGTTTTATAAACATTGATTTTTTTATAAAACATTCAAAATTTCCTTCCTATTCATTTAATGATCACTCTAATTTCATTTTGCTCAAATAATCATTTGTCTAAACACCACAAAATTTTACAAATATAACCATATTTAATTATCGCTGTTATATATTATTTTGTTGATATGCATTTTGATGATCATTTCATTATCATCAAAGCAGTACATTATAAAATTTAAATACATGTTTTAACAAAAACGAAACTAACAAATTGAAAAAAGCATTATGTATCTTAAACATTAAGTAGTATAAAATTAAAAAATTGATTATATATAAACCTAAAATGAAAATATATCTAAATGGTTCTTTTAAAGAACATTAACTTTTAAATATATTATAAATGATTACATATTATATATATAGAGAGAGAGAGGGGAGGGTGAGTTTTCCTGTAATAATAGTAAAAAATAAATGTGTGTTTAACTTCAATCTTATTTGGGCCACCAAATATATATATACATATATATATATATATATATATATATATATATATTGACAGATTATGGCAGCCATGTTTGATTTTTTTAAACTCATTTTGACATGTCAACTCAATATAGTTTTGCAAATTATCATAGAACCTTTAAGACTTCAACAACAGTTAGAAATTGTAAAAATTTCAATAAACTTATTGAAATAAGAATTTAAAGAGTTCATTATTTCACGAAATGGACCCATCAATTAGCCACCAAGATTATGTGATTTAATTCGATTGGATTATTTTATGTGAGGTTATGTGAAATCATTAGTTTATACTGATAAACCACAAACAACAGAAGCATTAAAAATAAATATTTAACGTGTAATTCAAGAAACTGTATCACAATTATGTGAAAGAGTGACTAAAATTAGACTAAACTAATGTACTATGTCAAGTAAAGTCATGGTGGTCATATGAGTGAAATTGTATTCCATTATTAATACCACAGAATATGCTTAAAAATAAAACTAATTAATTAAATATTTTTTGTTTTATTTCCATTTAAACTTCTGAATTGCTTATTGGAAACCTCTTTCTCTCTCTCTCTCTCTCTCTCTCTCTCTATATATATATATATATATATATATATATATATATATATATATATATATATATATAAATGAATATAAACACAGAGCCCAAATATTTAAAATCTGCGAGAGGGTTCTCGACAATGAAAACTTTCGTTTTATTACTGATGAACAAGTTAACTTCACTCAACAACATAATTTAATTTAATTTAACAGCAGTCTGTAAAGTCTTAACTTTTACAAATTTTTTTGTTACAAACATAGTCAACGTTGTCACACTGATTAAACTATAGATTTATTTGGTGTTTGAATTTCCGTATCAAACTTTTCAAACGTTTTAAGTGCAGAAGTGTGTTCAAAGTTCATCTTTATAACTTTATTCGGTTATAAAACTTTTAATTACTTAACGCATATATATATATATATATATATATATACACGCACACTGACATGCATAAGTATTCATCGTATGGGTAACATAAGCAATTTATTGATATAATGCAATAAAGTCGTTAAATTAAAAAAAAATATTTTATTTAATTAATTGTAAATATAATGTTCATTAGAAAAAAATACAAAAAACAATAATTAATTCTATTATTTAGTAGAAATTGTTAAAATAAATACAGTAGGTTACATTTTTGCTGAGCAAAAGTATTCACCACTTATTGATAATGACATACAATATCAAAGTTTTTGTTAAATAAATATGACAGCATTGCAGTATAACTAAATATTTATATTTTCCGAGGATTTCCCACTCAGTTTACGTTGACAGTTTTACGAAACGTTTTACTCAGTTTTACGTTGACAGTTTTAGTTTTTTTTCATCATTTAGTGAGTTTTACGAAAATATTTCAAAAATGGGGCGCAAACAAAAAGAATCTTGTGTACAAGATTCGTTTATACAAGATTTTTTTTTGTATACAAGATTTTTTTTCGAATTTATAGTTATTTCTCTCTTGTATATATACAAGAGAGAAATAACTATAAATTCGCACCAAAAAAAAATTAATCATATAATGAGATTTTGGAAATAATGTCCAAGAATCGTACTACTGTCTATGATATAATAAAACGCTTTAATAATACCGGAAGCTTAGAAAATTGCCAAAATTGGTCGGCCATTCATACTTACAGTACATGAACAACGTAATATAATTATTATTATTAAGAAAGAGCCTAAAACAAGCTCATTCTGTGTCGCAGGACAGTTAGAAAAATATATTGGAAAAAATTACATCCTTGTACAGTACGGATAATTCTTAAAAAGGCTGGTTACAACGACCGCGTCTGCAGAAAAAAATCAGCTATATGTAAAGTGAACCAAACCAAAAGGTTTCAATTTGCAAATGATTATAAAAATAAATGTAATGAGGAGTTTTGGACCAAGGTTGAAAGTAAATTCTGTATTTATCGTTCTGATGCCCAAATTTTGGTATGGAGAAAGAAAAATACAGAACTGCAAGAGAATCATATACACAAAATTGTTAAACATGGTGGTGGTGGGGTTGCATGGCCGCTTCTGGAGTTGGCAACCTAGTTTTTATCGACGAAACCATTAATAAGTTCTAATATTTGAATATTTTAAAACAAAATTTAAAAGAAAATGCTAGAAAATTGTGTTTGAATAATGAATATTACTTCTAACATGATAACAACCCAAAGCATACTGTTCATATAGTGAAGCTTTGGGCTCTCTACAATACTCCCCATACACTGAAAACACCACTACAATCTCCCAATCTAAATCCCATAGAATATTTTTGGGATTTATTAGAGAGAAAAATTCGACAGCACCATATTACCTCCAAGAAACAACTTAAAACCTTACTTCAAAAGAAATGGGCAAATATAACATCGGAAGCAACAAAAAAATTAATTTATTCAATGCCAAATCATTTAAATGAAGTAGTAAAAAGAAAAGAGAAACAAACAAGATATTAAACTCTTTTTTAAAAAAAATTGTTGATATTTCTTCTGCATAATATTAAAAGTGGTGAATAATTTTGCTTAGCAAAAATGTAATCTACTGTATTTATTTTAACAATTTCTACCATATAATAGAATTAATTAATGTTTTTCGTATTTTTTTCTAATGAATATTATATTTATTAATAATTAAATATATTTTTTTTAATTTAACGACTTTATTGAATTATATCAATAAATTGTTTATGTTACTCATACGGTGAATACTTATGCACGTCAGTGTATATATTAATCTGTACATTTTTTCAAAATCAATTATCATTTTTTAAAAAATTATTTTTATTCTCATTTTACAAATAAATATATAAATTACGATATAAAAAAGGTAATAAACTTTTTTTAAAATATTAAAATTATTTAATTAAATAAAATAATACATTTTAGTGAATTTTGTACGAATATTACTGCCTGATTTGGTTCTGCATAAATGCGCGAAGTAAAGAAAACCGGTAGATGGAGTGAAAAGTTCATCACGATTTTCTTATTCAATGCAATAATATGAATAATTTATTCTATTTATAATTTTTATAATACAATTAATTGTTCATTAAGTGTGTTTAAATTAATTTATTTAATGATAAAATTGATATTTTTTAATATATTAGTTTTTATAAACATAATATTAACTATAATTATTAAATTTAGCAAACACAGATTTTTGTTGCACGTTTATATATATACAATTAGTATTTTAAACATTATTTTCAATCTATTTATCAAATAAAAGAAATACTATTAAAAATCGGAACTTAACAATTATCGAAACCTATATAATTTAGAGTTATCTGTTTTATATGAAATAAATTGGTATTATATTTATTAAATTTTAGGCAACTGTGAAGAATTAAATTTACATTGTGCTGGAAATGTTCAATTATCAATAAATAACATCCAAATAGAAAATTCAGTTATATATTATATTCCAGTGATATATCGTGAGTATTTCCTTTAATCTTTTATTTTAAAAACATTGATCTAATTGTATATTATATCCATATAGTAATACAGGCTTTTTAATGAGCAATTCTTTAGAGAGGATCAGTTGCCATGAAGATAATTAATAAAAATAAAGAGTTCTACGAAATCGAGAATATAGAGCTCGCAAAAGGCTAGAAAAACTGTCGATCAAGAAAATATCGATTGATCTAATTTGCATTTCATCCGTTAACTATTTTACAAAGCGTGCAGTAAATCTCGCATCAATACCTACATTACATATCAATACCACTCCCAACATTTTTAATTGTCCAGGTCCATCGAAAATTAACTATTAATTCTTTTATGTAAATGATCATGATTATTAAATGATATTATGACATCTGATGAACAACGAGGTAATAAGAGTAAATGCCGTCAAATTCACCTTTGTCCTTTCATCATCGTATGTCGTTTAGCATAAAAACATCGGTGGAACGTAATCTGACATACTGTTTTAAAAAATTATGCAATGATTAAACTGCCAGGTTTGGGATCAATTTGCATTTCATCCGTTAACTAATCTTTCTCGCATCATACCTACATTGTTCAATACCGCTCCCAACATTTTTAATTGTCCAGCTGTTCGAAAATGAATTCTATTTTAATCCGTCGATAAATGATCATGAAAATTTGCGAAATGATATTACAAACTATCTCGGATGTCAATAATCGTACTTTTGATTGTTTAAAAGCTGACCATATGACAAATTATTTATCAGCGATATTCGTCCTTACCAATATCGCTTTGTACGCGATATCATTAAATTAAAAATTCATTTTTGTAAATTTGTGAAATATAATTGACTCTATTTCCATAAATACAGTTGAATTTGAGAACATTTAAATCTCAATCGGACTATTCACCGAAAACTCTTCTTCTATTTCGATTATATGGATTAGATAATGTCCGTTCTGATGTTTGTGGATTATTTTAATCAATTTAAATATGTAACAGCAGATTATTACACTATGTATTGTATACTATTTAGATAATACGCGAAAAAATATCACGAAATGCTATTTATTGATATTATTTATCTAAGTATTTCCTAACAATCTAATATAATACAATAGTAAAATAATAGTAATAAAAAACTCTTTAGAAGTAAAGTCTATTGATACTGTATCAAAAACCAATTTTAATGCTATAAACGATTGTCACCACCGGAGGAACAATTTTCGAAGAATTGGAATTCCAAACGAAAAAAAACATAATTCATAATTTTAAAATTTTTAATTTGAAATAAAAATATTAATCTTATTATTTCCCAACGGTCATCTTTGACCGATAAGCACGAAATATTTACGAGTTACTTACGATGTTTAATATGAAAAATGAAAAATAATTTATTTAAAACATTGATCATTTTCTAAGAAAATTTTTATTGTATTATATTCTAATAATCATTTTGTTACATTTATCCAAGAATTTGTTATCTACGAGTTTTAGGATTATGTCCATTTACCTTTTTATTACTTTACTGAAAAGTTTGAAAACGGTGTATTTGAAGTACAATGGTCTTTTTTAAAATATTAAAATTATTTAATTAAATAAAATAATACATTTTAGTGAATAATTGTATCAAAGATACTATTGTTCTATAAACCATTAAATACTCAATCAACCAGGAACAATAATATAATTTGACATATCAAATAATCTTCTAGTTAATACTAACCATTAATTATTATCGTACAAAGATAATTAATTATACTTGATTATATACAGTTTACACACATACCAGGTATGTAATTCAAATTTGTTTAGATGTAATTATATTGAAATTAGATAGTGTGTCAAAAAAAGATCCCAATTTTCATTTTTTCATCGAACTTACAACACGATTTAAGATCTAAAAAATGGTATTTATGCCTGTTTCCTCTACCAACTTTTGAAATATGTTGCTTGAATTGGTAATACTATTAGGTTTTCAGAAAATTCATGTGGGATTTTTGCTATTGATGTCGTTAATCTATTTTTTATAATAGAAGTGTCATTCGCATCCATATAAAAATGCTACTTTTTACTCAAAAAATGAGGTTTTTATTCTGACACCACTGTGTATACCCAAAAATAATGAATAGAGTAGGAAAGTTTATGTAATCTACAATATATAACAACACTATACTAATTATATATATATATAAAAGACTATTGTATTGTCTAGCGAAATTGCTTACAAATTAGTTATAATTATTCTATAAGAGTTCATCTAAACAATAAACTCTTCATTTTAACAGTGTATGGATTATTTAACAATGAAGACGTTCACTTTATTTTATATTCGAATTACAGAACATCTTTTTCATTACGCTTTTACGTACATAACATTGTTTATTTCAATAACATGATAAATTGTTTTCAATTTATCTGTAAAGCTTTTGGCATGTTTCTACGGTTTGATAAAGAAACATATATTTCTTATAACGTTCAAAGAAACAATAGTTCCTATCGCTGGAACGCGATTTATATGATCAATATAAATGTGTTTTTGTTAACGTATAATTCTTTTCTATTATGTTTTTCATTTTAATTAAATTGAATTTGTAACAGAGATGATAAATTAAAAATGTCGAAAATAAATGAAAAGTATATTTTTTTCAATTGGACATACATGAATTGACTGAAAATATAACATACAGAAATACCCGTACACAAAATTAAATATCGAGAGAATGACGTTTCGCTAATGCGTCTGTCACTCTGAAAGTTAATCAACTGTATATCCTAGTATGGGTGTAGCTTAAGTGCTTTCTAAACGATTAACGCGGAAAAACACTGTTGAATGTCAAAATATGCTGTCGCCAAATCGTTTAAAGTCATTAATCAATTATGGTTATTTTATCATTCGTATTTAAAACCTAAACAATTTTTTTTAATTCAGTACTTTATTCAATTCGTCCGTTAGTAAACAATCTGATTTACAAATTGTTTCGAAATATATCTCATTATATCAAAATTCGATATTTATAACATTTAATATTCTAGAGGAAAAAAATACATGTCATTTTATTTAACAGTTAATTAGTTGTTACTGATTCTAGATATAATTTTTAACTTTACTTTCAACTCTAAAAAATATTGAAAGTACCAATACTCTTCTATGATTCTAAATGTCTAGTTCATGCAGAGCGACGTGTCTGCAAAAAAATTTAGATGTAATAAATGTGGTTAAATATGGTTACTCTATACCAGTGATGGTGAACTTTTTTGAGAAGTGGATCAAATTTTGGTCATTATTTTTTTAATACTAGTTCGTGGGTCACTAAGTCAGTGGCGTTACTTGGAGAGGGGAGGAAGGTGTGGTAAAAAGGGTACCAATAATTTGTAAACAGCGAAGATGTGTTAACAGAAAAACTTGACAATTGACCCTTTTTTTAGTTCTCACTTTTAAAATCCTCTAAAAAGGTTCACGTTTCTTTTTTATTTTACAACTTTTACTTTTGCAAGTGAAGAGCAAAAAATAAAGGTCGAGGTCAAAAAATTGATATCAATGAGGTGATACCATGAATTACCGAACCAGGTGACAACATGCCCAGTGGCGCCTCTGCACTGAATATTTGATTGAACAAGGAGTAAAGAAAAGCACATATATATTATGAAATATTCTTTATTAATAAACATAATTACAGATATGTGTATGTATAATGAAGTTGATAAAAGTATACGAGGGTGGTCCCAGAAGTACCCGACCCAACAAAGAAAACAAAAATTTTGGAAAAAAATATATTTATTTTTCAACATAATCTCCTTTCAGCTCTATACACTTTTCCCAGCGATGTTCAATAAGTTCGATACCCTTTTTATAATAAGAACTGTCTTGCTCCTCAAAATACCCATTAACTGCCGACATCACTTCTTCATCGTTGTGAAATCTTTGACCACTGAGCCATTTTTTCAAGTTTGGGAACAGAAAATAATCCGAGGGGGATAAATCTGGTGAATAGGGTGCATGAGGTAGCAATTCAAACTTTAATTCATTAATTTTGGCCATTGCAATAACGGATTTGTGAGCTGGTGCGTTGTCTTGATGAAACAACATTTTGTTCTTAGCCAAATGCGGCCGTTTTTGCTTGATTTCTTCGCTCAAACGTTGCAATAAGTTCGCATAATACTCGCCGTTGATAGTTTTTCCTTTTTCAAGATAGTCAATGAAAATTATCCCACGCGCATCCCAAAAAACCGACGCTATGACCTTGCCTGCAGATGAAACGGTCTTCGCCTTCTTTGGAGCCGGTTCTCCCTTTTCAGTCCATTGTTTTGATTGTTCTTTTGTTTCGGGTGTGAAGTGATGGACCCATGTTTCATCCATGGTTATGAAACGGCGCAAAAATTCTGCTTTGTTGCTGTGAAACTTCGCTAAACACTCAATTGAAACATCTTCACGACACTGTTTTTGCTCGAGTGTGAGCAAACGCGGCACCCATCTTGCACACAGCTTTCTCATGTCCAAATTTTCAGATAATATGCGATGTACCGCACTTTTTGAAATGCCTACTATGTCTGCTAGCTCGCGCACTTTCAGTCGACGATCATCCAGTACCGCTTTGTGGATTTTCTTCACCATTTCTGGAGTCGTCACCTCATTTGGTCGACCACTGCGATGCTCGTCTTGGCAGCTCGTACGGCCTCGTTTAAACTCTGCTACCCAATATTTCACTGTTGTAAACGAAGGAGCAGACTCACCCAGAGTAGAATCCAGTTCAGCTTTTATATTGGTTGGGCTGAAGCCTTTCAAATAAAAGTATTGTATCACGTAACGATGACCAATTTTCTCCATTTTCACAAATTCACTGAAAACGTTCACTATTGATGGCTGCCAAACAAATACTAAACAACGTGGCGTCCTCAAACTTGAAACATATGCTTATAGATTGTGTACTTTCTAATACAGTGATATTTTTCAAACAACTACCGCCATCTCTAGGTCAGGCCGGGTACTTATGGGACCACCCTCATATTTAATGTGAATTTTGTTGTTACTTATTTTCAGATAGTTTCTTAATATTAAGTTCATATTCCGTATTTATTAGTTTAACGCATTCCGCAGTCAATTAATTTACAAGTTTATTTCTGTTGATAGATTTTACAAAATTCATTGAAGAAAACAGTTTTTCACACGAATATGTGGACCCAAACATCGTTAAAAGAGCATTAGCAAGTTTCTTCTTTGACAAAATTATTTGGTAAAGAATCCCATACGGTTAATACAATATTTTCAATTTTTACTGTAGGATCATTATTATCTGCACTACTTTCAGAAATTTTTCCTTCTACTTCGAAAATCAAGTTTTCACATTTATTTTTCCACATTATGCTGCTTTAAAATTCAACTAATTCCTTTTCTAAATCATGGATACCTAGCCATATAAATTCGGTTAACTCCATTGTTTCAAATTCAGTTTTGTATGGATATAAAATAAAGTGAAATGTATTTTTCAAACTTTTAAACTGATTAAATCTCTCTTGAAAGGTTTGTTTTATTTCCTGTATAATGATTAAATATTTTTTAATTCCATTTTCTTGAAAGTCTTGAAAGGTTAGCCAACATTTGTTTTATTTCGTGTATTTAATGATTTTTTAATATTTTCGTTTTCTTAATTTTATGATATTTTATAAAAATCAACACGTGGGTCATTTAAAAGTCAACACAGGTGCAGTGATACGATAGAAAATCAGTTAGCCAACATCCATTTGGAAATATTTTTTTATACTGCGAACCTGTTCCGCCACCGTAATAAAGATATTTATACGATCATTTCTTAATTTTTAATATTTTAGTGCATGTATCTGTTCTCGATAAGATTTTATGATATGAAAAAAATAAGTTTATAAAATTACCATGTTGGCTGGCCGTGAGAGCACCAAAAGCCTTCGTGGGTTGATTTGTCTTGACAGCAAAGGGGTGGTTCATAGTTCGTACCACCGACAAACCGTAACCACTATTCTCAATATACGACAAATTACGAAAAAGGGTGCTCAGAGTTTTTAATAAAACACGAATCCCTGTAGGTATCACATTTAGATCGCAACGACCGCCCTATTCACCGGATATGTCACCCTGCGACTTTTTGGCCCAAATGAGATTAAAGAATAGTAAATAAAAGTAAGCAAGTAGATGTATGTCTAAACCCTTCAGTCTCATTTGGACAACAATATATATATATAGAGAGAGAGAGAGAGAGGCATATATATATTATAATCATCATCATTGTCATCTTGCTCTCTATCCATTTTTAGATGAAGCCCTTTCCCAAAATTATTCATATCGATCGAAGCAATAGATTCATCTTCCCTTACATGGACAGTCCCTCGTATATATATATATATATATATATAATATATATATATATATATATATATATATATATGTTAATTTTGATGACAATGAGTTATATAAAAATAATTTACGAATTATCATTATTGTAAAATATAGGGTCATTCAAATGTGACGCCTAAATTTGTGTTTTATTAAAAAGAAACAATTAAGTGTACCCATAAGCAATGTCGTTTTTTCAAATTTTAAAAACATTTCCATCTACTTATTAAATCAAATGATTAAATAAAATAAAATGTTGTACAGCATCAACAAACGACATTACTTATAAGTACACCTAATAAACATATGTTTTCCTATACACCACCATATAAACATGTTTCTTTTCAATAAAACACTAATCTAGGCGTCACATTTGGATGACCCTATATAATAGCAATATGTAGAGAACAAAATTAGTAGCAAAACATCAATACAACTGTCATTTAGTCAATTTACTCATATAAAAATATTATTGAACAAATTAGCAGCATGAAATAATCCTCTTATTTTTAATTGTAAAATCCTAGATTAATCTATATAGTCGTTATTTACTTCACAATAAAAATCAAATAAATCCTACTAAATCCAAACAAAATTGAATTTCAAATCAAACAATTTGTAATGGATTTTTATTCGCTTCTACTATAACCATTTAAATAAATTCGTTAAAATAAATACATTATACAATTTGTAATAAATAAATAACTTTTTATTGCTATAATCTTTTGTTAGTCAAAAATCATTTATTATATATATATATATATATATATATATATATATATAAAGCTTAAACCAATCTTTTTTACCTACAAAGTTAATCACAATTTAATATATCGAATGACATAATCACCTATTTACTTTAGACAGAAGTTATAAAACAGTATCAGTGGACATTAATTGCTACATAATAACAGATTGATTTGTTATATTCATTTAAATTCTAATAACGTATTGGAAAACCAATCAGCTATTCCAATAAATGATCAAATGTTGCACATACAGTCGGTCACAAAAGTATCCGGCCATCTCTCATATCCGTTAAATTTTGTTTTGCAAAAAAATATACAATAAAAAAATTGAAATTATTTATATTATCTCTTATTAGTGTAATTCAAAATATTATATGTCCAAAGTAGGACAATGTAACATTTTTAATATAGTATACAATATTTATATACACAAAAATATACGATTGCTAATTTATAATACATAGAAAATAAATATATTTTCAAATATTTTATATCTTATTTTTATTACTAAAATAATACAAAAAAACATAAGACATACATATCGAAAAGAAAAATTATATCTTAAAGTAAAAAAAGGTGGTCACAAAATAAAACTGAGTGTGAAAATATTCCAAAATATTATTAGGTTATTCTAAATTGATAATTTGTTAGAAAATAAGATGGGACTAAATAAAATACTAAGTAAAGGGAATGAAAAATAATTTTAAGACATGTGAAAATAAATATTGATGCAAATATAGAGTGGCCTAAATGAGACTAAGGGGTTTAGACATACATACATATATACAATTACTTCATTGACTGTCCTTCAGTGTTATTTGAACCACCATACACTGGACAAATATATGTAGATATACAAAAAAGAGTCAAAGTAGTTTTAAGAAGAGGTTTCGGTTTAGAACAGTAAAAAGAAGGTCATTTTTGGGATTTTTTTATAAAAAATAATCAAGATAATAATCTGGGGTTTTTGTATTTTATTATTTATATTTAAACAAAAAAAGTAGCATAATAATGTAATATCTTAATATATTAAAAGAGTTAGTGGTGCGTTTTGTAGTAGTTCTTGACAGTGGAACGTCTAACTCCTCAGTTATTAATTTAAAATAAAAAAAAAAAAAAAAATTAAATGCATAAAATTTCTGAGGTAGTGAACCTACGAAAGTTAAACATTTTTTTTTATTTTTTTGCAACATTTTAAAATCAAACATATTTTTTTCAAATGATTTTTTTCACAGTTCTACACCTTTTAAAAATAGTAAATTTGAATAAACTCATTATATTAGAGGTTTGCTGCCTAGCCAAAAAGTATAATCCTTAATTTAAATAAAATCATTCAAATTGGTCAATTAATTTTTGAGATATTTATCCTACCAATTCAAAAAATTCTGTTTGGAGAAAAACGCGTTTAAACTTTTACATGTAGGAGTCAGATATAAAAACCCATGCGACAGCTGTCACCTTTGAAAGCCTGTAACCTTGGTAATTTTCAAATTTTCTTTTTACTACACATTCTTCAAACATCAAAGAAGTGAAAGATTTTTTAAAAAAAACGATTTTTTGAAAGTTCTAGACCGGAATCTCCTCTTAATTAATATTACATTAAAAAAGGAGCATATATATATATATATATATATATATATATATATATATATATATATATATATATATATGTATATATATAAACGAGGGTCATTTGATAAGTATGGTAAATTTATTGATTGTTTAATTTAATTAATTAATTGATTTAATTAAATTTTTCAATTTAGTTTTTCTTACTTTTTTACCATACTTATCAAACGACCGTCGTATATATATATATATATATATGTATGTATATGTATATATATATATATATATATATATATATATATATATATATATGTATGTATATGTATATATAGAAAAAAATAAAATTTATAAAGCCATAATTGTACTTGATGTATTTTATCTTACTTGTATAATATACGACTTCACTTAATTGATTATATTAATTTATTATAGGGATTAGAAATAATTATTGTATATTAATTATTAAAAATGTAACTGGGCAAAAATATACTGCCATTTATTCTATACACCCGTATTTAAACTACAATTATTCAAACAATACAAAACAATTTCCACCCGAATTAATCACAAAACGAAAACTTTCCACATCTGCGTCACAATGCTTAAATAATGCTAATAAAAAAAATATATATTTCTTAGATTGATAAATTCTTTCATATCGATTTTCGTATATATACAAGAGGCGAGTAGATATTACTCGGCAGATGTAAATCGGACAGGGTACTTAATCCTCTTTAGATTCAACATAATACTGGTTTCTAGAGCACTGAGCAAAGCAAGCTTTAGAGCTTTTGGATATAGTGGTATAGTCATAATGCTGGGAATACATATTTAGGAACGTATTAAATGTTGCTGTTTGAAATGCTATCGTTTTATCTGCGGATTATCATTATTAATTATGATTACTTCTCGTACATAATGAAAATGATGAATTGTTAATGAAACTGTTAGTAAATTACTTGCTTTCTTAAATTTATGCAATTCACTATTTCTGAACAGATGTAGAATTTCATAACTAGAATATGTTTATAACATAATTATTTTATATATATATATATATATATATATATATATATATATATATATATATGTATAAATATATATTATATATATGAGGGTCGTTTAATAAGTATGGTAAGAAAGTAAGAAAAACTAAATTGAAAAATTTAATTAAATTAAATAATAAATAAATTTACCATACTTATCAAACGACCCTCTTATATATATATATATATATATATATATATATATATATATAGGGTGACCCAAATTAGACTAAACCCAAATTAGATAATAACATGTGAATAATTGTAAAGAAGAAAATGTGTGTTTAAACATTTCAATCTTATTTGGGCCACCGAATATATATATATAGACAGATGGTGGCAGCCATGTTTGACTTTTTTAAACTCATTTTTACATTTCAACTCAGTATAGTTTGGCAAATTATCATAGAACGTTTAACACTTCAACAACGCTTAGAAATTGTAAAAACTTCATTAGACTTATTGAAACAAGAGTTTAATGAGTTCATTATTTCACGAAATGGATTCATCAATTGGCCACCAAGATTATGTGATCTAATTCGATTGTATTATTTTTTGCGAGGTTATGTGAAATCATTGGTTTATATTCATAAACCGCAAACAACAGAAGCATTAAAAATAAACATTAAATTTATAATTAATGAAATTGGACCACAGTTATGTGAAAGAGTGACTAAAAATTGAACTAAATGAGTGCACAATGCCAAGTGAAGTCGTGGTGGTCATGTAAGTGAAATTGTGTTTCATTATTAATGCTATAAAATATCCTTAAAATAAAAAAAATAAGTAATTAATTAAATACGTTTTGTTTTAGTTCCATTTACACGTCTGAAGCACTTATTGGAAAACCCTATATATAAATTGAATGATTTTTTAATTCATTCAGTTCTTATATATTTGCCTTTGATGTTGAAACTTTTCCACAAATTCTATTAATATTTTTTTATATTATAATTAAAATTATATATAAGTGGCCCAAATGAGACTGAAAGGTTTAGACATACATTTACTTACTTATTTTTATTTACTATTCTTTACTCTCCTTTAATTTCATTTGGGCCACTATATATATATATATATATATATATCATCATCACATCATAAAACCCATATCAGTCCACTACTGGACGAAAGCCTCAATGAATGCTACCATTCATTGGTATTTGGTCATATTCACCACGCTGACCAGGCGGATTGGTGAAGATTTTTTTATTCGGGTTTTACTCCTTTCTCGACAGTTATTTTTTACAAGATGAGGTTGTCGGCCTTCATGCTCAACCGTCGAAAATGAGGGACTCTCCGACTGGGAATCGAACGCAATCTCCGGCATGACACGCGGCAATGCAAACCACTGTGCTACCCAGTCGGTATATATATATATATATATATATATATATATATATATATATATATGTGTGTGTGTGTGTGTGTGTGTGTGTGTGTGTGTAAGTGTATGTGTTGCATATATCATTTACTATCCTTCAGTCTCATTTGAGCCACCCTGTACAAATGATATTATTAAGGACACATAACTAATATAAATCTATCAATATACGGTGACCCAAATGAGACTGAAGGGTTTAGACATACATTTCATTTCTTACTATCATTTACTATTCTTTACTATCCTTCAGTGTTATTCAGACCTTCTTATATAAATGATATTAGTAATAATACATAACTTATGCAAATCTATTAATATAGGAGGCTTGAATGATAGTAAGTAATATTAAATGAAACTAAAGAATAATTCCATTTGAGCCACCATATACAAAAAAATAAAATAAATAAATGTATGCTTTATTAAATATTTTCGTTCTTGTCAAAAAACTCTATTAATAAGTATTTTCGTTACTATTTTTTCATTATTATTTCATCCTAGATTTTATAACACAACACTCTGACGATGATAACATTGTCATCGAAATGTGCATTAACGTATTGTTGTTTTAAACAAAGAAAATAAATATAAGTAATTATTGAACAATTTTTAATATTTTGTGGTATTGAGAGTGATATTTTATTTCCATGAAAGTTTTTTTCATTTTTATTACTCTCTTAGATCTGGATTTGCGGTATAATATTTTTTTCATTTATTTTCAGATTCGACTCTAATAATCCTCGTCGAATATTCCTTGCAGTTTTTTTCGGTAAGTTTGATATGCTTTTAAAATATATTTCAATTTTAATAAATTAACAATATTATTAAATGTGTTAATATTTTTCTCTTCTGACGTGCGTATTCATTTATTAGAATTTTTTATGTTAGAAACTCGATTATATACAATAATATAATTGTTTAATGATATTAACTTTATTTAACTAATAACAACCATTTAAAATATTTATTATTTTTAAGTGTGTGTGTAAATATAACAAGACTGATTTTTGATATCTTATATTTTTAATTTACTCACATAAAACAGTGTATATATAGGTCAATAAAATTAAAGTACAATTTTTAAACTTTTTAATATAATTAAAAAATCTAAGATTCTTTACTTACGTATGGTATAGAAAAATTAGTACAAAAATAAAATTAAAATAAAGGGCAAATTAAAAATATTACTACTTCATAGTGAAAGATTATATATTTCTTTTTGAAATTATTTTTAATTTTCAATATAATCTTCTTGACAGATATATTTATTTCATCCCAGAAATCAGTCTAGAAGATTTTCGGAATTACTGTCGCTTTTAGTTTATAGTTTAAAGAAAATTACTTACCTAGAAAAATTGTTTCAGAATTAGGAAAAGATTTAAAATAATTGAAGCTATACAAAGCAAATAAAGTAGATGAAGCAGCAAATAATAGGTTCAATTCGGCAATTTTTACCACAAAAATAACATTTTCAAGGACATATACGAGGGTCGTTTGATAAGTATGGTAAATTTATTTAGTGTTAAATTTAATTAATTAAATTTTTCAATTTAGTTTTTGTTACTTTTTTACCATACTTATCAAATGACCCTCGTATATTATATTCTAATAAAAAAATGTTTTTTCCTTTGAAATACAATCTTTTTTTATGTACTTGATTCAATTAATCAAAAAGATTAGCATAGTACATTTGCATTATCTTTTAATCCTTTGAAAGATTATCAATCAGCAATTTTCCCAAGCATTTTAGGAAATTAAAACCATAAACTTTTCTATTACCAAATTGACTACCATTTTGATCTTAAAAAATTGTTATATATTCGTTTTAATATGGCACTCATATCATAGATGGTTTTTTTGTATTTAATTCTTCGGTTAAAATATGAAATACGTATTCATGTGATAATAATTTTAAAAATTTAAGTATCTTTAATTGATAATTCTTCAAAACAGTATCTGCACTTTATTGATATTTTTTGCTACTATGAACACTATTTGAGTGTCTACTAAAGAAATCATTTTCCGAGTATGTACGACCATGTTTCAATTCTGTAATCCATTTTTATCACCGACGCATTTTTTATCTCATTAAAAAATTGTCTTGGTTAAATCTTTTTAACGAAAAAATTTATCTCTGCACAATACTTATTATATAGTTTTATCTATTTAAAAATACTGATTAATATTACTTTACTTTAAAAGTTGTTTGCACCAAACTATTTTATATAGATGCTTTTTCAACGTGATAGAACTTTAAATTGAATCCCTATCGAAAGTTCTATCTAACCTAAAAACACCTTCATGTTTGATGAAGGTGTTTTAAAACACACACATAACACACACACATAACACACACACATAACACACAAATACACAAACACACAACACACACACACATAACACACACACGCAACACACACACGCAACACACACACGCAACACACACACGCAACACACACACGCAACACACACACGCAACACACACACCACACACACACATAACACACACACATAACACACAACACACACACACAACACATACACACACACATACACACACACACACACACACACATATACACATGTATACATATAAAAAGTGTTTTTTAGGTTAGATAGAACTTTCGATAGGGATTCAATTCAAAGTTCTATCACGCTTAAAAAAACACATAGAATGATTTAATATTTCACAACTTTTCATAAAACAGATGTGGAATTTTAGAAATATCACCTACATCTATATTCCAGGTCACGAACTTTTCAAAATACCCTCGTATTTTTATAAATATATTTATTTAATTAATTCTAAATAATTTTTGTCGTCAACCATTCTTAAAATGATCTACTTTAAGTCTATCAAATACATATTTACATAGAAATTACCTAACTGAAATGTTATATATATATATATATATATATATATATATATTCTACTAATTAACTTATTTCGGTCCAGAGTCCACACTATATACATATTGACCAAATACCAATGAATGTTAGCATTCATTGTGGCTTTCGTCCAGTAGTGGACTGATGTGGGCGTTATGATGATGATATATATATATATATATATTCTACTAATTAACTTATTTCGGTCCAGAGTCCACACTATATACATATTGTATGAGTGTGGGAACTACAATATATGCTGTCTGTGGACTACATAGTGTTAATTTAATTTAAACACCTCTAAATTACAACATTCCATACAATAATCTATTTGTAAAGGTCTTTCATATAAATATTTAAATGAATTATAAATAACCTAATTTAAACATAATTAGATTCTAACAATTATTTAAAAAAAATCGATTCCTTTTTATTGTTTGAAATTGTATCTCTTCAGTTAATTTATATTGCAATTTTTAAATAGAACATATAGGGTCATCCAAATATGAAATATGTATATAAGGTGGTGTATAGGAAAACATTGTATAATTTCTTTTGTTCCTTTTAATAAAACATAAATCTATGCGTTACATTTGGATGACTCTATATTCTATTAAAACTTTCATTTCGAATAATTTCTCTAAATATGATAATCAATATTCGTCAGATATTTTTCTTAAAAAAGTTTTAAATGTTATTTTTAATATTTCCTGATTTTATATTCATCTTGATAAATGTTAGTTAATGGAATTTGAATTCATATTCGAATCTAATATAAAGTTTCATAATTATAAACCGTCAAGAATTGTAATTGAAATAGCTGTGAAGTGTCTAGAATGTTAGAATGTTGACCAATATGTCATAAGTTTGAATCAGGCCTAGTGACATATGTCAGCTATCGTTAAAAACACGTTCTTCTTGGTAAACATGTAGTGAATTTCTATCTCAACGATGTTGTCAAATAAACGAGAGACTGAAAACAGTTAACTTAAATTTCAATATCAAGTCGGTCTGCATTTATATTTTGCTGTAAAAAATATAGGATTCAAGTTTTAATTAAAAAGTACTAAATACTTTTATATATTAGTATAATAAATTTAATTCTTATTTATATATAAAGTAACTGTTAATGTAATTTTATTTATTTTCTTCGTAAACTATAAAATATTTACTTATTTTATAATTTACGAAATATTATATTATGTATTTTTCTACTAAAATCTCTAAATATAGGGTCATCCAAATGTGATGCCTAGATTTGTGTTTTATTAAAAAGAAATATGTGTATAGTTTCTTTTATTTCTTTTTAATAAATAAAACACAAATCTAAGCTTCATATTTGGATGACCCTATATATATATATATATAGAGAGAGAGAGAGAGAGAGAGAGAGACATTAATTAACAAATTGTTTAAAATTTCTCGAATTAAAATATAATATTGTATTTTTTTAATTTATAAAATGAAAAAAATACAAGATATTATTATACAAAAAATTTTAATAGAAACTTATTAAATGTTTAATAGTCACCCCCTTGTTAAATATATTTACTAGGGTCGTTTGATAAGTATGGTAAAAAAGTAAGAAAAACTAAATTGAAAATTTTATTAAATTAATCAATTAAATAAATTAAACAATAAATAAATTTACCATACTTATCAAACAAACCTCGTATATATAATCAGGAGACTCCGCCCCATGTTTGCTACCCTCACTGAGTTTTGCCCCACACTTGCTTCTCTCGCTCCCCCTTTGATATTTATAATTGTAATTGATGTTTATTTGCAATCATTAAAATTCGAAGATAATCGTTCACAATCGAAGTTGATTAATAATATTAATTTTGTAATGGATTTATTTATATATATATAGAGAGAGAGAGAGAGAGAGAGAGATTAATTAACAAATTATTAAAAATTTCTCGGATTAAAATATAATATTGTATTTTTTATATATAATTTGCAAAAAGAAATAAATACAAATTCTATAAAAATGTTCAATAAAAACTTATGAAATATTTAATAGTCATTTATAACATGTTTACTAATTCACTTTATTCACTGATGCTCTACTCATTCTCACTCATGATTTTAATTATCATGTCATTATTGACAAAACAACTTTTTCTAACATTTAAAATCTTATTTCTTAATAAGAATCTGGCCACAAGATGTGTTATCGTAAACAAACGTTTTATGTATGTGTGTGTGTGTATTTGTGTGTGTGTGTGTGTATAAAAATCAATAAATTCTATAATTCAATTTCACTATTATGTTATAACTATATATAATAGTTATTGTATTGATATAAAATGTTTTTTTTATCAAAATAATCAATAAATAATTTAAAATTCGTATAAATTATATTCTTATATGCATCATGTCACATTTTTTTTAATAATGTGACAATAAAATTTAATACAAAGAAAACAGCGTATCAGTATTTATATTGCCTTAGAATATTCGTGGTTGCGTTATATTAATATATTTTCTAACACAATAAATCTTTCAGAATGTTCAACAAAAAGTTCACATGTCATTCAAAAAACCTATTTAGACTATAGAAAAAATATTTATAGTTGATATTTTATTCTTAGAGAAATATGATATTGAAAAATATTTATTAACTGCACGAATCGTACAATTTATATCAGTGTGTAATTGAAATAAGTAATATTTTTTACAAATATATTTTTTAAAAATATATCGAATCTTTCTCTCTCTCTCTCTCTCTATATATATATATATAGAGAGAGAGAGAGAGAGAGAGAAAGAGAGAAAAAGATTCGATATATTTTTTAGAATTACTGTAATACATTTTACAGTTTATTTACAAAATTAACTAAAATTCAATTTTGATTTTTGTTTTCATAAATAAATAACATATTTATAATTGAATAACAAATAAATTTGAATCTATTTAAATAATTCTCAAATTTCAACATCTATTTTTATAGTAAAAAATTTAAAAAATATTTTAAAGTTTATTGATTTTTTTAAATATAATATAAATTAAAAAGATAGTGAGATATTCAGAAAAGAAAGAAACATTAATTTTGACAGTACTAAAACGTATATTTTTTAAAAAAATACATTTACTTAAGATTGCAAGTCTTGTGGCAATAGTTCGAATTTTATACTATTTTTTAATAAATTTTATCCCTTAAAACTTAATTAAAAAACGAGTTATTTTAAATAATAGAATTAAGAGAATTCCATACTTGAGCATCTCTATGAAACATTGCGCCTTTCATATTTTTTTTGTAATTTTGAAATATAATTTTTAGCATATGATCATTTCTGCAATACAAAGAAGGTTGAGTTATTTCTTGATTAAAATCTTTCTAAGTCATAAACATGTGAACTAAAGTCACGAGGCTCTGTCTACTTTCAAAACTCTCTTATTCAAACTGTTATATTTCACTAAGACAGTTTATTCTAAAATACAGGTTTAGTACAATATTTATATTTTGTGTTTTCAGTACTGAATCTGGATTTAATATATTTTCGTAGTATTTAAAAAAGATTATATAGGGTCATCCAAATGTGACACTTAGATTTGTGTTTAATTAAAAAGAAACATGTGTATAAGGAAACGTGTATACAATAGTTTCTTTTTAATAAAACAGAAATCTAGACGTTACATTTGGATGACTCTATACATTAATATGTTATTTATTTAATAACATTTTGAATTATTAGAGACATTAACACTAGATTTACGGAGCGTGTCAATTTGACTCATTTCAGATTTTATTGCTATATATATAGAAAACTTGGATATTATTTTTTAAAAACATATATTGGTTTTTAATTATATAATGGCATATATACAAATATTAATTCATTCCCTCCGCAACCCCTTAATTTCGTATTAATAATGTGATATACCTATTTTTACGGTTATGAGTAAAATTGACTCATTAAATGATTTTATAATTACACATGAAATTTATGTCTAACATAAAGAAATTTCGTATAAAAATCCTAAAAATAATTGATGCGTTAGCTTTCGTGTTCAATCTTGTCAATTTATTTAGTTAGTTGCATACAAAATTTATCATTTCGATTTGTACATCGCGTGTGAACAGTGCATTTTCAGTGAAATAATATTGTTGGAGTTTGATTATTTTGATATTGTTGGAGTCATATTGTTGGTATTTCAATAGATATTTTTTTCACCTCTAATTACGTAAGATTGCTCGTATGGGAAAAAATCAGAGAAATCTTGAATTGCTAAAAAAAAACTGATCCAAATAAGGGAATACCAATCAGATACTGAATCTAATGCAGCTGATACGGAACTATGCGACAACGAGGATGAAATAGAGAAAGAATCAAATAGAATTGAATTTTCGAGCAGTGAGGATAAAGATCTTCGTTATATAGCTCCTAGAAGAAAAAATCTCGTATTCTTTTTGATTCTGAAACCAAAAGTGAATTAGACGCTGCTGATACATCTGATAATGGAGAAATTTCAATCGAAAAAGCTGCTGATGGAACTTTATGAGAAACATTGAAAGAAGGTGGAAATGCAGGTAGTTTACTGGGTTATACTTTATTCAAAGGCGTCTCAGGTTCAACTGCCTATGCTAAAAGAATATTATGCTTGGTACTGTAAGTAGCGCTTTTAATTTCATAATCGACGAAGGTATGATGGAATATATAAAATCATGCACGGAACTTGAAGCTCATAAAGATTTTAAAGAGGAATGGACAATAACAAAATCGCAATTATGGGCCTTTGTAGCAATTTTGTATGCTAGAGGAGCATATGAGGAAAAAAATTTAAAGTGTTCATATTTGTGATCAAAGAAGCGGGGACCCGGTTTTTTTCCCAAACAATATCTAGAGATAAATTTATAGAAATACTTTGGTTCATACGTTTTGATAATAAAAAATGAACGCAGTGAAAGATTGAAAACAGACAAATTTGCTTTGATTTCAGAAATTTGGAATAAATTTATTGAGAATAGCCAGGCTTGTTATAAACCTGACGCAAACATAACAGTCGATGAGCAATTGTTCACAACTAAAGCTAGGTGCTGATTGACTCAATATATGCCAAATAAACCAGACAAATTTGACATCAAATTTTGACTAGCGTCCGATGTTAGAAGTAAGTATCTTATAAATGGTTTTTCATACTTGGGCAAGGATGAAACCCGAGGATCGAATATTTCCTTGAGCAAATTTGTTGCGTCTAAGTTTGCAGAGCGTTATTTAGGTTGTGGATGAAGTATTACCATAGACAATTTTTTTACAACCCTTTCACTTGCAAAAAATTTCTTGCAAAAAAACTACCTTGATTGGCACTATACGTGCAAACCAAAAAGAATTACCTAAAATTGCGAAAGCTAAGAAAGATAAAATGACACAGTATTCTACAAATCTTTATAAATCAGAGAATTATTCTTTGACTATTTATAAAAGCAAGCCCAATAAAAAATTTCTACTACTAAACTCAAACCATAAAAATGTAAAAATTGAAAAAAATAAAAAACGTGTACCAGAAACAATAACATTTTATAATAATACCAAGTATGATGTGAATGTACTTGAGCCAATAGCTCAAAAATATAGTATTAAAGTAGACACTTGCAGATAGCCTCTTCAAGTTTTCTACAATATCTTAGATTTAGCAGTTATCAATGCTTGGATCTTATATAAAGAAACCACTCAAGTTAATCAAAAAAATTTCAAGAAAGAACTTTATTTTCCAATTGGCTGAAGAACTAAGAAGTGACTATAGAGATGAAATCAATAATACTTCCATTCCATTATTGAAAATGTAAAATATTGAAGTACGGAAGAATTCTCAAGTTCAAACATCATGCAATAGAAATAGATGTAAGAACTTTTGTGCTAAATGCAATAAAAATGTCTGCGGAAAATGTATTTAAAAAACAGAGTTTATATGTAAAAAATGTTTTCAATAAAGTTTTTCATAATAAATGAATCATTTAAATTAAATTAAAATTGTTTTTTTCAAAAATATTCAATTTTGATGTATGAGTCAAATTGACTCATTTTAATAAAAATAGGTATATAATCAATAACCGTAAATCTAGTGTTAAACAACTGTTACTGATAATTTGTTAAAAGAAATTAATATAATTTAATAATTAAAATATTAATTTTAATTCAACATTAAAATTAAAAAGGAACAAACAGAAGTTATTTTTCATATTTTATATGGAAAAATTGGAAAGTAGAATTATTAAAATAAAAAGATAATGATTTAATGTTAAGTTATCAAACTTTATTTGAAAGAGACGACATGGAAAATATATTTATATTTAAATATAACATATTTTATAATCATTACAATCTAATTACCTATTCAGATTGGAATAAATAAAGAAATAATATTAAGATTTTTATTAATATATACATATTTAGAAAATAATGTATTCATTGTTTACACACAAAAATTATGACAGAAATTAAAACCGCAAAATATTTATTTTTAAGGCTTTAATTATATAAAACATTATGATAAAGTTAAACTAAAAGTGAAAACAATATAATTCACGGTCTACCGTGTTCGTTAAAATTAATTACAGAATCTTGTTCTACAAATAAAAATATTATCATAATTAACTTTCAGAGACCATACATAATTTATGCTAATTCTACCTACAAATTAATTTTAATTATAAGAATGAAGTTAATTAGAACATTCGCTTATAATCAACGATACAAGTAGATTTTTCGTGAAAAATAACATACGAGATATTTTATTTCAAGGATTGTAGTTTCAAAATGAAAAAAATAAAAATTAAATCTTGAATGAATATAAAATCACTTTGTAAATTTTCATTTTAAAATTAATTAATTCAGAGAATGAACAAGGTAAAATAATATAGTTTTTAATTATAAATTATAGGAAAAATGTTGAATCAACAATTTAAAAGATTTTATTATTTAATATAATTGAATATATTATTATAAAATTACCTTATAAAATATATTAAATAATTCAAAAAAATTAAACAAATAGTCCATCGACGATAAAGACATTAAAATTAGAAAATGAAAAATCTTAAAGGAAGTTTGCAAAATGAAAGTTGAAAAGTTATACATAATAAATGTGAATATTTAATTTATATATCCATCCATTTTCATGGAAACATGGAAATGATATCGTTAGGAATTTCTAAACACGATTGAAAATCCTTTAAATAGATATGAGAAGTGACAAGAGTAACTGATATAATTGAACAAGAAAAATTGATGAAATGAGCATAGACAAAACATATAATAAGAAGAGAAAACAATAATGGATAAAAATGATTATGTAATGGCGACGAAAAGACTTAAGAAAAAAACTTATCAAAGAATGAAGGATAATATTGTGAAATATTGAGGTAGATAAGATTAGCAGTCGACAGAAAAAAAATTAAAGAGTCTTGGGAAAACATTTAAGAGGGCCTAACATTCGATAAGACTTTTATCCAGCAGGGGGCGAAATTAAGCTTTTCTAATAATTATATATTTAATAATTCTTAAATAATTCTGTTTAAAATGAAAACTTTATTATAAATTACAGTTTTATGTACAGTATTTAAGAATCGTTTACCACATTTCAATTATGGATTGTACGAAAAAAATACAAGTGCACGTCTGTACTCGTTTAAATTTACAAAATAAAAAATTACATTAATTTAATAACATTTTCAGCCTACGACTGACAGTGAACACACAATACAAATTTACGAAAGTTCAACATTTCATGACAAAGTAAAATTTATTACACATTCCGACGTTCAAATATGTTCTACAAGACAAAATGGAATGATTTATTTTCTACAATAGTCAAAATAAAAATAACTCGCTCAGAATTCCATAAAGGCATGAAAAATGTAAAACGTTCATAAATATTAAACAATGCGTGTATCCTTTCGACGTACGTGAACTGTTTACATGTTCATAGAATGTTTTCAGCACATTTGTTTGATATTCTTTCAATTCACACATAAAAACAAATACCTGAAATATCTGTTGGTGTTATTAAATCAACAGAATGTGTAGATCTGATGAGACAATAAAACGGAATGGTTTTACACGTATTGTATTAGAAAATTCGTAAAAATTCATGAGGTATATTGGAAAACAGTGTGTAATTAAATAGGAAAATAACATATTCCACACAGCAAAATTTTCGTTCATCAATTTCATTAATGATCTTTTATTTGAAAATATTCGTATCTATAAATGTAGAAAAATTAGAATTCCTATTATGAAAAATATTTAGATTCAATTAATTTTTTTTTAATTTATAAAAAGGAAATTAATAAGTTTGATTAAACATTTGTATACTTTTATTTTTACTTTTTGTGAAAAATGGAAATATAAAAATTATAATACATTAAATAAATTTTAATTTTCTATTTTATGACTAATATTATTTATTTACTATAGCTGTCTCTTTTGTTTACATTTTGGAAATAATAAATATATCACATAAAAAGAATTGAAATTAAAATAATTATAAAATATATTATTGAAATATATATTATTGAACATATAATTTATACATATACATATATACATATATATATATATATATATATATATATATATATATATATATATATATATATATATTTATATATTTATATATATATATACACATGCTCGAAAATGTCTGCATACACTTATCAATACGGATATATTTCTCAATAAAACAACCTTAATAATGTAAATTTAAAAACAAACTTACTTTTTAATAATTCTATAAAGTACCAATTCTTTATAGGTGGCAATTCAAAACATTTTAAATTTATAACAAATAAAATAAAAAATAAAACACAAAAATTCATACAAATTGAGCAGAAAATGTCTGCGTACACATTTTATTAAACGGTAAATCATCGATTTTTCTTGTAATATTTGCACTTATTGTTGTTTTAAAATTATCACAGTTTTATGTTCCAGTTCGTATGTTGCAATCGAAACGCTAAAATATTATTTTTAATAACTAATAGTAAAGTTATTTTCAAAAAATAAATAAGATGGAATTCAAAAAAAAAAAAATTTCTGTTAGTAAGTATAAAATTATTTTAAAGTTTTAAAAAGAAGAAAAAAGTTTTCGTAAAATAGAAAAGGGTGTTGAAAGACAACATTCTTTCATTCAAAGGATAGTAATCAGTTTTAAATCCACATTTGAAACCACTTTCTGGACAGCCGTCGAAGTTAACATTTAGATAAAAGCGTAAGATTGTAGTTTCAGTGAAAGAAAATCACCGAATAACTACACCCCAAATTGCTAAAGATATTAAAGTACTATTTAAAAAACAAATGTGTGCTTACACTATGCGAAAAATAATAAAACAAGGGTGGGTATCATGAACGTGTTGCGCATAAGAAATCATTTATTTCACGTATCAATAGATAAAAACTGATTGCATATGCAAATGAACACATTAATACACTAATCCAGTTTTAGGAAAACATGATTTTCTCAACCGAGAGCAAATATTGCATTTTTGGAATAAAATGACTCAAAATTGTATGTACATCACTGAATAAAAAAAATCTTGTTCCTACTGTGAAACTCAGCGGTGGTAGAGTAATGGTATAGGGGTGTATAACAAGTAAGGAGTGGGACAAATAGAGTTTTTAGAATCCACGATGGATAAATATGCTTACTTAAATATTTTAAAACGAAATATAAAGCAAGTGCTGAAAAATGAAATCTAGGTCTCGATTATAATTTTTTGTATGACAATGATCCGAAGCACACGGCAGAAGTTGTTAAGCTATAGATATTATATAATGTTCCAAAATAGTTGCATGCACCTTTCCAATCTCTAGACCTAAACCCTATAGAACATATGTGGTATTTTCTCGAACGTAAATTCGCCAACATAGCATAACTGTAAAGGAAATGTTGAAGAAAATTATAGAAAAAGAGTGGAATAAGATTAGTGCTAAAGAAACCACAAAAAGTGGACCAGTCCATGCAAAAACGATTATAAGATGTTCTTAAAAAAAGAGGATATCCAACCAGTTACTAATTCACTTAAAAAGTTTATTTTACTTTATATTATTTTCGATTTTCATTTTTTGTACGCAGACATTTTCTGCTCAATTTGTATGAATTTTTGTGTGTTTTATTTTCTAACTTATTTGTTATAAATTTAAAATATTTTGAATTGTCACGTATAAATAATTAATAGTTTATAGAATTATTAAAAAATATGTTTATTTCTAAATTTACATTTGTTAGATATATAGTACATTTATCTTCATAAAGTAATGTTGTAATATATTGTATAACTCCTATAGAGTATACATAAGTGTGGTTATATAAGTAGACTGTATATATACTGCGGGATGAGTCAGCCGTAGATAAGTACTGTAGATCAGTTCATAGTTATCCAGTGTATCATATTGTATAGCAGTGTATCATCATAGTTATATTAGTATTGTTGTATATTTTCTAATTGTTTAAATATATCATTTTATTAAAACTTCATCAAATATTATTCCTCGGAACACCTCAGTAAATTTAAACAACATTAATAAGGTTTTTTTATTGAAAAATATTTCAAAATGGCTACAAAGTCAATTGAATTTCTAACAACCATGTGGACAAACACAATTTCGAAACAGATTTAGCACAATGGATCATATTCAAGTATTAAGGAGAATTATTATTCAATTCAGCGAGTATAAAATACCTCTCTGTCTTAGATTGATAAATTATGAAAAGACCTTCGACTCAATCAATATATAAGCTATATTAAATGCATTGAAGAATCAAATAATTGAAGAAGCGTATATTAACTCTTAGGAAACATTTATAATATACTATTTACACCTATACAAAACGTAAAAAAGAAAAAAGTTTATAATTATGAAAGGAGTGAGAGAAAACAACGCGATATCACCAAAACTATTTATATAGGATCATCCAAATGTGACGCCTAGATTTGTGTTTTATTAAAAAAAAACTATACACAAGTATTCCTAAACACGTTTCTTTTTAATAAAACACACATCTAGGCGTCACATTTGGATGATCCTATATCTATGTTATAATAGAAGAAATATCTACAAGGCTGAACTGGAAATATGAACGAATAAAAATAAATTAAATGACATTATTTATTTTTATTACAGCCCAGATGAACTCGAAAAAAATAAAAGAATTAGATAAAAAATATTAGAAAATTGGTTTTATGATAATCCTTAGCAAGAAAAAAATATCTTCAATGAATTTTCAGATCAAAGAAACATCAAACTAAAATGAAAGGAAAAAGGAGTCAAAAACTGTATATCTAGGACAACTCATTAATACTAAAAAACATTTTTAGATGAAGTAAACAGAAAAATAAAAATGAGTTTTGAAAATGGGTCCGTCCAAATTGACCAATTAACCAGCTCAATGTCAATTCGGACAAAATTCTCATATTGTTATAAGAAGTCGATCAATTCTCTGTTTAAAATGAAAAGTTTTTAATCAATACATCCTACCTATTATCACTTATTATAGTGAAACATGAATTTTTAATGCCAAAATAATTCAGCTACCTCAGATAGTACAAAGAAATATGGCAAGACAGAAAAAAAACAATAGATCAAATAAAGAATTTAACGGATGTTATAATAAAAATAAGACGATTATATAACAATAAGAGAAGACCACGGATGGATAAAAGAGATCATTGATTCGAAATTTAGATAAACAAAAAGGATTTAAAAAATTCATGGATAGATAAAACAGAAATACAATAAAATTCAGTCAGAATAGACTGGAAGAGAAAGGCATTGGATCGGTCAAAACGAAAAGTTTTGGAAAAGGCCTAGTGGATAAAGAGGTTGATTATACACATGTATATGCATATATACATAGATGTTTTTTTAAATATGATAGAACTTTAAATTGAATCCCTATTGAAAGTTCTTTCCAACCTAAAAAAATCCTTTATTATACAGTTAAATATACACACACACACATACATGTATATATATATATATATATATATATATATATATATATATATAAAGTGCTTTTTTAGGTTAGATAGAACTTTCAATGGGAATTTAATTTAAAATTCTATCACTCTTAAAACTCTCTCTCTCTCTCTTAAAACTCTCTCTCTCTCTATATATATATATATATATATATATATATATATATATATATATATATATATATATGAATAAATATAAATTAGACACAATTCCATTATTATTTATATTAACAGAAATGCAGATGCTTATATTTATTCCTACATAACCACACAAATGAAAAATGTAATTTTATCATAACAATGAAAATTAATAATATTAATAATTTATTTTGCTTAAATTGGAATTTAGTACAACCGAATCTATCATATATATTCAATATTTTAATACCATTCACATAATCTACCCCATTTATGTCTGTTTCAAAAGCCATGCCATCATCATCAAAATAAAGTACCCATTTATACCATAAAGCTTTGTACTGACTATAATAACGAGGTCATCGAAATGTATATCAGCTATTATATTTTGATATCAGACTACATTGTACGTTTTGAAGTTAAATATACCGAAAATATTATGAAAAGATAGTTCAATTGTGTATTTATGAAAATTGTTTTCAATTTGAAAAGATATTTGAGAAATTTATAAGATCTTGTTTTCATTTAATCAAAAATCATACGTGTACTTAAGTAATTTTTATATCAATTTGTACAATACTTAAATATTTAAGTCAAACATTCTTTTTCTTCTAGAATTTTTTGTGAATTTATCTGCTTTTATTTACAAAACAGAATCAGATAAATTAAATACAAAAATAATTCTTGGACTTCATACAACACAAGAAACAACACATCCCACCTCATGTCATTTATGATAGTGAAATATGAATGGTAAATGTCTGAATAATTCAGCGATTTCAGACAACGGAGAGAAACATGAAAGAATGCATGTTAAGAATAGCACGTACAGACCAAAAGAGAAGTGAGTAGATTAGAAAGATGTATATAGGCTGATCCAAATAAATCTAAAAGGTTGAGACATATTTTTACTTCCTTACTATCATTTATTATCCCTTATTTGGGCCACCCTATATAAACAATTAAAATATAAAGTATTCTAATTTACATTAAAACAATCCTACATCTTTAAACAGCTTACACCTAACGCACGTTCAAGAATTACGTGTAACCATAGCTTTTTAGAATGCTTTTGTAATTCCATATCTCTTGAAATGTATGCTACTCTCGCACATATTAAATCATTTGTGGGACAGTAAGCTTATATAATACACTATATAATTATGTTACAATTACAATTTGAAAAAGAAAAGCCTGTTATTTGTCTTCCTTATGAAAAGTAAAACCATATATGTTACACAATCCTTATTTATTTATGAAAGTCATCCAAATGTGACGCCTAGATTTGTGTTTTATTAAAAAAGAAACAAAATAAACTATACACATGTATTTTTTAATTAAAACACAAATCTAAGCGTCACATTTGGATGATCCTATACGTATTTATTTATTATTTATACATATTTATTTATAACTTTAATGAAACTAAAATTCGTAGATATTAGGTCGTGTATTATGAAATGTCGGATTTTTCAATTGAAAAATCCGACATTTCATAATACATAACCTAATAGTATTTGTAGATACGTAGATAAATTACTTTTTTATTTTGGTACTAAAAAATATCTCTAAACTTTTATACTTCTCAATGTTGAAATATAAACTATTGAAACTTGAAACTGGAGGATCAGTATTTTTTTTAATATCTAGAATATATATTCATTTAAACACACACACACACACACACATATATATATATATATATATATACACCCGTCATATATATATATATATATATATATATATATATATATATATACCTGTCCCTCAATTTACATGGGACTTTTTTTACACGAGTTTTTTTTTACGTGGTAAATTATACCTCTATTTACGTGGAACTTTTTTACGCGGTATTGATTTACGCCGCACTTTTTATACGCGGTCAGATAGATTTCATTTTATATAATTTTTCGTAGAATTTATTATATATCAGAGTGACGCAAACTCTTACTTGAACGTATAAAAGCACGATATAAATATATAAAAGGTTAATTGTTTTGAATTACAGTAGCGATAGTGACACCGAATAAAATTTATCTACTTTTCTTTTCTAAAACGTCATTATTTTTTGTTAAACTGTGTGAAATAAATATGTGTTTCTACAACTTTACTAGCTTTTATTTCCAATATTTTTTTCTATTGTACTGACAAACTCAATTTACGTGATTTTCATTCGCGTAAAACAAATCCGTGTGGAACGGATACTCTGCGTAAATTGAGGGATATAATATTATTACAGATTTGTTCATAAAGTTTTAAAATATAAAAAAGCTAATCGAGGGATATAATTTTAATAACATATCTCAAAATATAAAATTATCTGTATTAATTCGTACAGTTCTGAAACGATATCATTAAAAGTTTCAAGCATCATTTAAATCTCATTTTTGGCCACATTTTTCGTTTTTATTACACTTACTTCTGTATAAATATTGGAATAATATATATGTATATATATATATATATATATACCTTTATGTATGTGTGTGTGTGTATAAAAGCAGTAACTTCTTTCTCTGAAGGACCCTCCTAAAACTTTACATACATATAAAGGTGTTTTTTTAGCGTGATAGAACTTTAAATTGAACCCTTATCGAAAATTTTATCTAACCTAAAAACACCTTTATATATACATGTGTGTGTGTGTGTGTGTATGTATGTATATATAGAAGTATAATAAAGGTGCTTTTAGGTTAGATAGAACTTTCGATAGGGATTCAATTTAAAGTTCTATCATGGTTAAACTCTCTCTCTCTCTCTCTCTCTCTCTCTCTCTCTCTATATATATATATATATATATATATATATATATATATATATATATATATATATGTCCTAACAAAATGTATACGCACTTTAAATGATTATAAAGTCAGTGTTTATTTGTATATGGTTCATTTTCAAAATTAAGTAAGTTATCAGCTGTTAAAATATGGATACATTTTTTATAACGCCTATATATAAAATTCAGTTAACACGTTCGCGGACGTGAATGCTATAGCATTCAAATTTTTAAGCCAATTATTATTCATTTAATTTTATATAACCTTAATTTTTTAATTATAATTATAAGTTTTTAATTAATTATATATAACAATTAAAATGTAATATTCTGACTACTCTTACAAAATGTGTCTAATCGAATTCCGGATATCACAATTAATTTTAAAAAAATCGCCTGCCTATTTTTGCAGCTCACTGAAATTTTTATTCTCCGCGATCGTGTTATAATATTAATATTGTAATATAAACAATTAGATATATATATATATACACCCGTCCCTCAATTTACGCGGAATATCCGTTCCATGTGGAATTGTTTTACGCGAATGAAAATCGCGTAAATTGAGTCTGTCGCTAAAGAAAAATTATTGGAAATAATTTATTCACATAGCTTAACAAAAAAACATATTTATTTTACATAGCTTAACAAAAAAATAATGACGTTTTAAAAAACAAAAGTAGATAAATTTTATTCGGTGTCACTATCGCTGCTGTAATTCAAAAAAATCAACCTTTTATATATTTATATCGTGCTTTTATACGTTCAAGTAAGAATTTGCGTCACTTTGATATATAATAAATTTCATGAAAAATTATAGAAAATGAAATCTATCTGATCGCGTATAAAAAGTGCCGCGTAAATCAATACCGTGTAAAAAAAGTCCCGCGTAAATAGAGGTATAATTTACCGCGTAAAAAAAGTCCCGCGTAAATTGAGAGTCTGGTATATATATATATATATATATATATATATATATATATATATATATAATTTTTGTGAGAGTCCTTTATCCATCAATGAATGGAAAGAGACCAAAGATGGTATGTACAATAATATTAGTTCAAGCCACTTCCTGTTCATTGCTGGATAAAAATCCCTCCCAAAACGTTTCACTTTTAACAATCCAGTGCCTTTCCCTTCTATTGTACACTAGCAAATTTCTTCATATATCTAACCCATCTGTACATAGATATCTTCTTATCCTTTTTATATTTCTGGATTCACAATTAGTAACTTTGACTACCCATTGGTGTGTTTTTATTACTATATAACCGATCCATCCAGAAGTACAACAAACATTCAAATCACTTAATTTTCTACAGACAAGAGAAGTTTGCGTGCAAATATAACAATGAGAATGGCTTCATTTACATTTCGTTTTCATGTCGCATTAAAATTCAATTAAGCTTTTCAAGTTTTCAATAGGATTTGTCTATACAATAAACTGTTTCAAATATGTTTAAATATCACTTACGATTAAAACGTTTGTTTCAGACCGTACATTTAGTTTACGAAATAATTTAGTACTATTTTCAAAAATATTATTCGTCGTTTCAATTCATTGTTCTCGCATACAATTGGTAAAATAACTGGATATTTAAATAGGTTTATTAATTGAAAAGTTTATATATATATATATACAGCTGAGTCTGTTTTTGTGCGGATTATTTTAATGCGATTTTGAAGTTGTGATTCATATTTCTTCTTAGTATCTTTTTATATGATTTTTTTAAAGAATTTCTTTAAGCGGTTATTTAATTCAACGAATAACTCTTCAATTTTATGAACAAATGAAGGAATCAGAGCCATTTACTTCAAACTGATGAGGAATTTTCGACTAGCAAAGGATGGTTAACCGGGTTTTTAAAAAGGAATGCAATGCATAACGTGAAGATTGCGGGCGTGATTGCATCGGCAGATGAAGAAGCTGCTAATTTTTTTAAACAATATTAAATTAAACGCACTTTTCAATTTATATTGGATAAACTAGAAAAAGGGTCAATAACAGTAACTGACGCTTAGAAAAAAATTTCTATCTTTGACTGTACAAATCATGTTGCATTTGCTATTACTCAAATAAAACCACACACTTTAAATGCCGTTGGAAAAAGGCTTGGCCTACATGTCTTGAAAACAGTGCAGCTATTCACTTTCTTTCTTATTTTCTATATTTTTATTCTAAACAGTGCAGATATTATTGAGATTATAATTAAAATATGTATGAAAAATTCTAAAATAAATTACATATATGTTCATATTTCTTTCAATAAAATTAAATAGTTAATTAAAAAATAAAGTAAAAAGCTTTGTTTTGTATCAATTTTTTGCAGATATTTGAACTTTTTTTAAGCATTCTTTATTTCCTGATTTTTTATGCGAATTTAAGAGTAATTTCACTTTGTAGCTTTGGTTTTATGAGGTTTTTGAAAATTACGGAACGTATCCCTAATTTTTCAATGTAAATTAAGTCATTTTTTGTGCGATTTTTTTAATACGGTTTTCTGCGGAACGTATATACCGCATAAAAACAGACTCAGGTGTATATACAATTATTAGAAATAAATTTAATAATCAAAATATTCATAAAAGAAATTCAACTTTTTTAAATGATCCTTCTTGAGAAATCATCTGTACTTTTTTAATTATGCTTAAAAATAATATACCTCTGTGAAATATATTAAGACAGAAAAACACTCATATTTTCGATTAAATTCTTCATAAAGTAATAACAATAAAATAATGCATAATAGCGGTAAAGAATTAAGATGAAGTAAGACACTGCTTTTATTATTTGGGAAATGAATTTAGTGATAATAATCTTAAGACGTCTAAAATGATTATGTTCTTAATGAAAAGAGACATTGCTTGGAACTGACTTGATTGATTACCAACATGGCATACTACCCTCTAAACCATCAACACGTCGTTTATGTAATAATGACGATGTAAAATTATATATATATATATATATATATATATATATATGGCAAAAATGTAATTACTTACTTAATTGTTTAACCATTTATATATATATATATATATATATATATATATATATATATATATATATATATATATGTATATATGTGTGTTTGTGAGAGAGAATTACAAAAAAACTACACTTAATATTAATTATGTGTGAACACTTGCAAAAAATATATTTTTATGTTTAATAATTCATATTTTAAAGAAATAATTTTAACCTTTGTATTAAACAGTATTCAAATAATTTTGATTCTACCAAATCCTTCATATGATTTAAATAACAATGCTATATCTATTTCAACAATAAAATAAAATCTACATTAAAGTTTAATTACAAATTGCTCGTATATAAACGTGTGTATTATAAAATATAATTATCTATGATTCAATCATGAAGGATAACACAAAGCATGTATTAAACAAATCTCGGTTTGAATCTGCATACATGTTTCTGATAGTTCCAGATAAAACAGTTTTGATTGTATTATACATAATCAAAGACAGTAGTAATTACTTCTGTGGACAAATGAGCATTATATGACCACAATCAAATTTTATACCCTTTTATATAGCATCATACAAGCCTACAATGTGACATTATCAGGCTGACATTATGAAGATTTTATCGTAATAGTAAATCGGACTATAAAATGTCGTTTTTGTGGTTTACTCATTTTAATACTTTGTATAAATGTATTTATATATATATATATATAGGTGACTCAAATGACACTGAAGGGTTTAGACATATATTTACTTGCTTACTATTATTTACTATCCTTCGAACTCATTTGGATCACTCTATATACATAATAATATAAATGAAAAAATTAATAAAATAAAATTATTCTAAATAAAAATAATACAGCTTTTAAACTCCAATTTAGGGTCTTTCGGACATTTAAAAATATTGACGTGGAACAAAAATAATTACAATATTTTAAAAATAATAATAATTAATTTTAATAAAATAATTTTGAAGCTATGACAAAAATAGCAGCAATTAATTTCATTTGATTGAATAAGAATAAAATAAAAAAACTTTTAAATATAAAATTAACTTCAGCAATAATACAAACTATTCTTATTTGTTTTTTGGAACTGTGGCTGATTCACTTTACACAAATGAATTTTAACCCCAACACCACAATAATTTCAAGTGTTCAATAATCACTTATTGTTCACTTATTATTTATAATTATATAGTCTATAATTATATCGGCTGATGCATTTCGATGGCGACGCTATCATCGTCAGAGCCTTTCTGTTAAAATCTAGACTAACTTTTTTTTATATATACATAAACTAATTTGTGTTTCTTGTCCTTATTCAATCCATCTACAACTGGGAGTTGTATCTTTCTTTTCATCACCTGGTCTGCAAGCATTAAGTGTTTTCGGTTATTTATTGTTTTTGCAACATGTTCTTTTTCATAGATTTGTGACCTTTTTTGATGACATAAATTGACTTATTTATTACTTGTGACGGTATTCGAAAATGTTTAACAATTTGCGAGGTCTGTTTTAGATAAATTGAATATCTGCATGCGTTAGTTTTGTGATTTAATTTTTTAAAACAACAAATAAATGAACAATAAGTGATTATTGAACACTTTAAATTATTGTGGTGTTGGGATTAAAATTCATTTATGTAAACTATTTTTATAATAAAGAATCATCTCGACATCTAAATCGATTTAAATATGAAAAAGAGAATATTGTCTTTATGATGGCATATGAGAAAGAGAGAAATATAAGAGAAACAATTTATAATAAACTTCTAAAACCAAAAGAAACGATTAATCTAAAAAAATATTATCAACAATTAGACAATTTAATAATGAACTTAAAAAAATATTCAGCTCTTGTTAATAGAAAGCAAGTTATCTTTCAGCTTGGCATACAAAAAACAATATGTTTTTTACAACCCGGAAAAAATAGCGGAACTTGGTTAGAAAGTTCTAAGCACTCAACATATTCTTTAGATATATCATCTTCTATTATTTTTTGATTTTACAATTTTTTTAAGGAAAAATGACTAGAGATTAAGATATGAAAAGGCATTGAATGAGTTTTTAACTTCCAAGGATGAGTGATTATATCTGAGAGGAATTTAAAAATAGAAAGAAAATATTAATATTAATGAAAATTATTTAGTTAATTAAATATTAATGAAGAATTAAAAAAAATATTATTTTCTTCTACTTGAAAAATAAAACTTTTTAATAGACCTAATAGTTTATCAAATAAATAACTACCTATTTAATTTATTTTCGGAAAAAATACGATTTAAAATATCTCTATAAATATATTATTGTACACCTGAATCTGTTTTTATGCGGTAGATACGTTCCGCAGAAAACCGCATTAAAAAAATCGCGCAAAAAAGACTTAACTTGCATTGAAAAATTAGGGATACGTTCCGTAATTTTCAAAAACCGCATAAAATCAAAGCTACAAAATGAAATTATTCTAAAATTCACATAAAAAATCAGGAAATAAAGAATGCTTAAAAAAATTTCAAATATCTGCAAAAAATTGATACAAAATAAAGCTTTTTACTTTATTTTTTAATTAACTATTTAATTTTATTGAAAGAAATATGAACCTATGTGTAATTTATTTTAGAATTTTTTATACATATTTTAATTATCATCTCAATAATATCTACCCTGTGTAGAATAAAAAAAATAAAATAAAAAAGAAACTAATTGGCTGTACTGTTTTCAAGACATGTAGGCCAAGCCTTTTTCCAACGGCATTTAAAGTGTGTTGTTTTATTTGAGTAATAGCAAATGCAACATGATTTATACAGTCAAAGATAGAATTTTTTTCCAAGCGTCAGTTACTGTTATTGACTCATTTTCTAGTTTATCCAATATAAATTGAAAAGTGCGTTTAACGTAATATTGTTTAAAAAAATTTGGCAGCTTCTTCATTTGCCGATGCAATCGCGCCCGTAATCTTCAAGTTATGCAGTGCATTCCTTTTTAAAAACCTGGTTAACCATCCTTTGTTAGCCGAAAATTTCTTATCAGTTTGAAAAATGGAAGTAAATGGCTCTGATTCCTTCATTTGTTCATAATACTGAAGAGCTTTTCGTTGAATTAAAAAACCGCTTAAAGGAATTCTTCAAAAAAATCGTATAAAAAGATATAAAAAAAAATATAAATCGCATAACTTCAAAATCGCATTAAAAAAATTCGCATAAAAAGATATTAATAAGAAATATGAATCACATGACTTCAAAATCACAATTAAAATAATCCTCACAAAAACAGACCCAGCTGTATATTAAAATTTGTTATAATTTCAAAAATAACATTAATTTTTAAATCACTTCTTCCAACTAGAATCTAAGTATCTAACAAAAAGATAAGACTTTAATAAATCAGCTACTATACCAAACTTTTCACCTCATTCGAAAACGAATTCTTTAAAAAATGTTTCAAATAAATATAAATCGTAAAAATCGACTAGCTGTAAATGATCCACTTCCAAATATTTAACTCGAGTACTTTTACGTAATGACCAAACTCACTTATCTCAAACACCACTTTACGTATTTTTATTATCCTACTTAATTGTCCATTTTGTTTCGTTTTATTTCTATTGTCCCGTTCCGCAATCATTAATCTTATTACGAGATTGTTCCTTATACATAATTCAATATATACAATTATAAATCGTCACTTAAACGAAATGACAGTTTAATCATTTAAAAATAATTATTAATGAAATGTTGGAAATATATCTTTTATGTTATAATCACGTTATAAGAGACTGAAGTTCGTACTTCAGATGATAAGACAGCTCATTAAGCTTTCTATCAAGATGACCATTATAATTAGGATTTAGTATTTCGGTTTAAAGACAAAATACAGAAACTAATTTTATATAAAATACTTATATTTGATTTATGTAATTAAAATAACATACAAAATAATGCTCTATAGTTTCACAAAAAAATCCTATTGGAAACTTAATTAGATTTTTCTTTATCAATAATTAAAATATTAATAATTTTAATATCAAAAATTTAATAAAATAAATTCAAACATGATTGTAAATCTATTGTTCTAATATAATAATAAATCGATTATTTTAATATAATAGTAAATCTATTCTACATAAATTTCATTCATTATAATCACACTTAAATTATTAAATTTGAAGTCATTGATTGCAACACAAAATTGTATCGTAAATAATTATGCGATGTATAATAATAATTTACCGCCAGTAATTACAATGTAAAATGGCGTGGCAATGGTTCATTAAAATAATACGATAAAGTATAACATAAATTATTAAGTAAACAGTGAGGGCGATTTTTTTTCTTCTCAGTTTATCTGAACGTTTTACTGTTTCCGTAATATTTATTTAAGGGTAGGAAAATCGATCAGTAATGCATGTATTACACGAGTTTAAAAACAACCACTCAATTTCATAAACTTACACAAACATAGATTATATATTATATATATTGGATCATTTCATAAATACCTCGGTTTTTTTAGAATCTTCAAATGGAACAAAAAAAAAGATATTTTAATTTTAATCAAAAATATATTTTCCAGTACTATTCACAACTTCTTCTCATCTTAATCTTAAATTTCCTGTACACTGGCGATATTTTTTATCTCTGTTTTAAATTATTTCATACTAATGTTGTTTTGAAGACTTCGGAATAGAAGATCATCTAATGATACCAAATTAGGAGAAAATGGCGGAATGTCATAATTTCCCACTCATATTGCTTCAGTTTTTAACAATTTTCTCGTGCTATGTGAGGCTAAATATGAGGCTAAATCATAATGAAAAATAATGCCTTTTTTGTTAGCTAGTACTAACCTTTTTCGTCCTCGTAAACCTCTGTTAATTTTTATCGTTTCTTCCTATTCATTTCCATCTTCTTCATATATGCTATTATATTTCTTCTACTTCTAAAATTCTTAATCTCATTCAACTAGTCTTTCTCTCTCACACACACATTCTACTTCCTTCCAACCATTCTTACACACTTGTTTTAGCATTCTGTTTCACCACTTTAATTCTCTTTTCTCAATAGTATTATTTATGGTCTATTATTTAACTACGCTTTTTCTTATTTTATTTCTTTTTATCTTCGATATGATCTTTCTATAATATTTGTACTCCACTGGTGTGATTCTGCTTAACACATTCGCGGACGTGAATGCTATAGCATTCATTTTCATTATGATGCAGAATTGACATAAATGCTATAGCATTCAAATTTTAAAGCCAATTATTATTCATTTAATTTTATATAACCTTAATTTTTTTATTATAATTTTATTTTTTTAATTAATTGTATATAACTATTCTGACTACTTTTAAAATGTAATATTCTGACTACTCTTACAAAATGTATCTAATCGAATTTCGGATATCACAATTAATTTTAAAAAAATCGCCTATCTATTTTTGCAGTTCACTGAAATTTTTACTGTCCGCGAACATGTTAAGTATTTATTTTGTAGTTTCATAATTAAACAATGTGATGAAGTGATTATGACATATATATATATATATATATTTATATATATATATATATATATATATATATATATATATATATATATATATATATATATATATATATAAATATATAATATATATATATATATATAAGGTACCGGACGAAAATGTTAATATATATATATATATATATATATATATATATATATATTTATTACCATATCAATTATTAATTATATATTCTCCCTCGATAGCTACAACTTTCTTTCATCTTTCTAGTAATTTTAATATGCCATTTGCATAAAAATCTTTTGATTGGATGAAAAATAGACATCGAGACCCGTTTTTACTTCTTCGATATTCTTAAAATTTTTATCGGATAAAAAGTGCTGCATTAATCTAAATAAATGGTAATCCGATGAAGCAAAATCGGGTGAATATGGTGGATGAATAATTACATTCCTTTCATATTCCATTAATTTATCCCGAGTAATTTTAGCTGTATATTATCGTGTTAAAAATATGTTTCCTCTATTGAATATTCTAGGTCTTTTTACACGAAGTGCTTCTTTTAATCGTTCCAGCTGATCACAATAGAACTGTGTCGTTATTGTCTGACCATATTTAAAAATTTCATAATGAATAATTCCTTTACAATCCCACCATACAACAAAAGGACCTTTTTGACTTTAAAATTCGGTTTCGACGTTACCAGTGGTACCTGCTCTTTCGAAAGCCACTGTTTTTTGCGATATTGATTCGAGTACATAATCCACTTCTCATCCCCTGTCACAAGATGTCGAAGAAATGTTGAATTTTCCTCTAATTTTATTAATTCTTTGCACATTCGAACTCGTACAGATTTGCTTTCATCACTTAAATGATGCGATATCCACACCCTGTTTATGTATCTTGCCAATTATTTTTAAATATTCTTGCACACTAGACCAAGAGTATCCGAGTGTATCTGCTATTTGTTGAATAGATTTGGTCGGATTTATTTCAACTTCATTGCGTAACACCTCATTGTCCACTTTCACTACCCTCTCACTTCGAGGTTTATTTTTTAAGTCAAAATTTCCACTTTGAAATTGTTTGAACCACCTCTGACACTGCCGAATAGTCAATATGTCCCCATAAATGTCCCAAATTTTTTTGGCACAGTCGTTGCATTACTTTTGTGATGAAATTCGTATAACATGCAATTTCGTAAAAATTGATTATCCAGCACAAATCCTTCCATTTAAAACAGGGCGCAAAAAAAATGTAATTTCTTTTGAAAGTTGTGCTTTAGATGTCCACCAATCAATAGCAAAAGAAATACGTATTAAAAAATCGATAGCCGAAACACAACTGACCATTGAAAAGGACGATGTCAAAAAACGTCATTTTCATCCGGTACCTCTATTATATATATATATATATATATATATATATATATATATATATATATATATATATATTATGCCTCAACATCTTAATTTCTATTTTATTTAGCCCATAAATGCAGTTGTTGATTTAGAAATAAGTTTGGCTATTTTTCTTCACCCTACATACAACTTCTTTATTGGTTCTTCCAGTTTGAGTAAAAATCATAAGATGAGGATATTTTGCAAGACAGAAAACGACCTCATTTAATAATTTTTAGCAGTGATGAAAAAGAAAAAAATATAATATTAATATGTAATATTTTGTATCAATTATTGTTGTAACAAACATTTTACTCGTAGTTATACAAAGAAAATAGTTTAGTTTTTTTTAATTTTTGAAACTTAACTCTATTTTTTGAACCACTTCTTTTATTTCGTATAACAGTAATTCTCATAACATGGCGTTTTTTATGAACCTAACGACAGTGTTATACAGAGGTTTATATATATATATGTATATATATATATATATATATATATATATATATATATATATATATATATATATGTACATATACATACATACACTCACATACAATTTCGCAGCTATGTACAAAAAAAAAAAGTATAAGGGAGATACTTATATAATATATACATATACATATACATATATATATATATATATATATATATATATATGTACATATACATACATACACTCACATACAAACATATACATACTTACATATAAAGTGTTAAACGTAATTAAATTATATATTAAATTATATAAAGTGTTAAACGTGACAGAAGTTTCGATAGGAATTCAATTTAAAGTTCTATCAAACTTAAAAAAACATCCTATATCATAAAACCGCATTTTAGTAACTTCTATTTATTTTATATATTCTTCTTTTTTCAAATTTGAATTATATTAATTATTTATTTTATAATAGTTATTTTCATAAAACAATATATTATAATTATATAAAAGAATAAATATATATTAGAATTCAAATCAATATTCACAAAAACTAAGTCAATATTTAATATTTTTGATAATAAAAAGAAAAATAAATTCGTAACATAATCTGATTTAAAATTGAATAAATTTTTCAAATAGCATAACTAAGAGTACTAAATTTTAATATAATATTTTAACTTTAATTGAAAATATCTTATAATAACAATTGTGATCATAAATGTAATCTTTTAATTAATTCTAATTCAATGTTGTAACTAATTACCACTTACTCTACTCAAACATCTCAATAGTACATAACAAATAAGAAAATCAAATATAATTAAGTGAACAAACAAATAAATCTTTTGCAATGTAACAAATATATATGTATATGCTTGAAAGGGTTTATATACATTTGTACTCTGTGCTATACACTTTATAATAACACGATATGATTTTAATTACATTAATTAATATCTTTGCTTTCCTTAAACTTCACGTATCTTAACCATGACACCGGTTTGTTAATTTATTAAGGTATATATGTTTATGTAAATGTATATACATATATCTTTATATATATATATATATATATATATATATATATATATATATATATATATATATTAAAACAATTACTGAAATATTTCAAAATGTTTTATCTTTTGGTATATAAACGAATTTTATCTAAATTTATTGTTTAAACATTGAAATTAAATGTAAATAAAGCTAATTAATTAAAATAAAATACCTTATTCTGTCTAAGGTAATTATTTCTTGTCGAGTAATCATTATTTTAAATCTTACAATCAGAATTATGACAATAATTTATCTATATATATATTCAAGGGTCGTTTGATAAGTATGGTGAATTTATTTATTGTTTAATGTAATTAATTAATTAATTAAATTAAATCTTTCAATTTAGTTTTTCTTACTTTTTACCATACTTATCAAACGACCATCGTATATATATATATAGAGAGAGAGAGAGAAGGTAGATAGATATATATATAGTGAATATGAAAATGACAGTAATAATTCGAATATTTCAAAAATCGTGTGTAAAAGAACAATATTTTTTCAAAAATTTTGTATCAAGTTTTATTAGTAACTCAATTTCTAACTACGAGGGTAGTCCCATAAGTACCCGGCCTGACCTAGAGATGGCGGTAGTTGTTTGAAAAATATCACTGTATTAGAAAGTACACAATCTATAAAGCATATGTTTCAAGTTTGAGGACGACACGTTGTTTAGTATTTGTTTGGCAGCCATCAATAGTTAACGTTTTCAGTGAATTTGTGAAAATGGAGAAAATTGGTCATCGTCACGTGATGCAATACTTTTATTTGAAAGGCTTCAGCCCAACCAATATAAAAGCTGAACTGGATTCTACTCTGGGTGAGTCTGCTCCTTCGTTTACAACAGTGAAATATTGGGTAGCAGAGTTTAAACGAGGCCGTACGAGCTGCCAAGACGAGCATCGCAGTGGTCGACCAAATGAGGTGACGACTCCAGAAATGGTGAAGAAAATCCACAAAGCGGTACTGGATGATCGTCGACTGAAAGTGCGCGAGCTAGTAGACATAGTAGGCATTTAAAAAAGTGCGGTACATTGCATATTATCTGAAAATTTGGACATGAGAAAGCTGTGTGCAAGATGGGTGCCGCATTTGCTCACACTCGAGCAAAAACAGTGTCGTGAAGATGTTTCAATTGAGTGTTTAGCGAAGTTTCACAGCAACAAAGCAGGATTTTTGCGCCGTTTCATAACCATGGATGAAACATGGGTCCATCACTTCACACCCAAAACAAAAGAATAATTAAAACAGTGGACTGAAAAGGGAGAACCGGCTCCAAAGAAGGCGAAGACCGTTTCATCTGCAGGTAAGGTCATGGCGTCGGTTTTTTGGGATGCGCGTGGGATAATTTTCATTGACTATCTTGAAAAAGGAAAAACTATCAACGGCGAGTATTATGCGAACTTATTGCAACGTTTGAGCGAAGAAATCAAGGAAAAACGACCGCATTTGGCTAAGAAGAAAGTGTTGTTTCATCAAGACAATGCACCAGCTCACAAATCCGTTATTGCAGTGGCCAAAATTAATGAATTAAAGTTTGAATTGCTACCTCATGCACCCTATTCGCCAGATTTAGCCCCCTCGGATTATTTTCTGTTCCCAAACTTGAAAAAATGGCTCAGTGGTCAAAGATTTCCCAACGATGAAGAATGATGTCGGCAGTTAATGGGTATTTTGAGGAGCAAGACAGTTCTTATTATAAAAAGGGTATCGAACTTATTGTACATCGCTGGAAAAAGTATATAGAGCTGAAAGGAGATTATGTTGAAAAATAAATATATTTTTTTCCAAAATTTTTGTGTTTTCTTTGTTGGGTCGGGTACTTCTGCGACCACCCTCGTACAAAGAGAAAAATCCTAATTCATAAATTAAAAATAAATATATCATTAATAAGTGTTAATACAGATATCAGTGATTTTATAAAATATTATTGATTTTTTAAAAACAACAGATAAATTATTTGAAAATTATTATAATTTTGGTCATTTCTTATAATATTCACATCCAAATTTGAATTTTACATTTCTTTTATGAGCATCAGCATACATTCATACCCTATAATATGTATTTTTTTATTTTAAAAATTAAACTATGTATTAATACAAAATACTAAACCAAAAATAGAAAAAATCAGTTTTTTTTTTGTTTTTTCTTAAAATAAAATATGATGCTGTATTACATTTTTCACAAACTACATATGTTTCTATTATATAGGGTTATCCAAATGTGACGCCCAGATTTGTGTTTTATTAACAAGAAACGTGTGTATAGTTTCTTTTTAATAAAACACAAATGTAGACGTCACATTCGGATGATCTTATACAATTGAGATTTTTACATCTCAGTCGAATGGAATTTCAAATTATAAAATTATTTTAATTACCTAATTGCACATCTTGAGGGAGGAATGGAGTTATATTTAAATTTCCTTTTTAATTTATTCCACAATAAACCAGGATGAAATCACTTCTAACAGTTGTATGACGAAATGTCAATACACAGTGTTAAATTTGTAAATTTTAACAAAAGGTAGCATCATATTTTGTCAGATGAATATTTAATATACAAATGGAGATAAATTTATCATTTTTAAAATGTTTAATACAAAATGCTAAGAAAAATATCAATGATTATTATATAAATCATTGCGTACCGTAGAGTTAATTTCTTCCATAGCAACTTATATATATATATATATATATAGGGTCATCCAAATGTGACGCTTAGATTTGTGTTTCCTTGAAAAGAAATATATGTATAGTTTCTTTTTAATAAAACACAAATCTAGGCGTCACATTTGGATGATCCTGTACTTTAATATATCATCATTATAACAAATCATTAATAACTCATTTTCAATTATAAATAACATTATTTTAAATATTAATACTATGTAAATTAAAAATTATTTAAAAAATATATTTAATAATAAATTAATGTATATATTCATATATAGGTGTTTTTAAGCGTGATAGAAATTTAAATTGAATCCCTATGGAAAGTTCTATCTAACTTTAAAAACACCTATATATATATATATATATATATATATATATATATATATATAATAGCGTTATAATAAATCAATAATATTTGACATTTAAATATAAAATGAATCGATCTAAAATTGAAATCGGTACAAAGCGTTGACCCATTCTAAGCAGTATTTAAATTTATTGTTCAGGATATATCGTTTCACTTAAACGTGTTTTTTTGTCTTTTACTGTTGCGTTTCTTTGTGTAATTGGACGTTCCATTAAGAGAATCAATTTATTTATGTAAGGGTAATGTGTCGTGTATCGAAATGTGTGCGGTTTATTGTCTCGAATCTGATTTGTCTGAAACATGCGATTGAAATTAGGGTGATTTGTATTCGAACTAATTTGCCATTTAGGAATGTTCATTTTAGACGAGTAAAACGTAACTAGCATGTCAACTAAAATACACGTCTTAATTTCTTTTAGAAAGTTTCATGAGACAGTTTTTAATCCCCGTAAAAAGTTCTTAATTTGCATTTAAATATCTTTGTAGACTTTTTTTGATTTTATTGAAAGATCTTTGTATTTGTTCATCGGATGATTAATTTAAAATTGTAAAAATTGAAAATCCTGAAAAATATTTCTTAATAAAATATTTTTATAATTTGAAAACACGAGTATTAAATATGTAAATAATTCTATATTTAATTTTGATACCAACAAAATAGCACGTTTATAATTTCGAATGAATCATTTATAAAAAGAATAACCATTTTTGAAAATGTAACCACTATATAAAACTATATACACTTTTTCGCAATTACAATACTGATTTTATCTACAACAAAATTTATTTGGTTTCGAGTTTATAGTTTTCTTTACTGAAGCCAATTTAAAACTTTAATAAACTTATAATTTTTTATAATAACAAATAGTTTTATAGAAGAAAAAGTTTCAAACATTTGTCGTCAATAAAGTTTTAATGACTTTATGATTTTTTTAGTGTTGAAATAAGAGAACATATTTAAAATCTTAACGTATTGTCAAAGAGTTCAAAGCTTTACAAGATGATAATGGTTATTATTAAAAAAATATGTTAAAATTAAAATTTATTAAAACGTTATTTTTTATTAGTTAATAATTTTTCTATCAGGAAAAACATTTTTCTGTTCATTTGAATAAAAATTTTTCTGAAACTATAAAAAATATTATTACAGTCATAATAAAGCTTATATAAATAAAGAAATGTATTAAAAAAAAGTTTATAATCTTTGTAATAACTAACATACTTTCAATTAATAAACTGAAAAAATTATGAACAATAATGTTTTTAAGTGACATACTTTAATAAACTAAAAAATCGATTGATAAAACTGCTATTTTAAAATAATAAAATATGTCAAAATAAATGGAATATAAAAACTACTAACATCAAAACTACATAAACAATTTCCAACTTGTCAATTAAATTAAAAAGTTTTATTTATAAACAACTATAAGTTTTATAAAAGCGATTTGATTTATTTAAATAAACAGAATTCAATTAAAACTTTATAAATATTATAATAGAGAATTCACTACATTCTCTCTTGTATTTTGATAAATGATTTGTTTTCATAGAGTTTGCTTTTTTCATAGTTTACGAGAATTTGTATTTAAATTTCCAGTTATAAAACACACTTTTAGAAAATATTAATATATTGTATATGTAATTTTATAAATAATATTGAAAATATTTAAAATATGAATACAGAGACAAAATTTAAACATTTTTTAACTAATGTAAAATCTAGTATTGATTTTATGTACAATAATGAATTTTTTAAAAATTTATTAAGTCAGTAAAAAATTAACAATGTTAAAAAAAACCTATTTGTTTTTTCATTTTAGTCTTTAATTGACATTTGATCTATTAATCTTATTATTATTAATCTTATCTATTGATCTATTAAGTCTTTTATTGACATTTAATCTCTCCATATAATTTCGTAGTTTATAAGTTATCTACAAACGTCAATCATAAAATAAAACATTCCAATTGTTTCCCAATACACATTTGCATGTGAAATGCACATTAGTACCACTATTCATCAGTTCACCACAAAACCATGAACTAAGCATAATCCCAGTATCTGGATTATGGCAATTATCACGATGGTGCATTCAATAATTGTAACTTCCAATCACGATGGAGATATAGAGAAAATAGGACAACTAAAAAGACTTTGTCGTTATTCAGCGGCTAGCACGTCCGACTAGTGACCAATTGGTCGTGTAATCCAAATCCTCATCAAGCTAAATCGCTTTTAATTAAGAAAAGAGCGGATCGTAAATACTAGAGCATCGTTGTCATCATCTTTTCTACAATTGTAAGAAAATATTTTAGGAAAAAATACCAGGAAAATATATTACTTCAATATATAAAATATATGTTTAATTAATAAATTTCACAAATTATTTTTTTATAATTCCCTTACATTAATATAGTAATATAGTAATTCATAAAAGCCATAGGACGAGCTGAACAATAAAATATTTTTAATTAAAAATTAATACAGTAATTTAAAAATATTTTTAGATATAAATAAATAAAAATAATAAATTGAATTCTCTAGTAAGTACGTGCAAAAACCAAAAAATTTTTGGAAAAGCATTATAGAGAGTTATTTAAAATATTCATGACCTGATAATAAAAATCTGTATTTTTATTTCTAATTTTTTTTTTTTAAATATAATTTTCCTAAACTTGAACACACTTTGTTTACCAATGATCCAATGCTTTTGTCTCATACTGGAAGTTTGATTCCTCAAAACTCCTAAAATAGTTGCTTATTTACAATTCTAGCTCATTATGTAAAGAAAATCGTTTGCTATCAAAATTTTTTTGAGATTTGGAAATAGATGCAAGTCAAATGGAGCTAAGTCAGATATATAAAAAGATAGAATAGCAAATCGTATTTTAATTTGAAGATCTTTCACTTATATGAGGATATATGAAAAATTATTTTTCTTCTTCGATAAATCTGGTCTTTTTTAAATCTTTTTATTCAGTTGATCCAAGAGATTAAGATAACATTCTTCTATTATCATTGGATTTTTTTAAAGATAATCAATTAGTCATATCTCTTTAGCATTTAAAAAATAGAAGCCACAAGGTTATTTGCAGACAAAATGAACTTTTTCATTTTTTATGATGAAGAATCAGTACTTCCATTATTTGATTATTGTTTTTATTGTGTAATAATAAATCTACGTTTCATCAGTGATTTCAAATCGATAAATCAAATGGGCCTTTCCACACTAGTCAACATCCATACAATATTCATTACCCATTACCACTCGTCTCACACTCTCTTTCCATAAAACTATTTTTTTTTAGGTGGGGGAATTCGTCGACAAGAGGGTGTGAGACGAGAGGTAATGAGCGTGAATACTGTATGCATGTTGACTAGTGTGGAAAGGTCCAATGAGTCTTTCCACACTAGTCAGCATGCATACAGTATTCACGTCCATTACCGCTCGTCTCACACCCTTTTATCGTCAAACTTCTCCACCTAAAAAAATTAGTTTTCGGGTAAGAATGTGTAAGACGAGTGGTAATGGGCCGTGAATACTATATGCATGTTGACTAGTGTGGAAAAGCCCAATCAGTCGTATTATTCATAGAAGAGTTCAAACACCATTGTTCAACTTATATTTTTAATAGTTTTCTCATACCTAATTCATCAGTTAGAATATAAAATTTTCGTTTATCTAAGATACCTATAATCTTATCAATTTCAAACATCTTTAATCTGAGATCCTCTAAAACAATATCATACTTTATTGATGATTTCCTGTGTCGTAGCACTTTTTAGTGATCCATTACAGAGGTCATCTTTTAAAATTTAAAATAAGAACATACGACTATGTTTAAATTCTGCAACCTATTTTTACAGTTGTAAATAAAAAAAATCATTTTTATAAAAACAAATGTATTAGGAAATAAGAAAGATGTTTTTTATAGAAAAATTGTTATAAAATGTATTAATTATTTTTCATATCATATTTTAAGTTAATTTTAAATAATATACAAAATTATTTAATGTATATTCTAATTTAAATTAATTTCAAGAAATATTTTTACATAACACAGTAGGATTATATTGGAAATATAAATATTAAGGTGTGTAATATGAAATGTCGGATTATTTAGAGAAAATCTGTTGAGAAATCTGAAATTTCATATTACATGACCTAATAATAAACAAATGAAATATTTATAAAATTTGCGAAAATATGTCAGCTATAATTTCGAATTAAAATTGGTACATATTTTGTAACAGATGATTTTAAAATAACAAATAGTTATTTAATTTAACAAGAAAATCCAAAAGTGACGCCTATATTTGTGTTTTATTAAAAAAAGATAAAAAACTATACACGTTTCCCTATACAGTAAACCCTCCTATAACGCGATTAATTCGTACCGCGTTATATGGAAACCACGTAAAGTGAATCTCAGAAATAAATAAATTGTACATAAATCAGACCGATTCGTTTTGCATTATATAAAAATTGCATTTTCAAAGCATCAAGTTATGATGCAAATTTAAATAAAATAATTATTAAATAAAATGTTATAATACAAATGACAAAACTATGACGGTTTAATTTTTTTTTTTGGCACATATGAACATATTGTCGCGTTACGTTATAACCAAATAATGAAGAATTTATTCTTCGAGATTTTGTCTGTCATTTCTGCAGGAATATATTTTTTATTAGGTTTCAATATCCCAACGACTGTCAACTTCCATGATAGTAAATATCGGGCTAATGGGAGAGTTGTAAAAAAATTATCCATGGTAATATTTCGGCCTGATCCTTTGAATGCAGCCACAAACTCTTTTACAACTCACTCTCCTAAATTTTTTTCTCTGCCCGATACTGATTGTCCAGTATAAATTTGACCAGTGAGAGAATAAAAGTTTTCCGCATCACAAATCTACCATATTTATATAGTAGACACCGCCAGATATACGAATTTAGGGCTGTAATAATGACATTTCGTAATGGGTGCACGTGTACCCCTGGTAGTAATTAGAGGAGTACATCAGTTAAATGTCATTTGAATTAATATTTTTTTAATAAAAAAAAATTATAAATATCTAAATCTCCTCGAAATTTCCCAAATAATGGGGATCTGACTGGGCAAAACGATCCTTCCCATAGAAATTTATTGGCTTAAACGCAAAGGCGAAAATGGGTACATGTGTATCCGGGTAGTAACATAACGGTTAAAAAATTATCTATAACATTACTTTTTCTATATAATAAATTTTAGCGGTTGAAATTCATAGAGAATTCCGTTTTTGCAGTGAGTGTGCATCACGTTTATTAATTTCAGTTATCAGGGAATTTCCCTATAAATGAACAAACGATAAAGCAAAGCAAGGAATTGGATCATCCAAATGTGAAAATTGTTTTTCTTCCTCCTAACTGCACTTCACTGATACATCCGTTCGACCAAGGAGTCATCCAAACTTTCAAAATATACTACATACGCCAATTTTTCCAAATCATTTTCGACAGATTAGAAAATGATGAAGATAAAACTCTTATTCAAGTGTGGAAAGAATTTTCCATTTTAGATTGTATTCGAATTGTGTCATCAGCTTGTGCGGAAATTAAACCATCAACACTTAATGCATGTTGAAAACCTTTTTTACCTCAATAATGACATTTCGTAATGGGGTACCCGGGTAGTAATTAATGTGGAAAATTCCGGGTAGTAACATAACGGTTAAACCAGTTGGAAAGTTGTTGTACGAAAAACGCGTTATAAGAGTGCCGCGTTATATGGAAACAGCGTTATAGGAAGGTTGACTGTACATCACCCTATATTGTTAACATACTGGTGTAATATAATATAATTAAAAATCAAATTTAATAATCTATAATTAGTTATTTTAAATCGTATTAATATTCAATCATTATTATTCTGGTGTACTAGTTCCTTTAATAAGTGCTTTAAATTTCACAGCATCGCATCTAATATGCACATAGAATGCACATGAGGTATTTGCCATAAATTAATCTGCTTAAGATAGAACGCAGTCGCTAGTTTACATAAAGGTACATATAAAGTGGTTTCAGTTAGTATAACAATTATATTGGTTTGATCCTCTGTAATATGACAGTTTCAATTATATGAACTTCATTAAATCGAATGTCCACTGAAATACGACCCTTGACATTAGAGGAATGTCAGCAGATTAAAATTGTTATTGACATTCGTTAAAGATTGCACGAATAAATCTGAAATGACATTTCGTAATAGTACATTGTATAAAGTAATTAATATAAATTGAATTGTAACCAGTTTTAATTTACACAAATAATATATTGTTTGTTTAAATTGAGATCATTTATATTGTTTGCGGAGACAGATTAATATATTATTTCGTTTTAAATAGACGTATTTGGTAATACAACTGTGTACGAAATAAACATTTAACTGAATTTTTAATTAAAGTGGCGTAAATTTTATAAAACTTATTCAGTATTTATATTAGAGTTGCTGTATGAAAAAATGTCTACATTTACGTACCACAGTTGTTTATAAGTATATATTAAAGTAATGAAGAATAACGTGTATGTATGTATTCATTATGCAGTTTTAATGGGATTAAATGTAATTAAATTTTGCAGGTTAACGTATTATGTTATGCACTTTTCACGAAAAACTACTTTTTTCACAAGTGAAGTAGATTTATTAAATTAGTTTTATGCAAAATAATTTTCAATTAAAAGTAATGTAATAGACATGTTTTTTTTACTGTAAAACTCGATTCACCAACTTATATTTTACAATAGGATTTGTACTGTGTGTATGAAAATGAAGGAATACTATTTGGAATTGTTTCCGTTTTATTTTCCCTGTAGAGAAAACAGGAATTTAATCACACGATTGGAAACGTTTTTCAGTTTATCTGATTTCAATCACTCGATATGTACTCGTACTTCTGAAATAGAATTTCAACTATTGAAATGCATTTTACAATTACTGTTAGGTTAGATGAGTGATTGTAAATATAGGGTCGTCCAAATGTGAAATCTAGATTTTGTATTATATTAAAAAGAAACATGTATATAGGGTGGTGTATAAGGAAACATGTGTATAATTTCTTTTGTTACTTTTTAACACTAGGTTTACGGACGTTTCATATATACCTATCTCTACAGACACGCGTCAATTTGACGCATGAACAAAATCATACATTTTCTTTAAAAAACAACTTAATAACAACAATTACACACTATTAACTTATCAATGAAACTATAAGATATACATTTATATAAAATTTATAATATTTAACATTATATAACATTACATTTATTCCGCGTATCTTTTACACATATAATGGTAAAAAAAAATATCAGTTGTTATATTCCTGCCTTGATGTAAATATGATTCGGCTAACTTTAAAACTACAAATTCGCTCAAAAGTGTTGAAGTTCGCGTTTCATGTTTACTCAGATTAGGGAAACCATTTATTAGATATTTTGAATTTACATCTACTACTAACCAAAACTTTATGCCAAATTTATGTGGCTTATTTGGCATATATTGTATGAATCTGCATCGAACTTTCATAGGGAACAGTTGCTCGTCTATTGAAATATTTTCGTGAGGTTTATAATAGGATTTACTATTATGTATAAATTTGTTCCATATTTCAGATATCAATTCAAATTTGTTTGTACGTAAACATTCGGATCGTTCTGTTTTTTTATCAGAAGAATCGAAGAATTTGCGTAAATTAATCTCTAGGCATTGCGCTCGAGAAGAAAGCAGGTCCCCATTTCTTCGACCATAAATACAAATATTTTAGTGACTTTGCTTCATATGCTTCCCAAGCATACCAAATTTCTTTTCTGTATCAGGATTTTCCAACTAGCATTAATGCTTATTTTATGATTGCGTCAAATTGACGCGTATAGTAGAGATAGGAATACCACATACATAATTTCTAAATTAGAAAGCTTTGAAGAAAATTAATTTCGCTATTTTATTTGTCTCGTTAAATGGATAAAAGTCAGTACAAGTGTTAGAAGAAAAATGTAAACGGTTTCTGTAAATTCGCTCATGAAATTCGAAATGCGTCAAAATGACGCGTCCCGTAAACCTAGTATTAATAAAACACAAATTTAGAAGTGACATCTAAATGACCCTGTATTATAAATAACAAAAACAAAAAACAAAAATTATTAAGTAAAATAGCAAAGCCTGTGATTATTCTATTTTGTAAAAATATTAAAAATTTATAAAAATATGAAAAATGTTAAAAAAACATAAAGAAAATTATCATCAAACGGCAGTGAATCTTTATAATACTAAAGCAATATATTATATAACACATTTTATAAATATTTGTCAAAGAATTTTATGAATTCATTAAACGTCTTTGACAATAATTAGATTTGTGAACCTTTAATGTCATAAAATATTCAAAATCATGAAAGAATTCTTTTTTCTACAAAGAAACACGTTAGTCAATTTAACTTGTTTTTTTGTTTATACGCGCGTACAAATTTATACACGTGATAAGAAAAAGGACAAGTAAATTGAGAGAGAAGCGAAAGTGATAAGCGGAAAGATAAATTGACAGTAAACTAAAGTTTGCCAATATGATCCTTTGACGCAACCAATTTGAATTACAAAACAAAAGAGTTTGTCAGACACTAGGTATAATTAATATAATTCGTATAAATGAACCTTATTTAAATATTGAAACGGGGTCTGTCTGAAACTGTGTATATCTAAGGTTGCAGTAGTTTTAATGAATTTTAATCAGTCTTGAAAGTTATCGAACATGAAAAGGGTTATAGGTCAGTCTGAACCCTTGCGCTACTAATCTTACTCGCCTTTATAGTCACACAACGATGACCATCATTCAAAACATTCGTGCTATTTCCATCAGATGGTACAGCGATATTCACAGTCATTACGAAACAAACAAGTATTCGTATGATATCTTTCCGAGATGTGATTGATGAACATGTGGAAATATTTCGTGTATCATTTTCGAGCACGTTATTTCAAAGCCCGTGCTGTGAAATCTGACGAATTTGTTTCAAGATCAGTTAAAGCTTTTATGAAATGTCGTATATGCGTGCGTTTACGACGACACATTTTATACAGTTATAGTCAAGAACTTTCAACATGAATAGCATGAGTACTAATAATAATTAATAACACTTGTTGTTGCCTGAAATCTGATTAGATTATATTCAAGTCTAAAAATATTTTATACAACGAAAATTAAATTTTTATTTTGATTTAAAATTAAATATTAAACTCCATGTTAATCACATTTTTTTGAATTTTAAATATTGGCAGTACGAGATATAGCTAATAAAGAACAGAACAGAATTCGTATCATTTAGCACAGGGGTGGGCAAACTTTTTTGACCGCGGGTTAAAATCAACCAAAATGTGAGTATTAAAGAGACGTTTGGGTCAGCGATATTTTCGTATTAAAATAGTCTTTTAGTAAATAATAAGATATATTTTATTAAGAAAATAATTATAAACATAGTTGAATGAACTTTATTTATAAACGTTCTCTTCGATATCAATGACTCCCCTGATGTTGAACTTGTGACATCAATTTAGTCAAGTCTGGTTTATAGTTAGTCGTTTTAAGATGAATACAAGCATCTGAATTTTCGGTAGTTAACCTGTTCCTGTTCTTGTTTAATATAAATTTCATTTGTGAAAATATCTGCTCACATTTATAAGTTGAACCGAATGTGGATAAAATGGCAAAGCAAATTTTTTTCAAAGATGAAAACTTCGTAGGAAGTGATGTCCAACATGATATCATGAGAAGATGATTATCTTCTGTTTTTTCCAAATCTTTCCGCAATTTCTTGAATTTATCCGTCCATAACGTTGAACTTTTAAAATCAATCATTTCTAAACTAAAATTGTCAATTTTTAGATATTGAAAATATTGTAAATTTAAAACATTTTCTTCTATTTCCTCGGGCTTTATTATAAATGTAAACATTTCTCCATGCTTCTTAAAACTTTGAAACCGACTTTCATATTCACTTTTAATGACGAAAATTCAACTTTCGAACATATTTAGATTGCTTTCATCGATATTTTCTTTTTCATGTTCCTTTTTTAACAAGGGAAAGAAATGAATTTTTTTAGTTTTTATATCAGTTTCAAATAATATCAATTTTGAAGTAAAAATTTTGAAGTAGTACTTTATTTTCGTAACTAAAGTGGGTCACTTGAAATTATCAAATGGGTCATAGGTTGCCGACCCCTGATTTAACACATACTGTCATTATGAATATATATATAGAATGTTTTTTAAGCGTTATAGAACTTTAAATTCAATCCCTATCGAAAGTTCTATCTAACCTAAAAAATACCTTTATCATACCCTTATATATACATACATACAAACATGTATATATACTACCGAGACAAAGTCTGCACACACCCATTCTATCTTTATTAATATCGCCTATAACATAAAAACACTATTGTTGATAACAAAGTAATTTTTTTATTTTTCCTACAAAGTCTTAATAATTAAAAAACATCAACAAAACACTTTTTAAATATCAATATAGTAAAGAAAAACAACAAAACAAACTAAATTTTAAAAAATTACGTGAGAAAAAGTCTGAGCACACCTAATTAAAAATTTAAAAAAAGACAACATGTTATTTTCAGTATTGATATTGGGTAACCTTTCCATTTTAAAACTTCTTCAAATCTTTTTTTCATAAACTCCATTAATCTTTCAGTTTATTTAGAACTAGTTTTGGCCCATTTTTCGATGATGGTAGTTTTCGACATTTCTTCGAAATTGTGCTAAAACAAATTCCATAAATGTTCATTGAAATTTACTCGTAAGTCAGGAAATTGTGGGAGCATATACAAGTGCTTTGGAATATTATAGAGTACCCAAAACTTGATAGTTTTGGTCGTATATTTGTAATAATTGTCTTGTAGGAAATAAAATTTATGGCCTAATCCGATTTTTCCCACATTTTCTTTTAAATTTCGCTTTAAAATATCGAAATAGTCGAATTTATTTATTATTAATTATAAATTCGATATTACCAATGGCGCTACTTAATATATACACACTCATAACATCACCCGACCACCACCATATTTCACGATGAGAAACAGATTTTTTTTCTAAGGCTATATTAGATGGTCATTTTGCTTAATTCTGTTCACTCTTAAAATGAACGGTTTCTGTCTTGCAATCCAACTACAATACCCAGCAATTATTAGAGTTTTTCTTATCGTATCATCAAATTTTTTTTATCAAATTATACATGGACACTTTCAGCAATTACAAAAGTGAATAATCGTGGATTAGTCTTAACTGTATTTATGATATAAGTTTTTCCCTTTCAGATAACTTTGAACGGCGGCCACAACGGAACTTTGATCTTATGATATCGGTTGTTTTAATAATTTTTTTCACTCTATAAATTGATGAATGCTATCTTCCTAAAATTGTTTTAATATTTGGGTAGCTATTTTCTTCTTCCCATAATTTTATAATTATTTTTCGCTCTGATATACTTATTTTCTTCTTTTTAAAACTACACATTTTATTTTTCATGATATTCACTTGTATTATCTGTTTGACAAAAACTAAAATTAAGAATAACAATCTGCATTGCATTTTTAACAGTCACATAGCCAATTATAATGATAAAATTAAAAATTCTAAGGATAATAAACGATAAACGCAACTGTGCGCGGACTTTTTTCGCGTAATTTTTTAAAATTTTGTTTGTTTTATTGTTTTTCTTTACTTTATTAATATTTAAAAAGTGTTTTGTTGATGTTTTTTTAATTTTTAAGACTGTAGGGAAAATAAAAAATAGTTACTTTGTTATCAACAATAGTGTTTTTATGTTATAGGTGATATTAATAAAGATAGAATGGGTATGCGCAGACTTTGTCTCGGTAGTGTATATATAAAGGTGTTTTTTTAGGTTGGAAAAAACTTTCAATTTAAAGTTCTATCATGCTAAAAAAACATCATATATATATATATATATATATATATATATATATATAAACTAGATATAAGCAAAATAAGCATGCAAGTTATAGCCTATTTACTAAATCAGTGCTTAAAAGTAATAAAAATTAAACAAACTTTTCAACTGCGACAAATTATTAAACAAATAAAATTAAAATTGTAATCTGACATTTATTAGATTATTTATTTATAAAATTAAAGAATTAAAAAATATTCACAATCATACAAGCTATAAATTTTTTTTTAAAAATGTTATTAATTTATATTATTTTGTTAAAATTTTATTACAGCTGGGATTTAAAAAATATTTTTATAATAATACATTTTAGTAAAACTGTTTTATTTTAAAAATCAAATAAGCTTTTTATGAAAAGTAATAATTGTTAATTATTATTTTATTTTGAAAGAAATATTTTTAATACAACTACTAAATATATTGTGTATTTTAAAATTAATTTAAAATTCAAATTTGCATTTTAAATTTTACAATTAATATTTTTATAACAATACATTTCAATAAAACTATTTTTATTTTAGAAATCAAATAAATTTTTAATTAAAAATAATAATTGTTAATTATTATTTTATTTTCAAACAAATATTTTCAATACAAATAATTAAAATATAAATTTTATATTTTATCCAAATTAAAAACTATGTGTAAGTCATAAGACAATTTATAGTTACTATTTTATTTTAAATTCACTTTTACACAAATAAATGATCATAAGATATTAGAAAATGTTCAATAATCACTTATTGTTCATTTTGTTTATAACAAAAATAAGGTGATGCACATTTCAATGGCATTGCTAATATTATTAGAGCACTATTTATAAAATTTAGACTAATTTTGAACAAAAAAATCTTATGTACTATAAACATATTAGGAATGAAACAGAGATATGACGACACCAAGTGGATAAGAAAAAAAAGTTACGAATGTTAGAGTAAAAGTGGAAAGTTTAAAATTAAATTAGGCCGATCATATAGCAAGAAGAGAAAACCACTGACAGACAAGAGAAATTATTGACTGGAAACCCAGAGATATAAAAAGTACATGATAGGTCCATAGATAGATGGAACAGAGACATGAGAAAATTCGTTGTAAAAGGATGGAAGAGAAAAGTATTGGATTAGTTGAAGTGAACAGTTTTGAGTAAGACCTTCATCCAACAGTGGATAGAAAAAGGTTATTATTTCCAATAATGATAATATATATACTTATATTTTTTTATAAAAAAAATATAAAATTTAAATTTCATATTTTTCAAAATCTCGTATATCCAAATAGAATTTTTGAAATATAGGATGAAAACACAATCATATTAAATAACATACGAATATGTAACTTTAAATTAAAATAAAAAAAATTAAATTTTCCATGCGTAAAAAATGTTTTTAATCTGAATACGGAAATGAACGCTTGAACGCCATATTATTGAAATGAAGTCGTTATAAAATGAGTCAAAATAAAAATCTCGACAATTTTAACAAATATGAATAGTAGATACTTCAAAAAATGTAATCATTTAATTTTTACTTCATGTGTAAACAGAATGTAGTATACACTTATACAATCCAGATGTACTTTTATCTCTCTCCATTATATGTATGTATATAATATTTTAATAAAAAGAAGTGAATTGAAAATAATACATTTTTCAAATTTAGAATATTTGAGACGAGAACGTTTCATATCAAGCTTTAAAGTATATTAACTTTACTTTTTACATACAATTATAAATGGTTGAGTAAATATTTAAATAAAACCAATCGAAAATACAGATTACACTTCTTGCATATATGCAATAAAAGAAACATATCTTAGCAAATAAAAGTTTATAATGCGAATATTTCTTTACTTCGTTGTTGGAAATATTCCATCAGAATCTTGCACTTAATAACCTCAAAATAAATATTCTCCTCTTGAAAACCAGACTCAAACTTATGATTTAATGGGCAGTGTGCGTTATGTATTTATTTTTAGATAACCTAATCATTTTTCATACGTGTACTTATTACACACACACAATATACATATATACTAATTCAGTTTTATTGGTATAATTAAAATGAAATTTTTGAAAGCCAGAATATTTTTATAACTATCATTTACATAAAAACATTATTATTAAGATTTATATACGTTTTAAAACATTACAGATCATGTAATTACATTATCTACCCTTGTTTAAATTTATCTTCATGTCTGAATTAAATACGTAGTATGAATAAAAAGCAACATATATATTTAAAATTCTTTTTCACTTGAACAATAATCATTATTTATTATACATTTTCCCAAAAAATGATTTACTTTTATTTTGTTAAACGCAACCTTTTTATATATTATAATGATTCTTCTTATAAATAATTATAATTAATGATAATTACAAAAAATATACCTTCATAAAATAAAATAATATTAAATATCAGTCTTGTATTGTTGATTTTTCATATACAAGTATTAAAATTAAATACCGTAAAATTCATAATTTAATATATTTGTCAAATATTATTTTATTATAAATTTATCTATTTATTATGAGTTAATTAATTACAAATATTCAATATTAATTAATTTATCAAAAATTGATACCAAAATTGGATTATCCCATATTTTAATTAATTAATTAAAACTCATATACGTATGTATTTTGGTCTACTAAAATGTTCTATCCTTTTTTTAAATAAAAATATAATACATTTTATTAATATTTAATTAACAATGTAATTTTAATTCACACTAACAACTTCTTCCAATTTTCATAGAAGCTTTTAAATTCTTCTAGCATAATATCACTCGTTCTTAGAAGGTAATAATTCATTCAATATCTTTCACATCTACAATTTCATTTTTTTATTTTTTAAAAAATTACAAAATCAAAAATTATCGATAATCAGGTATTATATCTAAAAAAAAATGATAGGTCGTTTATAATCTTCCAACTAAATATTGTTATTTTTTCTGTGTTGCTAAAGGAATATCTGGTCTTGCATTATCATGTTATAAGATATTTCATTTTGAAAAATACATATTATAACCTAAAATATTAAAAAAAAAAACTAAATAAATTCAATAACAATTATCAATCAAATAATTATCATAAAATTTATATTATATAATATAACTTATCATTTTATTTTATATTCACAATAAATTTTTGAATATTCATTTTTGGAATATTTCTTAAAATAAAAATAAATAAAATTACAAACTACCAATATTTTCATTCATCTAAATTTTTATGAGAATAAATAAAACTAATATTGAAAATTGATAATATAAAATTATTGAAAATATTCTCTTCTTTAAAATGTCGTCTAAGACAATTTTAATATTAAATAAAAGAACTTTATGATTCAACGTAATAGTTTGAGAATTATATTAAGATAAATTTGAAGATGATGAACTTATAAAACTAGAATTCGAAGTTTGGCTATTTGAATGCAGATGAGATTGTAACAAGTGAAACTTTGTATTAGAACAAAAAGTGTTGAACAGTTTCTTTCTATTGTTACATAACTAGATAAAAGTTGTCGAAGAAGTCACAAAATATTCAAGTAGATAACAGACGTCTAATTTGTACGATATCTGGCATATAAAGACATTAGTAATAAAAGCAATCGATACTTTTATTTTTTAAATTTTCACGTGGTAAAATAATAAAAAATTTACTGAAATTTTCGTGCTTTATATCTGTGAAAATTTATATTAATATAAAATAATACGCTTTTATTTATATATATTTATTTAACTTTAAAAAATATTTTTTATCAACAACTATTATTCTTTAATTATCTAATATTGTTACAACAAATGTTGTCTTTCCATAAAGCACAAGTTGTATATATTTTAAAAAACTATAAAATTTACATATTCGCTCGTTAAATAACAACGCGCAAAAAATAAGTGGCTCGTTAGTTTTTATAAAAAAAAATAATAACAATAAAACGAACTACATCTACGTTGACATTTTGATACGTTCGTTGATAAAGTAATTCGAATGCCATTATTAAATATGATAATGAGCTAAAACTTAATGAGTCATTGTTACATAAAATTATAAATGTGCATTCTACGCAGCTTCCATATCACAGTAACGCTGTCTCGTTATCTTGTACTGCTGATGTTGGAGTAAATTTGTAATTAGCGCAATTAAATTAACGTCTTAAGGGCCCTTTAAGCGAGTTAATGACTTACGGGAAGTTTACTTGACTTTGTCTCGTATTTAAGATTGTTGTAAATAATATTTCATATTCAGTCGAAAATTTATAATATGACAAATTTATGAGTCCGTACTAAATTAATTAAATGCAAAAATTATGAACGTTGCAAAATGTGAACACTGAGCAGTGTTTACTAATTAATTTTCTATTGTTTAATTGTCAACGTCATAATTTATTCATTAATTTTTTCGTTTCAATAATTTTCACTGTACTGCAAACAGTTTAGATTAGATTGAAAATGTATAGCCCACTCTCGAACAAATTTATTTACTAACACGTCAGCTTAAAATAGTTATATCTCGTTTTCATATTTACTACACATACACTTACATAGATATATTTATATATCATACATACATATGTTTATGTATACATACATGTTTGTAAATTTACATTTATATTTTAATTATTTTTTTAAAAAAATATATAAAAAGCAAATTAAAATATGTATTGTATAATACGACAGTTTAATAAAATTCAATGAGAACGATTTATGATACATATTAAATATTAATTTAGTATTTTATATCTAATTTAAATTAAAAAATTTAATAGTCTATTGATTTATATTAAATTAAAATAAATCTATTTATACAATATATACAGTAAGTCAAAGTGAAACTCATACAGAGTTATATTTCCAATAATTTTACACATATATTTTAATATAATAACAATTTTCTTTATTTCTCTTGGTTAAGTTCTTTATTAAAGTTATTTTTATTATATTTGAAAATTTCAATCGTAAATTAATACTTCTACTCTAGAAAAAGTAACCATTTCTGAAAAATGAACAAAAAATACATCAAAATGAAACTCATACAACGAATTACTCTCGCTTGAAAGCTACTGTGTTAAGAAAGTATACTCTTTAAATATGTGTTTGGTCACTTTGATTACAAAAAAAATCCTATTGTAAAGTCGTTTGTAATCATTTTGTAAAAAATATAAGTTGGATTTTCACTTTGAGTAGACAAAGGAGACAATCATTGACGGACGATCGAAAGCTAATGATTTTTCATTACAAAAATGGAAAAACTCTACGGGAAATTGGAACAATAGTTAATAAAAGTCACACTGCAATGAAATCTGTAATAAAAATATTTAAAAACGGCCAAAATGTTGACAATAAAGTCAGAAAGAGTCTCCGCAAGATTTTTAATGACCATAACGAGCGTTAGATTCTACGAAAAATTAAAGAAAATTCGAAAATTAGCGCGCCAAAATTGACTTTAGAAGTTAAAAAGTATCTATATAAAAAAAACAAGCCTCAAAACAATTCGCAATATACTAAATAAAAATGGGTTTCATGCTCGTATTGCCAGGAAGAAATCTTTCATAAATCTAGCTAATCGCAACAAAAGGTTAAGCTTCGTTCGGGAACATATTAATAAGAGTTTTGATTATTGAAAAGATGTTTTTTTATGGACGAACGCAAATATAATTTATTTGGATCCAATGGGAGAAATAATGTATGGCAAAAACCAAATACAGAAATATCTGTAAAACACTTCCGTCCTACAGTCAAATGGGAGCGGACATGTTATGGTATGGGGGTGTATGTGTACGAGAGGGGTTGGAAATGTAATTTTATAGATGGAATTATGAATCAAAATGTTTATATTGATCTATTAAGAAAAAATTTGAAAGCCAGTGCTCAAAAATTTGTGATTTTACAAACATTTAATTTTTATCAGAACAACGACCCCAAGCATAAAGCTTATAAAACACGTAGTTGGTTGTTATATAATTGCCCTAAAGTACTGGAAACACCACCATAATCACCTGATATAAATGCGATTGAAAATCTATGGAATCATTCAGAAGTTTCCATTAGAACACACACTATTATTAATAACAATGATTTAAAAAAGCGTTATTAGAAGAATGGGAAAAAATTGATCTAGCTTATTGTGAAAAATTAGTTAAATCCATCCCGAATCGTTTAAACACTATAAAAATTAATAAAGACTACTCACTAAATACTAAAATAATTCAATTCATTGTAAATTTTAATTTAATAAATAATTTGTTAGTTGTATGAGTTTCATTTTGATGTATTTTTGAATGATTTTTCGGAATTCATACTTTTTTTTGATCTTTAAGAATTATTTTATGATTTATTTATTTTTATATGATAAAAATATCCTTAATAAACAATTTAAGTCAAATATAAAAGGGATTTTTTTATTTAAAAATTTATATACAAAAATTTTATTGAACATAATACTGTTTGAGTTTCACTTTGACTCACTGTACATACACACACACACACACAAATATATCATCATCATATTTCAATCTATTGTACTGAAGGATGAAGGCCTCTTCCAAAATTTTTCATTTCGACTGATCCAAGATCTTCCTTTTTCAGTTCATTGTAACAAATTTCTTTATCTCTCTGTCCCATCTATCCATAGGTCTCTCCTCAGCCTTTTTACCATCTAAGTTCCCAATCAATAACTTTCTTTGTCCATCGATAGCCCCCTTTTCTTCCTGTATAACTGACTTATTTCCATTTAATATATATATATATATATATATATATAGTCATCATCATTATAAAAACCTATATCACTCTATTGCTAAACGAAATCCTCATTGAATGTTATTAGACCTTCTTAAATATTTTACTAAGATTCTTCCATTGTTTCTTGTCCGCAGCTAATCTTATCTGACTCTCACCTCCACTTTACTTCACACTGTCATCCCTCCATCTTTGTTAGAATTTCTTTCATGGTCTCTTTTTGTCTCTTGGATGATAATCTATAATGGATTTTGTCCATCTATTGTCTTTTTTTTGCTATGTGTCCTGCCCATGCCCATTTCAACAATTTTATTTGTTCTCTTATATAAGATACTTTTGTTTGCTTTTGTATCCACTTATAGTTTTTCCAATCACACTTAAAAATTCCTTTCATTATTTTTTTTATGATTCGTTAAGATGTCAAAAGTTTTTATTTCATATTTGCATTCAGTGTACAAATTTCTAACCCCTTAAATACAAGCAAATTATATATATATATATATATATATATATATATATATATATATATATATATATGCATGTATATACATATATATTAAATAATTATATATAAAATAAATAGAATTGTAATTAGTATTTTTGTCTAATCATTTAAATACAGTAACTATAAAAATATAATTTATATATCGTTCATATCATAATTAATTTTCTTTTTAACCATTAAAAAAATAATTAAAAAATAACAATGTACAAAATGAGACTCTGTAATTTCAATATGAAAAATATATACTTTCCTAAACGTCTTTTTACATAAATAAATCACAGATTCCAACACAATAAGTCTTTATAAAATTGCTCAATCTTCATTTATTAGTAAATTTATTGACTGGTGTGCATTTCGATCCTCTTCAAATTGTTATAAATATTATTTGTTATAAAATAATATAATACAGTTCTATATAATAATACATAATTGAACAATGTTAATGCATTTTATTTTTAATATTGGCATTGCTACTGAAATACACATTATTAAATAAATTATTAAAACTTTTTTTAAAAATATTGATATTGGAATATGTTATTCATTTGTGTAAAATATAAATAATCATAGTACCAAATGAAAAGTAATTTTCGTTTAAACTATCTTTTCGTTTAAAATATTTACTACTGAAGTATAATTATAAAATGAAAAATAATTGGAAACAGTTTTAATTAAATCAAAATAGAATAAAAAAGAATAATGTGATATTAATTCAATTTAAAAAATATTTATTTTAGGATTATAGCCAAAAAATTAATACCAATTTCAACTTTAAATTTTATGTTATTTATGATTAATCATTGAAAACTCAATTATTATTATTTTAAACTTTGAATATATTGAAAGAATAAATAAAGAATTAATATCAAATTTGTTCAAAAAATTAATTATCTATATTAAGTATTTATCTTTAATTTATCTAACATTTACTTCACAAATTAAAATTCCTGTAAGAAAATTCATTAAAATGTCAATTACATTAGATAATAAATATATAAAACCTAAATTTACTATCATAAAGTAACTATGAATAATTAATATGACAATTTTTAATTAAAATGTTATTAATATATTCTTGTAACTAACATCGTCGCTTTGAATACCACACAACATAGTTCTGTAGTTATATTGCGTAATTTATTAATGTCCATCTAACAATACAACGTGGTCTCAATTTAAATCAGCTGCAAGACTCTTGCGGTCTTTGATGCTGACACGCTTTTAAACTCCAAATAATAAATCAATAAATCGATTAGTCGATGCGTTTGAACCAATTTTGAAATATGTTACTTCTAAAAACGAAAATGATTGAATCGTTCATGTTCAATTTATTTTCGAAACATGTATCAAATGAAATACACAAAAAATACTGTTTATAAATAGAATTAATAATGAAAATAATAAATATATGTAATTAATTTATAAATAATTAAAACAACTATTTATTACTTTCTGTGATTTACGATTTAAAAAGGCATCCAAACATATTATTTAGTATAAACATTATATGTTAGTTTACTACTTTTTAAAAAAACATGTATTTAAAAAAGTAAAAAATAAACAATACCTTTTCCAAAAAATGTCCAATAATTACTTATTGTTCATTTTTTTGTTAAAAAACTGGTACGCATTTCGATGATTATATTATTAACATCATAGTACTACATTATAAAGTAAAGTGATTAATTATTAATTTAACAACAACAATAAATTATATGAATATTAAAAAAATATACATATACTATAGAACATGTGAATTTAATAGCTTATAAATGATCTTTCAGTAAAACATTTATTATATTTCAGTATTGTTAATACCTAATTAAAAATATATATTAATCAATAGTCTATAAAAGTTGATATTGGCAAATCAAAAGTTGCTTTACGTTCTAATAAAATGAACAATAGCTATCAGACGCATTCATCTATACAACCACAGATAATTTCTACGTACTATAGAACTGTCTTGTTCAGTAGATAAAATGATATCGGTTTAGTAACAAAAAAATCCAATTTTGTATTGAAATAAGTAGACATATGCAATGGGTATAATAATAATTAATAATTTCATAGATTAAATCTAATTTTTAATTTAGTTAGATACATTCATTTCTACTAGCAATTTAAAACTACGAGTATATTCGAATAATAATATTGTACCATGTTTAGTTATTAGAAAAGTATTACGTTTTCATTTTTTTAAATCCTTTCGATATATATATATATATATATATATATATATATATATATATATATATATATATATATATAATGATACAAATAATAATAATGATACAAAAACGAATATAATACTTGACAGTTATCTTTTTCTCCCATTCTTGACAACGGTTTTACTGTTACTCTGGACGACAGACGTATTAAAAGACTCGCGTTTAAAATATATAAATAATACCTATTTTACTAAACCTTGTTTCTCTTTAAAATGTAAGTTTTATATTACATTTGTCTCTATTCTTATTATATATATTAGGTTGGCAAGTATCTTCCTTCCGTTTTTTTTTTGTACATAGCTGCGAAATTCAAAAGACCAGAAGGCGGAAGGGAGATATTTGCCAACCTAATATATAAAGTTTGCATTGACTAAATAAATAATAAGTTTGAAATAAATTACAAAAACTAAATAAAGTACAGTATTAGGAATTTTTAGATAGTTTAAATTTAATTTCTTTCATTTCATTCACTCATTAATATATATATATATATATATATATATATATATATATATATATATATATATATCCATTACTGAGTGTCCATAGTTATAATTAACCCTTATAATTACCTTAACATCACCATTCTGTGATATCTCGCAACAATTATTTTTAGCATTTGTAATATTTTCAAATAGCAATAAAATTCTCTGTATTTGCTCAGTATCCACTATCAGTACTGAATATTTTATTACTTTGTGGTAGAAGCATAAATGAGGAAACTATTCGTAGCAAAATATCATAAACGTATGAAATATACATTAAAAGTAATTATTAAATACATATATATTTAAAAAATAATAAAATTTAAATCATCTATTAACTAAAATAGTAAAATTTGTATATATACATATATATGTATGTGTGTATTTGTAGAGAAAGAGAAAAGGTGAAATAAATGTTTATTTGTGACAACAAATTAATTTTTTATTATTCATGAAAACTATAAAGGAAAGCAAAGAAAATATAAAGAAATATTCCACATTATAAAACATTTCAATAAAAAACACACACACACATATATATATATAAAATATAAAATAAAGAAATATCTTTATTTTGTGATAACAAACTACATTTTTAATTATACATAAAAATATAAAAAATGATTTTACATACATTCTTTTTAAACAAAAAAAATCAACTGACCAAAATATTCAACCAGTATATGGATAGGACGTCATTTATTATAAAAAATATTTATATAACAGTAATTATATTAATAATAAATTCTTTGATGATAAATTTATTTATATAACTAAAAATCTACAAACTTAAATTTAACTCTAAGTCAAAAATATGTAGGTAGACATACTACTAAATTTGGTTTTTGAAATAAGATTAACCACCAACACATATTTACTTCAATTACAATTAAAAAAAATATGTAATATTTTATTTTGTCTATGTGAAATCATAAAACAGATATTTGGAGCTTTTAGTAATATATCATGTGTGTATAATACTTATATATATATATATATATATATATATATATATATATATATATACAAACTCTAAAATATAATTCAAAATTTAATTATATTCTTCAAATAAATTGTTAAATCATGTATTATATTTACAAGCACTTTTAAGTGATCGTTATTATGTTATATATTTCCAAAAAATACAACCACACAAAATGTATAGCAAATATTTTCAATTTAGTTTTGTTATATATATATATATATATATATATATATATATATATATATATATATATATATATATATATATATATATATATATATATATATATATATATATAAATGTATGTACATACGTACATAAGTACATACATACATACGTACGTATGTGTGTGGGTATACTTTTAAAATAATCATTTCTTGTATTTCTAATTTAATAAAACAAACATTTTTTTGGATACAATAATGTTAGATGCATGTAGACAATTATAATCATTCAAGATTTTTTAAAAAATAAACCAAATTCTTGCTATATATATATATATATATATATATATATATATATATATATATATATATATATAAAACATATCAAAAAAAATTGAGTCTTTTAAAGAAAAATGAAAGACTTGATTTTTGATGGAATATTTATTCTGCTGTTGAACATAAATATTGTCACTTTTTCTTTACCGGTATTCTATACCTCCGTTACATGTAATTGATACTTGGTATTAACTAAAATAATTGCAAGAAAAACACAGTTCCAGTCGAATTTTAAATGTTTATCATTAAGTTTTACGAGAACTACTTAAAAGTGTTACAGTATAAACAAAAAAATGATAGACAATTTTACATTTATTGAAACTTATATTTCTTCTTCTAAGTGTATGTAAAATTGAATATGTGATCTATAAAATAAGAAATAAAAATGTTGATAGGTAAATAGAATAATTAATTAACACATTTTTATATATTCAAAACTAGATGTGAATTAATTTCGAACGAAATTTTATAATTTTATTTATGAAAGATATTTAATACAAAATTAGAAGTATAGATATTCAATACTATTCGCATATTTATTATAAAATAATTAACAAAATACATAAAAAAATTATAAAAAAACAAATTAAAAAAATAATAAATTTTATATATATTATATCCTGCATACCTTGGAAATACTTAATTTTCAACTTGAAAGAAAATGTCAAAGCAATTCAACCATTCTTACAGAATTCAAATATTTTTTATATACATGTCTAAATAAAGAAAAGTTCAAATTAAAAATTATTTCTTTTAAAAAATAACAATTCCTGTAAAATATTCAAAATAATTAAAATGTTCAGTTATTATAATACACAAACACACATATATGTGCATATGGACATATATATCCTTATCATCATTAGCCTTTTTCTATCCAATGTTAGATGAAGGTTTCTCACAAAACTTCCAACTTCAATCCATTCAATGTCTTCCTCTTGTAATCCATTCCAACAAATATTTTATGGATCTATTCCCTATCTTTACCTGGGCCTTTTTATGTATCTAAATTCGTAACCAATAATTTCTCTTGTCCATCAGTAGTCTTTTTGTCTTGCTATATAACTAACCCATTTCCTTTTCAAACTTTTCACATTTGGTATTACATCCGTAACTTTTGTTTCCGTTTTAGTCCATTCAGTTCTTTTTCAATCTCTACGTGTTATTCCTAACAAACATCTTTCCATGCTTCTTTGTGTTCCCTGAAACCACTGAATTATTCTACCATTCAAGACTCATGTTTCACATATATGTGTGTGTATATATGTGTATATATATATATATATATATATATATATATATATATATATATATATGTATATGTATGTGTGTATAAATTCCAAAAAAAGTCAAAATGGAATGTTTAAAATAAAATACGGTGTATATATAGCACAAAGGACCAACCACCGATGACAAGAAGAATTATTGATTAGAAACTTGGTGATACAAATAAGCCCAATAGGGGATCCATGCATATATAAAATAAATCATGAAAAAAATCTCTCGATGTGAATTAAAAAAGAAAAGCACTGGCTCACTGAAAATATAACATTGTGAAAGACCTTCATTCAGCAAATTAATAGGAAAAGGTTCATAATGATTATTTATATATATATATATATATATATATATATATATATATATATATATATAAATGATTTACTTAAAATTTTACAATTAAAAGTATTATGTAATCTTTTTACTTCTTGAAGATATAACTAATATCTAATAAATTTACTTTTTTATGTGTACACACACACACACACACACACATATATATATATATATATATATATATATATATATATATTATTTTGTATGTAAAATAATACCACTCATATAACTCAACACGTGCATTAAGTTAAAAATAAACAGTGAACTTTCGTACGAAGTAACAAATTCTTCAGTTTTCAAATTCTTGAAGTGTACTATTTTATGATTTTTATAAATAACACACCTATATATTAATATATTGCATTTTTTATTTAATATATCTTAATAGTATAGATATTTAAATCTTAAATATATTTTTCAAATTAATCCAAGCTATTTTAAATAATTACATAAATATATGTTTTATTTATTCATATTTATTAAAATCAGTTTAATACATTAAAAAAAAATTAATAATAATTTGTAAAAAAAAAAAAAAAAAAAAAAAACATACCTCTATTTCCATTCAATACTGTTTCATCAACAGAGAGACAAACATATTTGTTGTTTTATGAACTTACCGGTATGCGACTAGTTCCTGATAACCAAAACCAGCTATCTGATTCCTTAGCTTCGTCTTTAACATCTTGATGTAGCGAGAAAAATTCTTTACGCGGTCCTTCGACATGCAAATCACGTGTACTGACAATGTTATCATCAAGTACGAGTGCCCCTCGTTTCCTTCTATTTAAAATGTTATCTCGCTGCACTACACTTAATATAATATCTTGAACAGCAAATTTGAACTTGTTAGTTTTAAGATTTGAGTAGAATATTTGATTCAGTTCATTACTATTGTCGATTTTATTCTCATTCTGAAACACTGTTAATAGGTAATAAGCAATCACGAGTTCTGTACAGAATAAAAACGCGATTGAAGCGCATACAAATATTCGAAAATAATTGTTTTGAGTTTTGTTTTGTTTGTCATTGTTGGCTTTTTCGCGGGATAATTTTAACGTATTAGCATCCACTTTCATCTTCATTACATGAAATTTCGTATCCGTTCACATTTATTACTACTCTACCTACAAACTTTATAAAATTTATCGAGTGTTAAATGTAGTCGCTTTCAAAACGACGTCGCTGTATGACGTATATGCGTCTCGACGGCAAAACGCTTACTGGTCTCACAAACAACCAACGTTTGCTTATAGCCAATGCTTCTCCAGAGCTGCTGGCTGGTTAGTTTCAATTTAATTTTCGTATAACGTTTACTTCGCAGACGCTTGCGCAAGTAGATTTAGAACTACTTATGAACTCTGATAGTTCTGATTTAAATTATTCTATTTATGTTTTATTACATTTTCTACTAGACAAAACAATCATACACGCATATGTATATTGTTATACTTACATTTTAACATCTGTATCCTTTCAATAAAACTTCACATCTTTGTTGATATACTCATTCGAATTTATATATTTCTGAAGATTGTTTTATTGTTAGTTATGTTATTTTCAATTAAATAAACTATAATTACACCTTTTCATGTGTTAATAATAATTCCTTGTCACAAAAAACATTATTCACAACTGCATTCTAAAAACAAAACGATCACTCAACAATAACAAACAAAAATAAGTTATGTTTAGCGCACTTTATTCAAAATATTTAATACTCTTAAATGTTCAAACTGAATTAAATATTTTTTGTCAATAAAAATAAAATTTATATTAACAACCATGATTATCATAAAAATTATTTCATCACAACCCGTTTCTATCTACGCTGGATCCTCTTTTAAAATTGTCTTCTTCAACAAATACAATGTTCTCTTCCAAACTACTTTGTTAAATTTTCTTATATTTATATCCCATCTATCCAGTAGATCTCTTTATAGGTCTTCGTATTTATATAAATTCCCAATCAATAACTTTTCTTGTCTATCGATAATCTCCACTTCTTGTTATATGATCAGTCCATATACATTTCACACTTCTTACTTTTATCATAAGATCCATAACTTCTGTTTTCTTTCTGATTCATCCAGTTCTATTTTTATCTTTTCATCTTTCCATGCTTCTTGTTGTTGTCTGGAGCTGCTGAATTATTCTGGTATTCAAAATTCATGTTTTACTACCATAAGTGAGAACAATAGGATTCATTATTTAAAAAATTTAAACATATAGATAGATAACATATCGCGTTTATTTATAGATTACACATTAAAATTTTAAAATATTAATGTTTGATTCAAATTAATAATACTTTTACAAAAAAAAAACATATTTAATTACACAAGTCGAAAGTAAAGTGAAACAAATACAACTAGAAATATCATACTTAATTATTTACATAAATATTTAAAAGAACCTATATAAAAACAAAATTAAATAAACAGAGGGCAAATAATGATCCTTAATATCATTAGTAAAATTTATGTTTACATAGAATAAAAAAGCAGGCATAAAGAATATTTCTAAAGTTGTATCTAAACACAATTAATTATCACCTCAACATGACAAGATGTTGAAAAGAGTTCAATAATTAATTAGTATTCGCTTTATATGTTTATACGCTGATATGCATTTCAATGGCAATGCCATCGTAATTAATAATAGTTTCTTAAAATATATTAAGAGTATTGAAAACAAATTATATGCAGTTTTTAAGAAAAATCTGAAAATTCTTGTATTAACAAATAAAAGAGAGTATTTCGTTAAAAATATTGAATTAAGAGTACGAAATTTGGGAATAAATATTTTTTAATCACAGAAGTAAATGAAATGATTTAAATAGAAATAAAAAAATGAGATAAAAACAAATATATTATATTAATATGGAAAAATACATACAATAATCGTTATAGTTTTTAACTGTATGGTTCCAAATAATGATCAAAATTTAGTACATAAAATTGAATACGTAAATGTATTAAAATAAAATATTAGCATAACTGTTTAAATATTGAACTTATTATTTAATTGTGCTTTTAATTTATTTTTAATTTTGCTTACAATATTTTATTTAATTTTGAATATTTTACAATAATTGTAAACATATTCAAATTCTACTTAATTTTTGAATCTGAACTCCATAGAATTCTATGAAAAAATTAAACTGAAATCTTAAAAATTATAATATTTTCAGTAAGTATTAAAAAAAGCCAATGAAGTTGCTTTGCAAAGTATTGGTTAGTTCATTAATTTGATAATTAACCACCTATAAACTTTAAAAATATTTTTGTTGTGTAATTTTCAATAAAATGTATAAATATTTTTCTATTGCAAATCTACATATTACTTTTAATTCAATTTTTAAATAATATTTCATGTTATTTGTATATTTTTTGATTTTTAAAAAATATTTCTTTATATGAGTCACCTTTATATATAAAAAATATTTTTGTCAATGAAAGCTAATTAATAAAAACTAATAGCCTACAAAATCAATAAAAAATAATAACCAATTTATTATATCTGAATGTATAAAGTTTTGGCAATATTTAACGAAGACAAAATATATTTAGAGATAAATTTTGTATATTAAATATACTAATTTTAGATTTTTACTAAGAAATACGTATTCAGATACTTAAAACTCATTATATTAGATAATTTATTATATCACGATATACACTATTTAAAAAATCGCGTTTATTTATAAACAGCTATTGTAGAAGTCTTATTAAAAATTCAATTTTATGTTTATAAAAAAAACCCTCTATATTAAATTTGATACTATAACAAATTCACTTTAATACAATAAAATAACTCATGGCAACACCACGAATTTTTTTTAAAAAATAATAATTATTTATTGTTTAATTTACTTATTGATGCTCATTTCTATTATCAGAGCTTTGCATTATAACATCTTACAATGCATCATTCTAACGATAATAATTTGACCATAAAAATGGATATCAGAGAATAAAATAAACAAAAAATAATGATTAAACACAGTCTTATATTTTTGGTATAAGTAATTTATTTGTATTAAAATACTATTTTTGTTATTATATAACTGATTTAATATCTAACAATGCTTCTTTATATATTTGTAGCAAAAACTATCATCGTTTTACTTAGATTTATAAAATAATTGACAAAAATGTCAACACGATACAATCAATTAAATGATTTAGAATTGATAACATTATTTACAAGTTTTTATTTTATATTTGAATTTATTTCATATATTTTATAATGTGTTTTATGCAATATATAAATTAAAATTAATTTATTCGAGATCCCATAAAATGTATATGTAAATTATGTACGCAAAAAGGCAGACGTGTATATATTAGTAGTACTTTCAATTATTTTCTGTCGTTTTAAATGAAATAAAAAAAGTATTTTTCTTTTAATGTCTTCTTATGTAAAAAATACGTCTTTAAATAAATAGATATGAACTTCATTGTTATATCAACAATTTTAATTATAAATATAAATAATCAATTCGAATTATTTTTTTCGAAATATATATACAATACATATGAACATATATTATGAAAATATATAAAAAGTGTTCATAATTACTTAGTTCAAATATTATTTACTTCTTTTTAACCTTGTTTGTTGTTACCTGCATTAATTTATATTTGTATTTTTTAAGAAAATTTATCCGTTTAGAAACTTTAGTAGTTAAATGATGACAATTATTCAATTTATATTATATATTAGGTTGGCAAGTATCTCCCTTCCGCTTTTTTTTTTTTTTTTGTACATAGCTGCGAAATTCAAAAGACCAGAAGGCGGAAGGGAGATATTTGCCAACCTAATATAATTATTTGTAATAAATTTCAACGTTTTTGTAAAATATTTTTTTTCATTAACTATCAGACACTTACAAACACGTGTATATATATATACATATATATATATATATATATATATATATATATATATATATATATATATATATATATATATATATATATATATATGTATATATATATATATATATATATATATATATATATACACGAGGGTCGTTTGATAAATTTGATAAATTTATTTATTGTTTAATATAATTAATTAATTAATTTAATTTAATTTTTCAATTTAGTTTTTCTTACTTTTTTACCAAACTTATCAAACGACCCTCATTTGTATATATATATATATATATATATATATATATATATATATATATATATATATATATAAATATTTCTATATATTTTGTACGTATGTGAAAAAGAAGGAAAATGATAGAGATAAGTAATATTACTGTCTATAAAAATTTAAATAGTAGAAATAAAGTAATAACAAAAATATTAAATTATTGGAAACTTTGAGTGAGCTAAATAAATAAATCCTTTTTTCAAAAATTGAAATAAAACAAAAACAATTTAATTTTATCTTTTAATACATAAATGTTAAAAAATACATATTTTATTTTTAGTTATTTCGTTCCTCAAATTTTTCATAGAGATTTTAAAATAAGATAATTCATTATCTTAAGGAAAAAAAGTTAATTTACTATAAAAATATACCAAGCAGAAGATATATTTATATTAATTAAATACAAATTAAGAAGTACAGAGTGACCTATTTTTGCTATTTATAAATCCATTTCTATTTCTCTCTACTTATATATCTGTATCTACTTATATATGTACAACATTCATAAATAAATCCCACTCTTGGATCTAAGAGATCTATGTGGTAAATACACCCTAAGAATATTTGCAGTGATTAAGATTAAAATTGAACTTTTAATTTATTAATAATTTGATTACTTTCATATAAATATTAATGTATTTAATTTATATATGTGTATTTATATATATATATATATATATATATATATATATATATATATATATATGTATGTATATGTATACATATATGACCCAAATGAGACTGAAGGAGAGTAAAAAAAATAATGATATATATTGAATGTTTAAATAAATCTAAGAATAAAATAAAATACAATTGACATACATCTATTAGCAATACATGTAACTTTTAGATATGACCTAAACCTTTTGCCAATAAAATCATGTCTGATCATCTTGAGCATATAAAATATGATATAAATATATATACTATATATATATATATATATATATATATATATATATATATATACATATATATGTATGTATGTATGTGTGTGTGTGTATACATCACATCAATTTATATTAGACAAGTAAAAACTTCATTAAATGTAACTATTCAATAGTATTAAATTATACTCATTATGCTAATCACAAGTTGATAATTTTTCATGCAAGATTTACTATCTTAGATAGTATGTGTGTGTGTATGTACGTATATATATATATATATAAAATCAATAATTCATTTCCTTTTAAATAATATATTTAAAAGTAATATTAATTTTAAAGAGCAGCTTTATAAATCATATTATTTTTCTATTAATGTATCAACCAGATTTGTTTATGAAAATAGCATCAAGAACTTTTAATAATATAAAATAAATTATAAAACATTAGTAAATCAATTGTATGGATAATATCACAAAATACAGAAAAGAAAAACAAATATCAAATTATTTATTTGACTTACTTTACAAAAACTGTATTTTAAACACAACTTTTATAACTTATGTATAAATAACATCAAAAACATTTATCTTTAATACAAGATGGTATAGTATTATAAATATTAATAGAAATAATTATCAGTTTACTGTCTAGATATAAATTTCAATGATATTCCATAAACCAATGATGATCTACAGGTGAGAGCCATTTATTGCAACCGCCCATATTATTCTGAATGCAATACTTTAACGTATATTTATTTATATTTTCGTTTTCAATTCGTTCTTTTTCTGCTTTCATTTTATCCAACATTTCTTGAGATACAGCCATTGCTTTAAATGGTAATTTTGCAGCAACATCATTCAAAAAAGCTTTTACTTCAATGAATTCACAAGCACCGCCTAATTCAATTATCACACGACCAGCTTTGATCGGTGTTACATAATGATCTATAGCACCTTTGCCTCCTCCCATTCGATGACCTTGACCTTTTTTGGTCACGGGCTGCCAAGGAGGATCAACACGCCATATACAAAACATTTTATTAACATCAATTTTACGACCAAGTGTAAGACGTAACATTTCAAAATGACCGAAACGCAAACGACCCCCACCTGTCGCCTTAAATTGAACAGATTAAATCAATGAATGCAGGAATACAAGTATTAATATTCATATAACTTACGATAATGCCGTACTGTTTATGTAAAAGAGTATTGTGTAATAACTCAGGTCCTCTCATATATCTTAACCTTTTCTGCATCTTTGGAGGCCTAATATTTGATTGATATTGTGGTACCTTTTCCATAAATTTAAGTTTTGGTCGTTCAGGGTACTCAACATCTACGAAATATATGTTATTTGTATTCAAATTTAATTTTTTAAATTATTAATAATACATACGATCATATTTTATAGGAGGTGGAAAATGTTTGAAACCTGCTATCGAAATAACGATATTTTTTTGAATATCTAAAATAAAAGATTAATTAAAAAATATATCAACAATAAATGATATTTTTTAATCATACTTGTGCATAATAACCGTGAAATACTATTAAAAATCAGCATATTTGAATTATTTTTTAAATATGTTTTATTAACTTCATGTCATAACCTAACATTTCTCATAGAGAGGAAAAATTCATATATCCATCTTTATCCCACAGTGCAAAAAGGTTGTAGTATATATTCTATATTTATTTTATTTTTAACAAAATATAAAATTACTCTATATGTTTATTCAAATTGTTTTCAAATATTTTTTCTGTTATTTAAAAAAATATATTTATTAGTAACTTTCAAAATTATAATGACTTCATTTATGTTCTTAGATATTGTTTTTTTTAAAAGTATATATTTTTTATTACTTATTTATTAAATGATTCCTAATGCATTAAAATTAGTAACATTTTATGTAACCATTTATAAACGTATAAAATAATTAAAATTATGTATAAAAAATGAACACCTTCAATTATAGTTAGACTACAGTATTAATCTTTTTAAAAACAAACTTTCCGTTATATATTTAAAATCGAAAACATGTATTTATCTTATCTACAAATTAGAGAATTACCTATTATGACGTCATAATAAATATAAGAAAGTTTAAACGATTAATTTAAATTTTAATCAGTTATTAATTAATGTGTATGTATATATATATATATTAAAATATAAAGCACTATTTTATATTATGTATTGTATCACTGTACAAAAGTTACAATTCAGCAAATATTGTTATATACATAGTATAAACATGCAGCTATGATATAATTAATTTAAGTGATAAGATCGTTTATATTTTCTCACAGTTGAATATTTATAGGTACATATAATAAACGTGTATATTTTCCAGTATATAATAAAATAAAATAAGATACAAAATGCAGGACTTCTGTAAATCATTGCCAAAAATTGTAAGTAACTCAGATAATAATACTAAAAAACATATTTACAATTACATTTCTCATATGTAGTTTATGAATGCAAATTATAATTGATACACATTCATAAAATTACATTTAATATTTTATGTAACATTTTATATATCTATATATACAAGTACTGTGCAAATGTTGTATGATATAAATTATATTTGTATATATATATATATATATATATATATATATATATATATATATATATATATATATATATATATACCGACTGGGTAGTACAGTGGTTAGCATCACCGCGTGTCATGCGGGAGATTGCGTTCGATTCCCAGTATAGTAGGGTTGAGCATATATCTTGTATAACTGTCGAGAAGGAGTAAACCCCGAATAAAAAAATCTTCACCAATGCCTGGTCAGCGTGGTGAATATGACCAAATACCAATGAATATATATAAATTATATACTTGTGGGCGTTATGATGATGATGATATATATATATATATATATATATATATATTATAGGAATTGCATGCACATTTAAATGGATCAATTAATAATGCAACATTGAAACAACTCTGTAATGAAAAACAAGATTTGTTAAACGATATTTTGTATTGGGATGGAATAATTAATGATGAAACTAGAAGCCTAACAGAATGTCTTGATCTTTTTACTCTTATATACCAAATAACAGACACACCTGAAGTAATTAAACTAATTACTAAATCAGTAATTAATGATTTTAATGATGATGGTGTTATATATTTAGAACTTAGAACAACACCTCGCCATGTTGATGGTAAAATGTCCAAAGAACAGTATTTGGAAGCAGTAATAAGTGGCATTAAAGAACTGGATTCTTTAAATATTAATGTGAAACTCTTAGTATCTTTAAATCGAAGACAAACACAGGAATCTTCATTGGAAAATGTTGAATTGGCAATTAAGTTCAAAAATTTATATAAGAATATAGTATATGGTGTCGATGTTAGTGGGGATCCTGATCGTGGTTCTTGGTTTGAAGATTTGATTATAAAAGCTAGAAATGCAGGTTTGAAAATTGCTATGCATTGTGCAGAAATTCCAAATGTACAAGAAACCAAAGATATATTAACATTTAAGCCTGATAGAATTGGTCATGGAGCATGTATTCATGAAAAATGTCAAGGGTCAAAAGAAATTTGGGATATGTTACTAAATAGTAAAATTCCTGTGGGTAAGAATATTTTGAATTACACATTAATTTTTCTTGTTTTAAATAATGTGTGAAATTAAAGTACAAAATTTATCAATCTTTTTAATAGAAATGTTGGTTGTTTTAGAATGTTGTCTTACATCAAATATAAAAACCAATACAATTAAAAAGTATGAAGACCATCATTTCAGATATCTACATGAAGCTAAACATCCTCTAATTGTTTGTGTAAGTTTAAATAAAGTTTATAATAAATATAAATAATTAGAATAATGCTGCAATTTGTTTTATATTACATAAGATTTTTCTTGATAACTTTCAATTTTACATTACATTGATTTTATGACATATTGAAATCTTAAAGATAATTTATTTGTTGATTTACTGTATTTTGTGCCCAGGTTTTGTTTAAATTTGTATGTTATATTATAAAACATTATATAACAACATTCTATATTTATGATAGGTTTTTTAATTAAATAATTTAATATGTATGTAATGAGTCCTCCAAACTATTTCTCTATTACCAATTATAAATAATATAAAAATCATGTAACAAATATTAACAGATAACATTTAATTTTTCAGACTGATGATAAAGGTGTTTTTTCAACTACATTATCAAAAGAATTTTATCTTCTTTCTAAACATTTTAATCTTGGATATGCAGACTTATACTATATAAGTTACAATTCTATTAAACATACATTCACATCTGAAAAAGAACAACATAATTTGGAAGAACAATTTAATGAATGGAAAAATGCTAATAAAAACTATTTTTAAACATTTATTAAAATTATAAAAAAGTGAACAAAATAAAATATATACATATTTTGCATAAATATATCAAAGGTACAAATGAAACATTTTTGGTTTAAATAATTATGGTAATGCATTAATTTGTTCAAATGGTATCTAATTGGTATTTACATATCAGTTATAAATATTTTTGGTGATAGCATTTTTTTTTTTTGTATTATCATAAAACAAATTTTACATCTAATTATATACCCGTTAATGTTCTCTTTTACATTCATCTGTTCTCTATTAGTCTGTAGTAATTAAATGTGCATTCTACATTCATATTTTTTAATAAAATCTTATTCATAAATATTACTTACGCATTTGTGCCTGTGTTTATATTAGAAATAATATTTTTTTACTGTCATAAATCTCATTTCATCATGCATTTTTAAAAAAACAAAACAATTTAAATATAAGTACATTGTAATTGTGTCCAATTTTTGTTTATATATTAAAATCATTAAAAAATTACTTATACCTATATGACATTTAACATAAAAGTCACATTAATAATTTATAAAAAAGAAATTATAAAATATATATAAATGAGCTACCAATTTTCATAAAAAAATCATCACAAAGCACTTAAATTTATTTATGTCAGACAGTATCAAATTATTAATTAAAAATAAATTAGTTTAGATTGTTCACTTATTGCTGATAAATTTTTCTAAAAATAAACTATTTTTTAGTAATATTGTGCTGCTTTTAGTAATATATTTCCAATCAAACCTGTTTTAGTTTCATTTAATATAATTTATATGTATATGTGTGTGTGTGTGTATATCATGTATATATATATATATATATATATATATATATATATATATATATATATATATATATATATATATATATATATATATATATATATATAATATACAGTCTATTAAATAAATAATTTGCTCAGATTTGTATTAATCAAATACATTCATACATACACTAATGTATATAATATCTAAATGCACATATCTTCATGATTGTATAAAAGTGAGAAAGAAAAAATATTTAAATACCTAATAAATACATCAATATAGAAAATATATGCTACCACATTTTAAATTCTTAAAAACTTAGAACAAAATAGCATACAATGTAAAACAGAATAATATATGAAATACATATACACTAATGGCAAACAATGTTTCATACCAATATTCAACTCGAATAAATGAGATCACCATCTAAATATAGTGGTGTGTGTGTGTGTGTGTATATATATATATATATATATATATATATATATATATATATATATATATATATATATATATATATATATATATATATATATATATATATATATGTATATATATATATATATATATATATATGTATATATATATATATATATATATATATATATATATATATATATATATATATATATATATATATATATATATATATATATATATATATATATATATATATATATATATATATATATATATATATATATATATATATATATATATATATATATATATATATATATATATATATATATATATATATATATATATATATATATATATATATATATATATATATATATATATATATATATATATATATATATATATATATATATATATATATATATATATATATATATATATATATATATATATATATATATATATATATATATATATATATATATATATATATATATATATATATATATATATATGTATATATATATATATATATATATATATATATATATATATATATATATATATGTATATATATATATATATATATATATATACATGTATATATGATTAAATATATTTTTCTGCAAAAATAGATTTGAAAAGACTTGTCTTGTTTTCATATTTGTAAGCATTCATGAATTTATAAAAAGACAATTTCAAAAATTCTACTTTTCATAATACAAAACTATACATAAATAACATCAACTGATTTAGAATTGAAAATAAAATAAAAAAATAATTTACATTTCCATAGAATAAGTATCTCAATAAATATTGATAAATAAAATGAGGTGGGACAAAAATTAGGTAATTGTTACTTTAGTAAAAATTCAGGTGATACCCATTTCAAAAATGTAAATTATTTTTATCAAAGAATCATCAAAACACTTTGAATAAAAAAATATATACAAATATCTTTTTACTTATTTTTAATAGCAAAGATCATTAACTTTAAAATATCTAAATTAGCTACCTTATGCAAAAAAGAATACAACCAAAAAAAAACCCTTTTATGGAATTTCCATATTTTTTGGTTGGTGCAATATACTAATTCTGTATATTTTTCGATGTACCAAATATAGTTTTGAAAATTATATATGCTCTCTAAATAATATTTAAAACGAAATTATTTTTTTAAAAAAAAATAGTCAATCTAAGCCAAAAACTAATAACTATAGTAGCTTGTCATTTCATTACAGATATAAAATCATTGTCAGTTTTCATAAGAATTTACATTCATTTACAATCAAATTTGTATCAAATAACTACTGTGATTAAATACTTTCTTATTTACCGTTTTAAACTACATGATGATGTAAAAAAATACTAAATAATTCATTTCACTTTAAAAATGTATATGAATAAAATTACTAGCAAAAAAGCATGGTAGCATAAGTTGGAAGATTGTCATATTATTATAATTACTAATTCCACATAATTTTTCATCTGACAGTACACTGAATAATAATTTCACAGACAATTTTAACACTCATTAATAGTGTTTTTTTTTTAATACATCATAATATAATATGTAAATAAATACAGTCTATGTGAAAAAAATAAATTCAATATAATAAAAATTAAGCATTTTAAGTAATTACTGACAAAATAACAATCAAAAATTTTTACAACATCGATTCTAAACAAATAAAGCATATATAAGATTGAATAAAAAATTATAAAATATTAATTTTTTTCCATTATGTATAATATAATTAATTATAAAAGGTTTAATTTTTTGTTAAAAAAATGTCAAATAGCACATATATATATATATATATATACATATATATATATATATATATATATATATATATATATATATATATATATATATATATATACATATAGATTTTTATATTTATACGATTGTAGTTAAAAATTATAATAACTATACTATTATGAACACTTCTTACAAATTACGTAATTAGCTCTTGTATTCAGTTAAATTAAAACTTAAATAATATGAAATAAAAACAGTGATATAAAGTAATAATTTTTTGAAACATTAAGTTTTCACTAAAATAAATTTGTACAAAAAAACATGTATATATGTATTTTACATACATATATATTCATATATGCATATATATACATAAACACTAAAACATATACCATACAGTACTCAATTGCATTAATTTAAAGATTTCTTTTATCAAATGCATAAAACTTTAAAATTATTTTTGTTTGTCAAAAAAAATATGTAAAAAATCACTAGAATTGTGGCACAAGCTATAAACTGTAAATAAAAAATAATAATAATAATTTATATACTAATAATCACATAAGGTACAACGAATAAATAAAATTTATGGTGAATAATGATGTTGATGATGTTTACGTTTAAAGACTAGAGCAAAAATACTTCTTAGCCTCCACCAACGGCTGTGCTTTCCTGAATGTTTGTCAATATTACCTCCATTTAATTTTTGTCTTTCTTTTAATCTAATTTCTCTGACTAGAGTGTGAAAAGCATCATCGACATAGTGTCTTAATGCAGCTGAAGTTTCATAAAAAGGGCAACCAAATTGTCTAGCTAATGCCTGACCTTCTTCTGGTGATACTTTACGCTGTGGTTGAAGATCAAATTTGTTACCAACTAGAACAAGGGGAATATCTTCATGAGCTCTAACACGAGCAATTAATTTACGGTATTCTTGTGCTTCTTGAAAACTATGCCGATCAGTCACTGAATAACATATTAAAAAACCTTCTCCACATCTCATATACTGATCTCGCATTGCTGTAAATTCAACCTGAAAAAAATAAAATATTTTATTAGCAACTTAATCAAAAATATTATAATGAAAAGTACAAACATCATATTTAGAATTACTATTTATAATATTTTCAATAAATTTACGTGTAAGTTAATAGTTTTGTTTAATTTATAATTTTATTATAAAGTTTATTGAATTATAGTAATAATTGATTTTTTTGTTATTAAAGAATATATTAAAAAAAAATTGCTATTACCTGTCCAGCTGTATCTAAAATGTCTAATAATGCTGGTTCTCCATCAATTACTGCCTGTTGTTGATATGAATCTTCTGTAAATTTATTTTTTAATATTAATATATGTATAAGAAGTAACAGAATAATAAGTCTTGCTAACGATAAAACTTACCAATTGTTGGATCATGATAATCTAAAAAACTATGACTAACAAATTGTAATGTAACAGCTGAAAAATGAATCAAAATTAAAGATTTGTAATATATTTGCTGATTAAATATTCTTACCTGATTTTCCTACACCACCATCTCCTAAAACTACAATTTTGTATACCCTTAATCCTCCTCTTGACGTCTGACCTGTACTTAAAGGAGCACCCGATTTATCTACATCGACACCAGGGCTTTTACTTGATTCTTGGCGTGATAATTTCCCTTTTCTTTTTCCCGGAGCTGCATTACCGGATCCCGGACCTTCCCCTGCCATTACACTATCGCCAATAAATATATACTTATTTGTACTTGTTCTTTAAAGCACGACTTTATAAAAAAAATTAATAAATGTCTTAATTGTTTACTTGATTATTGTTTTATATAAAAAATACTGTGTACTGATACTACCCACCCATTTTATTTTGACATTTCAATATTATAGTGCTACCATCTATCAAACTTGTTACGAAACTGATTATATATCTTTTATGGTTGTATGAATTTATGTATATCATGTGATATATATACATGTGTGTGTATATATATATATATATATATATATATATATACTTATACACATTTTTTTACTAATGAATAACTAATAATAATAATAAAACTATTTAGTATGTTAACAAAAATACTTAGTTGAATTTTTGATATTTTTGCAACATTTTTAATAACTCTACAGTGACTTCGATATCAACAGTTCTTAATTTTTAAAGTTAAATTTATATATATATATATATATATATATATATATATATATATATATATATATATATATATATATATAAATTGTTTATGAATCACTATATAATTTTTTATGATGTAATTACTTTCTTAATTATAATTTTTTTTCTCTGCTTTGTGGTCTCACATTATATCTAGGTAAACTACTTCTTTTTGTATATGTACGATTTGTTTTTTAATGTTTAAACAAATTTTATAACTGTTCTAAACAACAATATATATATATATATATATATATATATATATATATATATATATATATATATATATGCATGTATGTATGCATATGTGTAATTATTTTTTTGATATTAATTTATCTTTAGTTTAGAAATTTTATATGTAGCATGTATTTTGTCTATAAGAACTATATATAAAGAAAGAAAGTAATTTTAACACAAATAAATTATCACTGCCAACACCATAATATGTTATAAAGTGTTCAATAATTACTTATTGTTTACTTTGTTGTAACAACTAATTGACTAATATGCATTTTGATGCCGATGCCATCATAGTCAAAAGCTTTTTGTTATAAATTTCAAAATAATCAGTAAGAAAGAAAATCGTAAATAACTGTTTATAAATGTGTGTACTATTTTCAATTTATGTATATATATATAGGTCATCCAAATGTGACGCCTAGATTTGTGTTTTATTAAAAAGAAATATGTGTAGGGTGGTGTATAGTTTCTTTTTAATAAAATACAACTCTAGGCGTCACATTTAGTCACATATATATATATATATATATATATATATATATATATATATATATATATATATATATATATATATATCAATGTTAACACTTTATCTGCCTACATTCTCATTTACATTGCTATTTACGAGTAAACATTCTTTCTAATTTTGTATAGTAATGCTAAACTCAATTTATATTAAATGTTTTATAATTTTATTTAACATTATTTATAATCTTATTTGAGAAAATAATAAACATATTTACTAATATATAAAATAACTTCATACTAATATTTTTGTATTGTATAAATGAAAACACGTTGCTAAACAATGCTCCTAATCATATGTGACAATTACAGATCCAGATAAAATAAAATTATCTATAATTCGTGAATAAGTATCAAAATTAGAAATACTGTACTATTAGAAATAATGATCCGTAATTTATAAATAACAAAAAAAGAGAAACACGGAATATTTCGTTGCCTGTATATAAAGTGTTAATATAGAAAAACCCATAGTAAATTTCTTATTCAGTAGTTGACTACAGACTTTATTTAAGTTAGATGATTAAGACAATGACGATACTGTCACGTTATTTTGACATTTGTACTCTGATAAAAGCTTATTTATTTTATTATCGAATTGTTTGATTAATGTGATTTGTAAGAAATTTTTCAAAAATGGATCCTAAACCACCTCAAAGACTAAACGCAGAAATGACAGGGGTTTGGTTAGGTTGGAGTAAAATGAAAGATAGGGAAGTTGTACGAGAAGCTGCTACAAAAGGGGTGCATTTAAATTTAGCATATACTTTTTTATCGAATCGAAGGCAGTGGGATTTACCTACAGCTGAAAATTGGTTTAATGCTGAGGTAAATATTTTATATTTATGGTCTTATGGTATTCATATATTATTTATTATGCTTTAAACTATTTCTTCAATTTTTGAATATCGTTTGATTTTTAGTATATAATTTTGCCATTAGAGTTTTAAATTCTCGTTTAAATTAATTATAATACTTTTGTGTATTTTATATTTTTAATTTGTATTAATTCAATAGTAATTTGTATTTAGGTTCGTACATGGGCATTGCAATTATTAATGCAAAGGCAAATTTTCAAAGCAACTCATATTTTATCAAATATTGGTTTAGATCCTTATCAAGAATTCATTGATATTTTGAAAGATACTAAAGACAATGAATTACGAAATTATCTTGCAGAACATTTAATAAAAACAAAGAAGATTGATTCTAATATACTCACTCATTGGAAATTTTTAAAGTTGTTGAAAACTTCTGATAAAAATATAATTTCAAATTGGAATGATGAATTTAAAAATTATAATATTTCTGATCTTTGTAAATGTTCAAAAGATTGGAAAACAAATATTGCAACAGAATTATATTTTACCTATTTTGGTATGTGGTTATAGAAATAAAACATTTCAGTTTCACATTTCAATTATTTTTCAGATTTACATCTTTCATCGTTTTTGGAACCGTCTGTAATGTGGAAATATTTATTATCCAGAAATAAAGTTAATTTACTTAATTGTTGGGTACATTGTTTTTTCGGTGACAGTGAGACATGTAATCAATTTAATTTAACTTATTCTGTTGAAAAGAAAAAGGAATTAAAAGATTTATTTTCAAAATCAGTAATATCAAAAGATATAATAAATGAAATCCTTTATTGTTCATCTGCAAATTTCACAATTCAGCATACACTTATACAGCTGAGTAAATATGGCATTTTTATAGAAAGAGATCTCAATGATTTTCCTGTTATTTTATCATATTTTGCACGAAGTGAAAATATTCAAAATATTAATAATATTTTAGTGAAACCCACATCAACTTTAACAATTTCGCATTTTAATGAGATGTTAGTCGAATTTTGTGTTAGCAATAACTTATTTAGTTTACTTGTTTCATATTGTCATGATTATCAATTTTCTGAAGAAACTATTTCAAAATTGAATTCGGATAGTTTTGATTTATGGATTTTAATTAGAAAAATGTTTGAAGATAGTAACAATAAAAATTTAATATTAAAATGCATTTTGAAAACATGTCAGTTTGTATCCCAAAATGATTTAGATAATTATTTTATTCAACATCCGATATTATTTTTATCACTTTTAACATTTGATAATAACTATCAAATAAGTAGGTGTCTCACAGCTTCTGAAGATATAGTTATTGAGAATGTAATTTTTAAAAAAGAATTTTTACAAAAATTATTTGGGAATTTAAAAATTATAAAACATATTGAAACTAAATTAGAAGCTAGTGTTACAGAAGATATAACACTCTATCAGCTATTATCAAATTATAAACAACTTGATATGTCTAAAGTGTTTGGCTTTCGATTTTCTCGATTTCCAATACCAAATTTTACTTCAGAATATTTTGTTCAAAAATATGGTTATAGAAAAAAACTTAAATTTACAAACTATTTATTACAAGGAAGATGTAGTATTGCAAGTAAATTATTTATTATGGATTGTTTACAAAAATTAGGAAAAATAACAAAGAAATCAAAAGTTATAGCTTCAAATCAAGTATATGCATTGGCTCTTTCAAATTATAATAATATGGAAATTACAGCTGCTTGTATATCTTTTTTGGAAATGATTGGAATCGATTCAAATATTTTAAGATTACACATTAGTGCAGCTAAACTTATTTCACAGAAATTTGAAAATGTTGATATAATAAGTCTTTTTCAAGATTTAAATAATAATAAGAGTACGATATTACAGTTATTAGAAGATGCACTTTTAACAGATGATTTATGTAATTTTTCTGCTAGAAGATTTATTGATGTTTTACTAGAGTGGGAAGTAGTAGTACAGTTTGCTGTTTTTCATAATCTAGATTATCCTGGAGGATTTTTGAAACACTGTGCAAATAATAATCTGTGGATGTATTTTGTAATTTTTATACAATATCATAAATATCCTATTAATATTGTGCTTGATTTGGTTAATTCTTTTGAAAACATTGCAATTCGTGAACATATGAAACATTCTTTAGCTTATAATTTGTACATAAATGAAGGTAAAAAAAAACAAAATTTAAAAGAAAGAGACTCCCGAAGATCTTTATATTCAAGAATAGGCGTGAAACAAACAGACACATCATCTCAGAGTCATTCAAGTACAAGTAGTGGAGAATCTGTTGAGAAATCGGAAATTTTAGAACCTGAAATTCATGAGACAGAATTGATATATGAAATAAATTTATGTCATAAAAGTAGTGACTCAGCAAAATCTTTACTTGCAGCTGCTTTTAAAAATCAAAATCCAATATTTTCTGTACTTGCTACATTGTATGAGGTAATTTTGTATATTTTTACACATATATTCATATATGTATGAATGTTTGTATTTGCACATACATAACATATATTTATGTATATGTACATATACACGTGTGTGTATATATAAAAAATCATATTCTTTTTATCCACTGCTGAATGAAAGAATTTTCTAGAACTTTCTACTTTAACTGATTCAATATTTTTCTCTTCTGTTTTATTGTTATGAATTTTATTATGTCAGATATATATATCCACACACATATACACTTACATATTGACATTATTCATGATTTTAGCCTGAATCATTGATTATATGTTGGCTTACATGGTTATCTTCTTCAACTGGCTGTACAGAAGAATATTTATTACCGCAGAATCATTTAATGCTAGCAGATACAGTTGAAAAGTGTTTAAAATATGCAATACAGTCAGGATTTATTACGACTGTTGCAGAAAGTTTAAATATATTTCTTCCAGTAGGTATTTAAATAAAACTCATTAATTTGACTATCTTTCTATTTATTTTTTTTGGAAACATTTTAGGACAATCCACTGTGTTCTTTTGTTACATTTTTAAGTGAATGTACAAAATATATTCATCATGAAGTGAGTTTAAAACATTTAAAAGTTTTCAGAACAATAATTGCATACATGCAATTTACTTCTGTTTCTTCGGAAAGTGATAAAGAATTAACTTTCTTAACAAATCGTAGTTGGTTGACAAGTATGGCTGTGAAGTTGGCATGTTATGTAATAGCTTATGGATTTAGATCAAAACATCACCAAAAGTTGTTCATTAAAACACTTTGTTCTCAATCATTTAATAATGATTTACATGTTTCATGTCCTGATTTTGAACATTTAAATCTTTTGTTGGATGTTGTTTCCAATAGTAATGTAGTATTAAACTTTGCTTCTATATTACAAATTCAGGACTCTGACCATACTAAAGACGATGAAATTCAAAGATGTATAACAGACTTAGTTCATAATAAAGAATTTGAAACAGCTCTTTCATTGTGTCGATTAGAACATATGAATATGGATGATGTTTTAATTGAAAAATGGAAATTTAAATTTCTTAAAAGAGATAATATTCAGTTATTTTGGGAAAATTGTGAGAAATCATTACGAGAATCTAAAGTTGGATCTATAACTGCTACAAAGTTTTATATTAATCTGGCAGATTCAATAGAAAATATACTAGAAAAGTATTTAGTATTAAAGTTAGCATTTGGTTGGTTAAAAGATTGTAACTCTGATGAACCAGAAATTCAAATGATAGAAATGGAAATGTGGAGTTTGTATTTGTCTGTAGATGATTGGAAAGGTGTTGAAATTGAATTTGGAGAAGAACCTTTTCTTCGTTTAGTTCTTTCTGAAATTAGACGGCAAGCAGGCATTTCATCTATTTTAGTTTCTCGTATTTTAGACACAGAAGAGAAAATTGAACGTTTTGAAGAACTTGTAAATAAATTGCTTGATAAAGGTCAAATTATTCAAGCTGTTCGATTAGAATACATGTTTTCACAAAGTACTAAAAATATGATGCTTATTGAAACATGTATGAAATTAGCTGAAGGTCATTTAAATCCATATGAGTTAAATTCTCAAATAAGACTTTTATTAAAAAATATTCCTGAAGGTTATAGCAAGCAACGAACTCTTAGTTCAGTTAGACTTTCATCTTGTAGTAGTTTTGGAAGTTTGAATTCAAGTCCAGTGCGTGATAGTGTTGAAACAGTTGCATCAAATTTTGATGATGTTCAAACTATTTTGGAGTCATTAATTCAACATATAACAAGAGGAAGCTGTATTGCTGCTCGTATATTCTGCTGTAGTAAAATTGCTGAATCAACTGGTCGACCATATGCCCGTATTTTGGCAAATTACGATGCTGCTTTGTTGTTAAAAACAACATTAGCAAGTGATTGTAATAATAAATTTGTTTTAGCTAGTTGCATAATGAAAGCTCACAACTGGACAAAAAATCAAATTGCAGAATACCTATGTAGTGAAATAGTATCTGCAATAAGTAAAAATTTTACAGATATTCCATCATCTGAACCAATAATGTTATGGGGATATTTATTAGATAGCGCTGTTCATATTATTTTAGAATTATGTCCAGAGCCATCATTACTTGGTAGCTCATTATTAATGCACGCTAGTGCATCAGTTCCATCATCTTCAAAGACTGCTTTAAGTCGTGCTGGGGAATTGTTAATCAGAGCTCATGATTGTTTCACTGCAGATTGTAATATGGAGGGAATATCGCGTGTTTTAAATCGAGCAAGAACTCTTGTTTCAAATTTTAGTCGACTTCAAGCTTGGGCCCTTATGGTTCGATTATTAATTGGTATAGGGAGATATGTTGAAATGGATTACGTATTTCAAATTTTAGAAGATAACGAACAATTTGAATGGTTATTAGGGCAAGGAACTGGTAATGTAAAAGGATTACGAAGAGCAACTATGGATTATTTACGACGAAATAGCCCTGGAAAAAGAGAATTATCAAGATTAGTTGCATTAAGGTGGGGTTTACATGATTCAGTTGCAGAATTATGGGAGAGTGAAGCAAAAGATATAATTTCTAACTTAGTTTGTGTCGCTAAACTGGAAATGGAAAATGCTGGCAGAGTGTCTGGTCCTTGTGGTTTACTTGAACTTAATTTATCTGACGGTGCAACAAAGAAATGCTTAGAAAATGCTATCACTTGTTTAACTCATGCTGTTCAGCATCACTTATTAGCAGTCAGATATTCGAGTGCCAATCGTGCAATAAAACTAGCAGAATTGGTAGCGTTGCAAAGTGGATTACTGACTTTAGCAGCACCAGAAACAACAGCAGTTTGTATTCTTGAACTAAACCCTAATCAAGTAACATATCTCATAACTAATAAACTAGAATTTTCTGAGGCACGAATTTTAATTGCTTATTATAACTGTCCTGTTGATTGGGGTGCTGTTTTGTACGAACAGTGTGT
>CP092094.1:23485000-23577500 GCA_029203775.1 Neoneuromus ignobilis | reverse complement strand
ACATTGAAAGTAGAGCGCGTACTGTTGCGGTATTGTCTGATTGATAGTCGCTCCAGCTCTGTCAATTTTAGCGGGAAATGGCAAAAGAGGAAATTCAGGGTGTTTGGAATCAATGACACGGCAAGAGTGTGAGGAAAGGGTTGATTTTCAGTCGAAATGCTGAGTTGAATCGTTCACAAATCACTTTTTTATCGTCATTCGAAAACCCAAAACCTCATACACAACAATGAACTTTAGACATTTGTCAATATTTTTTATTTAGTAAATATTTATTTATATCATACTTAGTTTAATCATTCATATACATACATATATATATATATATATATATATATATATATATATATATATATATATATATAGGTGTTTTTAAGCGTGATAGAATTTTAAATTGAATTCTTATAGAAAGTTCTAAACTAAAAATATGTTTTATATATATGTATGTGTGTATGTATATGTATGTATATATATATATATATATATATATATATATATATATATATACATATATGTATAAAATATGTATGTTTATGTATATAAAAAAATCTCTATGAACAGTGTGCTTTAAAACATTATTTTATTGGAAAAAATAATCATTTCCTAGATCTAAATTTTTCTCATTTTTTTAAAAATTTCCTATAGAAATATTCAGAATTTTACTGTTGTTTATTTATTCTCATATATAAAAATAATTTTGACATAAAACCTTACACTATAATTCTCTACCGCCATGTTTTTCTGTTTTTAGTGTTAGAATTTTATTTTTCAACTAATTCGATATTTCTTTGTCTCGATACAAAAATCTACTATTTATCAATAAATATTAAATTTATTTTTATTTGAGAATGTGTCCGTTATTTAAAATATTACTTTTTTCTTTATTCTCTTTTTATATTCTTCAATAAAAGCTAATTTTTTGGTTGACTTAATGTCTTGTTTGGATATTATTATATTATATTATATTTATTTGTCTAAAGATTTTCAAAACTAATTTATTGTTTATATTTGACTTTTTAGAATGCTGTACCTTAAAGTGATGACGTAGTAATTAAAATTATTAATTTGTTAAATATTTTTTAAAAATGCATCCATCATGGTGTTGGGAAATAACACTAGAAATAGTTTTTTTCATTTATCTATTATTTGTATAATTCATTTATGCATACTTTTCTAATGTAAATTTTTAGTTAGTACATATTTACCCAAGTTTGTTATCTTCAGATAGTATTATTTTCTTTCAAAATATCACCAAAGTTACTTAAATACGATGTACTTCAAAATGTATTAATAATTGCAAAAAGAAATTAAATGAAAAATAAATTAGGAATTGAATATCAAATAGTTGTATTCAACAAACGGGACACAGGAATAAAAACAAATAATTTATTTTACTATTATTTTGTTAGAATTTTATTCTCTTGTTATAATTGTATTATTTTTTTATATTATATAATTCTGATAACTGATAGAAACTTCAATGTTTTCTTGTCTACTTATTTTATATATTTCTATAATTATTAGTATAATATTGAATATGAAAAAAATATAATATTATCATCGTTGTTACTCGTGTAATTATTATGAATAACAACTGTAATAATTTTTAATTACACACGAATCGTAATTACATATGTTAAATAAGCTGTATGGATAAAATGGAAGTCTTTATAACATTATATATATATATATATATATATATATATATATATATATATATATATATATAGAGAGAGAGAGAGAGAGAGAGAGAGAGAGAGAAGAGAGAGAGATCCAAACATGACGCCTAGATTTGTATTTTATTCAAAAGAAACATGTATGTATGGTGGTGTATAGGAAAACATGTGTATAGTTTCTTTTAAATAAAACATAAATCTAGGCATCACATTTGGATGACTCTATATTTATGGATAAAAAATTTTTATAAAAAAAAATTATAGGACATTGTCACCACTTTTCTCATAAATTTTGTAGAATAGGAAAAAATAAAATTATTTTGTCGTATTTAAAAAAAAAAACAGGATAAATTAATATTTATTTGCGTTTTTTGACAAATGTTGTTTTTCAATAAATAAATATTTTAATGGAATTATCTCTAATGCTATACGTAATTAATATTATTTTTATATAAATAAAATACGCTTTTAAACATTTTTAATATATTTCAAATTTCTTTTTTATTCTTTTTTGAATCTAGTTCGTATTTTGTTTATTAATTACATATTTTGTGTGCGTTAATGGTGTTTTAAACCAATACTTATACAGCAATTCTAATTTTTATTTTAATGATTGATGATCTGGTATATGCAATTATTATTTATTTTATTTAGTAAATTATTAATCATTATGGAAGAATAGTTATTGTTTTATTTTTATTGTCTGTGAACATTCATTTACTAATTAGTTATATATATATATATATATATACTTATATATATATATATACTTATATATATATATATATATATATATATATATATATATATATATATATATGATTAGGTGCGTGATATGGTGCATATGTATAAATCATAACAAATCCTCACGCACATGAGAATGTTTTTAATTTGTGTATTCATTTTTATATTTTTTACGCAGATAATTGTATAATTATCATTTCACCTGTTGAAAGATTTCAAGTTCGATGGTCAAGGTTCATACTTATGAAAAGAAATATAAATATGAATCTATAATAAGGATTATTAATTGTATAACAATTAATTGTATGTATTAAATAAATTAAGTTATTAGTATAAAAAATATTTTTGAAAATATTATTAATCTCGTTTAATCTCGTCAACGTGTTTTTGAATACATTATTGTCCAAAAAATAATAATGTATTTAAAAGAAGTGTTTTTTTTTAACTTTTTCTATAATAAAATTACAAATCTCAAGATTAACGCATTTCTGGACCCACTATATCTAGGGAACACCATATCTTTTGCCCTCGATAAAAAGTATTGCAGCCTGCTAATATTTCACAAAATTTGTAATTGGCCATTTCACTTAAAATATTACACGAGCCTTCTTAGACACTTTAAAACTGATCAATATATAGGGATGGCTCAAAAGGATAGAGATTAAATGATATAAGGACTAAAGAATAGTAAATGATAGTAAGCAAGTAAATGCATGTCTAAACTCTTCAGTATTATTTAGACTACTCTCTCTCTCTCTCTATATATATATATATATAATATATATATATATATATATATATATATATATATATATATATATATATATATATATATATATATATATATATATATATATATATATATATATATATATATATATATATGTATATATATATATATATATATATATAGGGTATTTTTTAAGCGTAATAGAACTTTAATTTAAATCCCTATCTACTAAAGTTCAATCTAACCTAAAAAAACATCTTTTATATGTATGTGTACATATATATATATATATATATATATATATATATATATATATATATATATATATATATATATATAGGATGTTTTTTAAACGTAACAGAACTTTAAATTAAATTCCTATCTAACTAAAGTTCCATCTAACTTAAAAAAACATCTTTTATATGTATGTATGTATGTGTGTGTGTGTACATATATATATATATATATATATATATATATATATAAATATATATATATATATATAGGATGTTTTTAAGCGTAACAGAACTTTAAATTAAATTCCTATCTAACTAAAGTTCCATCTAAAAACATCTTTTATATGCATGTGTTATATATATATATATATATATATATATATATATATATATATATATATATATATATATATATATGTATGAATGCATGCGAAAAATTGTGTCTAATTTTCGCTCATAGATTCCTCCAAGTTGTGAGTTGAAATGGGGCTGACAACCTTATCTCATAAAAAACATAATCGTCATCGAACTTTAACAAAAAAAGCCTTATTATGTTAGCATTGTCAGAGAGGCCTAAACTATATAAAGGCTATAACGTCTTGATTGTTATTATTATTTATATACATATAAATATAACTAGATATATTAATTAATTTAAAACTACATTTGATTTTAAAAAAATACGAAACCTTGCATGTTAATATTTATGCCTTAGTTGTTAAAATATTTTTTTCAGATATTTCTATAAATCCATGTATTTTGAGAATAATACCTTCAAGTGATTGTGTAATAATATATTAGATGTACTCATAAGAAATGTCGTTTTTTCAGTGTCAAAACAGCACGAAAAATATTTTACCTCAAAATCACCCTCATTTTACAAAAAAAATTTTTGTAAAACGACATTACTTATGGGTATACGCTATATATATATATATATATATATATATATATATATATATATATATATATATATATATACATATATATGTGTGTGTGTGTATGTAAATAATTATTATATCATCATCATTATCATTAGCAATATCTTTATCTTTTTCTAGATGAAGATTTCTTTCAAAATTTTCCATTTCGACCGATTCAATGTCTTTTTCCAGTCCATTCTGGCAAATTTTCTTGTTTCTGATATATATATATATATATATATATATATATATATATATATATATATATATATATATATATATGTATATATATATATATATATATATATATATATATATATATATATATATATATATATATATATATATATATATATATATATATATATATATATACATATGTATATATTAATGTATGTATGTATAATAACGTTTTGCCGGAGGATTTATTTCAAGCAAACGATGAGTGAGTTGAGATAAATAGACTCATTTTATTATTGTCATATATGGATATGTGTGATTGATAGCATTCTATACAAACCTATAACCTACTAGTTACGCTTGAGGGCTTAATTTAGATGACCACTGTGGTATCTTATGGATGTATTTAGTGTATTGCATAAATAATTGTAATTTATTTAAATTATTTTTATGATATTCACTGTCGTGTTTAAAAAAAATCATACACATAAATATATTTTCATATATATTAAGATAATGCGTTTAAAAATATATTTTTTAAACATTAATAAGTGTATAATTATGAAATGGTAAATAAACCAACAATTAAGTATACAATCTGAATAAACCGTTATGTTAAGTGCATTTCGAATAAGATATTTAAAATAAATTGAAAATCAACACGACATAAATTCAATAAAAAGTTAATTTACTTATTATTGAGTGTTTTGTATTAAAGAGAAAATATTAAAACTGTTTAATTGAAATGTGTAGTAATTATTAGTTTTTTACAAGATGTTTGTTTGCATATGTGTATATATTTTTTAATATTGTAAATAATTTTATATATTTACACAATAATAAAATTTGTTATTTGGTATTTACTGTAAACCAACATTAATGTTAAATTTCTATTTTAATTTTTTTAAAAATCCAATTAATTTAATTATCAATTGTTGCTTGTAAAACACTTCATATGTCTTATATAGATGATTTTTTAAACGTGATAGAACTTTAAATTGAATCACTATCGAAAGTTTTATCTAACCTAAAAAAAGATTTTTATCATACATTTATATATACATACAGACAAGTTTTATTTTAAATAATCGAAAGTACGATTTTTAATAAAACATATTTTTATTTATCAATCAATCAATTACAACGTTCAAAATCAGGTTCTTCAATTATCGATCAACAACAGTGACTTGAGGAGTTCTTCTTGGTTGCATCCTTTATTTTAGAATTGATGTTGTTGCAACGTCCAGCGTAGAACTGATGTTACCAAATGTAATAATGAACAAAGAAACCTCTGGTTCTCATTATTAGGATATTTTATTTACTTCAAAAATTGATTGTCGCGTTTTTTATAGTTCTATTTACTTCCTAAGGGAATTATTATTCAACAATCAACACGTGGATAATATAGGCTGTTCCCGTGTGATTAGCCTTGAGAAAGTTACATGTGTTACATATAACTGACACATATGTATATATGAAGGTGTTTTTTTAGGTTAGGTAGAACTTTTGATAGGAATTTAAAGTTCTATCACACTTGAAAAACATATATTTCTCAATAAAAAAACAATATAGTGTTTTTGTTAGTAATGGATTTTTTTATTGATTTAATCCATATAAATCATTTACCTCAACACCATAATATTTTATAAATGTGCCATTAATTATTTATTACATTTATTATTCGTTTGTTGGTAATGCAAGTTAGAGCTATTTATTTATTTTATTTTTTGTTAGTATTTTATATAAATGAATTTTTCGAGTAATCAAGTATACTCAAGAATATTAAAATTGATATTTTCATTTACTTGTAAAAAAATAATATAAAGAATCCAAAGAACAGCAGAAAAATAAATTAAATATGAAGAAATAAAATCTGGTTCTATTAAAAATATGAAAAATTCTGTCTAGGAAATTATATTTTTTATAATAAAAATCGTGTTATCTAGTGTTGTAGAAGGGTTTCCGCAATTTTCTTTACGTGTTAGAGCGAAATCGTGTTGTAGGAGGGTTACTTGTACGTTTATTTGGACTATATTTTATGAGTACGATTATCGAGGAAGTGAATAGAAAAATTTATAATATAGAATATATACGAATGAAACGCCTCTAAATTTAATTTAAAGATCCCATTCTCTTTAAGAAAAAAAATGACTCGATTATTATACTTTACTCATACTAACCTATATTAACGAAATGTACATGAGCAATAAAAATGTCTATCTAGGATATCGCTTCACCCTTATACATTTAACATATTTAAATGTATATTTAATCCCATTATTCATTTTTCAACAACGAATCAATCACCATAATTACTATTTCATATGTCTTAACTAATATACAAAATACAAATATGGTTTTAGAGTATCATTTGATTAAAAAATTATTCAAGAATTAGGATCTTATAAATATACTACAGCTGTAGGCGTACATTCTGCGTCTACAATAAATTCATCATTGATAACTGAAGTATTAATTTGAATAATATGAAAGTGTTTCGTTTATTCACGTTTTAACTACAAACTTAGTTAGTAATTATTATACACGAATCAAATATCATGTTAAATTATTATATACTGCCAACAGTATTATTTATTGCTACAATTTATTATGAGATATATTTAAATAGAGCATTTATTTCTAATCAATTTTATAATGTATAAATGTCATAATTTAACAAATGTTATAAACCTATTTGCATATTAATTACTATAAGTATATATATATATATATATATATATATATATATATATATATATATATATATATATATATATATATATAGTGGTCTAATCTACTGTTATTAATTTTGATTGCAAACAGACATTTGATTTCAAGAGCAAACGTTCTTTTAACTGATCCAATATTGTTTTAATTCGCAGCGATTAAAAATGACACGACGATTAATTAAATGCCACGATCCATTTGAATCCATGTAATAATATTCGACTTTCAATAGATAGCTCGTAAAATTACTCGTACTTCATCAAAATTCTCCTTTATATTAAGTACTCTGTAAGTTACAAACGCCATCAATTATTCGAAATAGACGGTTAAAATTGATGACGTTCTGAATTGGCATTCGCATAGCGCACTAGATTGATTGATGGAGTTTGAATAGAATACATCCAGTTGTTTACACGCCCTATCGATAAAGACGAATTTCGAACACTGCCATTTCATGTTTGCATTTACAATTAGGTTCACATTTTATTGTTCTCTGTGTTGCGATGTAGTCACAGAACATGTAACAATAGAACGATTAATTAGTAAATTGTGTACATATATCACTTACTAATATATACATGTACATATATAACTGTATATATACATATATACATACATACATATATATATATATATATATATATATATATATATATATATATATATTGTTATATATTTAATGATGTAGCTTTCAGTTTATCTTTGTGTAATTTAAATTACGTTTATTTAAAAAGCTGATATTGAATTTAATTACATATATAATTCTTTATAATATTAATCTAGATGAGTTTTGTTAAAATGTTCTGTTAAAAATTTATTAATTTCTTTCATAACTTAATAAATATGTTAATATGATGGATATTATGTATTTATCACGAATTAATTAATTTTTAACATTTATTATTAATTATCTCTTTTTATTTTTCTATTTTCAGTATTATTTCCACATTTGTTGTCTGTTATTTATTTCCTCTTTATGTATAATTTAACTACCTTTATGTATATCATATTCTTTTATCTTTCAAACTATTGTCTCTGTGTTGAAATTAATAATTAGTAATTATTTTTTTCTTTTAAATGTATAGATACATGTACATATACAAACACACACACATACATATATATATATATATATATATATATATATATATATATATATATATATATAAGAGGATCGTTTGGTAAGTATGGTAAAAAAGTAAGAAAAACTAAATGGAAAAAATTAATTAAATTGATTAATTAATTTAATTATACACTAAATAAATTTACCATACTTATCAAATGACCCTCGTATATACAGAATCATCCAAATGTGATGCCTAGATTTGTGTTTTATTAAAATAAACATGAATATAGGATGGTATATAGGGAAACATGTGTATATTTTCTTTTTAATAAAACACAAATCTAATCTAAGTGTTACATTTGGATGTTTATATATATATATATATATATAGAGAGAGAGAGAGAGAGAGAGAGAGCTTTTAAGCGTGATAGTACTTTAAATTGAATTCCTATCGAAATTGCAATCTAACCTAAAAAAACACTTTTATATGTATGTGTGTGTATATATATATATGAGGGTCGTTTGATAAGTAAAGTAAAAAGTAAGAAAAACTAGATGGAAAAATTTAGTTAAATTAATTAATTAAATTAAACACTAAATAAATTTACCATACTTATCAAACGACCCTAATATATATAGAATAAGATAAACAGAAAACACAAATTAAATTATGAACTTTGCAAGGAAGAATATATAGAGTAATCCAAATATGACGCCTAGATTTGTGTTTTATTAAAAAGAAACATGTGTGTAGTTTCTTTTGTTTCTTGTTAATAAAACACGAAACTAGACGTCACATTTGGATGATCCTTTATTATCATACTATTTTATTATATATCACTCTGATAATGATGGTCACAGAAATGTGTATCAGCTTATAAATAATAAACTGAGTAATAAGTCATTATTGAAGACTTTTATGATATTGGGATGATAATTCAATTGTGTGAAAGTGAATTTGTAACAATTTATATTATTAAAACGGGATAATAATTATTAAACAGTAGATGGAAGAAGGAGAACATAGTAGAAAAAAAGAACATATAAATTATTTACGATATAAAAATGATTAAATATTTCATAATTATAGGGTTATCCAAATGTGATGCCTAGATTTGTGTTTTATTAAAATAAACATGAATACAGGGTGGTGTGTAGAGAAACATGTGTATAGTTTCTTTTGAATAAAACACAAATCTAATCTAAGTGTTACATTTGGATGTTTATATATATATATATATATAGAGAGAGAGAGAGAGAGTTTAAGCGTGATAATACTTTAAATTGAATTCCTATCAAAAGTGCAATCTAACCTAAAAAAACACCTTTATATGTATGTGTGTGTGTGTGTGTGTGTATGTATATATGTATGTATATATATATATATATATATATATATATATATATATATATATATATATATAGATTCAATTTTTATAGTTAGATAGAACTTTTAATATGAATTCAATTATATTTTTTATATTATATATATCTCTCTCTATATATATATATATATATATATATATATATATATATATATATATATATATATATATATATATATATATATATAATATGTCTATTTAGGTTATCATAAATAATAAGTATAATTAGATGTACACAGCAATAATTAAGCATATTTTGTAATTATTATTTTATTAAATACTACATGTTGCAACTTTTTTCAGTTGTTGCCTCTTTCTTTTCTTTTTCTATTTTTTTTTTTTTAAATATTTGTGTTTGACTTGAGTTTTTCGTATTTAGTATATCTATTTCTGATTGCAAGTTGAGTTCAGGTCTCAAATCTTTCAATATCTTGACTGTGAAGAAGCGTTCTTCAATTTTTACTTCGTAATATATTTAATATAACTTAGCTTTATTTTTTCCCTTACAAAACTATGGTCCAGGTCGGAATCTAGTTATATATATATATATATATATATATATATATATATATATATATATATATATATATATATATATATATATATATATATATATATATATTAGGTGTACTCATAAGTAATGTAATTTTTTGATACTGTACAAAATTTTATTTTATTTAATAAGTAGATGGCAATGTTTTTAAAATTTTTAAAAAAATGACATTACTTATGGGTACACCTAATACTTAAACACACACATATGTACATATATAAAGGGGTGTTTTTTAGGTTAGAACTTTCGATAGATATTCAATTTAAAATTCTATCACGCTTAAAAAACACCTATACACACATACACACACACACACACACATATATATATATTCCGCCTTCTGGTCTTTTATATATAATTATATATATATATATATATATATATATATATATAATATATATATGTAGGTGTTTTTTAAGCATGATAGAATTTTAAATTGAATATCTATTAAACACACACACACACACACATATATATATATATGTGTATGTGTGTGTGTGTGTTGATATTTCTATGTGTGTATATATAATTTATAAGTAATACTTTCTTAAAATGATTTTATTAACGTTGTATATAAAAAAAATATTTTGAATCAACAACACCAATGGATTCCATTATCATTAACAAGACTGTATCGATGTGGCCGAGAGAATACAAACAGACTGCATTTAAATGGTTTGTGTCAATATTGAAAATTACTTTCCATGGAACTTGAATCTTATTATATAAATATTAACATTATACGTTACTTGGTTGTATAAACTTGTGAAAATCTCGAATGGCAGTGAATTAATATCCATTTAAAACCAAAATATTTCGAAATGTTATGAAGATAAATAATTAGATTAATTAATAAAAAAAATAGTATGATAATTTTGTTAGCCATGAAAAATGGTTCATCTATTTTTTTGTACAAGAAATATTATTAAACTTTATAATTTTCAATATAAAATATGAATCTTTTTTATACACCTGCGTATTATTCGTTTTAAGTAATACTAGTTAATGAATAAAATTAATTACAAAAATGTCTTTAAAATGAAAATTATAATACCAGATGTTTCCATTTAATTTTTATTCATCTTTTCTTAAATCTATCTTTGAACGATTTAATTCATAAAAAATATATCAAGATAAAATTAGAATTCAAAAATTCTCTGTATTTTTTTTAATTAATTTAAAATATATTTTTGATTTTCGATTTATTTTATATATTATTTATTTACGAAAAAATGATATAGTATTTTGTGTAATAAAAGAAAATTCAATCCGTAAACTATTAACAAAATTTCAAAAATTTTAAATCCACCTAATTAAAATTTTCCTTAAAAAATGCTCATGAGCCTATTATTGCTATAAAAATAGGAATAATAGGTGATTATTGAACACTTTATAACAATTTGTGATGTTGGGGGTGATCATTAATTTGTGTGAGAGATTCCATGAGTTCTATATAGTTGTTTATTCTATGATTTCCAAGAAAGTTTTTCAGGAAAAGCTTTAACAAATTTCAAAAAGATTTCTTGTCATCACATATGATTTTATCAAAGTGCCCTAATCTGTGATCTCGTAAACATACCTTCTTTTTAACACAAATGAATTTTACCCCAACACCATAATAATTTAAAGTGTTCAATAATCACTTATTATTATTCATATTTTCTTAAAATTCATTTGTGTTAAAGTGAATCAGCCACAATTCAAAAACAACAAATACCTTCTTTTATTTTGGTATTACTAAACTGTGAGAATTTGGTATTGAAATAATTGAAAATTGGACCTTCTCGATCAATGACCTTGAGAAAGTTAATATAGAGGAGGTTACAATTTTTTTCTCAATTCAACTCAATGATTATTTTGAATATTTTTCATTCCAGGAAGAAGTGGTTTTTGTAGAAGATAGTTTTTGCTCATATAATGAGAAGATCGTGCTATTTTATCCCATTGACAAAGAAAACAATTAAATTTGATCCATCTTTGCTGCAATTTCAACAAGAGAATATAAATTTTATGTTTTTTTTTTCTTGAATAAAATTTATATATATTTTTTTGAATCGAAAATAATATGTTTAGCACGTATAGTTGTTTAATTCAGATTGATAGACAGTTTGCAAGTGAGCCAATTTCTACACAAAAATTCATAAACAATATACATTGTACTTAAAGGTAATATGGTATGTTATAGAGAGTAACATTTTACTGAGTATGGGAAATACTGTCTTTTCAAAACTAGAATTAATAACTGTTTTTAATTCCTGTACTTATTATTCTAAATTAGCTTATCGTTTCCAAGAATCAGTTTGTCTGTTGACAAGTATAATTTATTAAAATACAAAAATATACAAAAAAAATAACACCAATTTTTCATTCATATTTTCTAGTCATTCTAAAATTATTTTATAGCTTATTTGATTTTTTTATATAAAAAATTAAAATGTATTATCAAACTTTTACTAATTTTCTTATTTGAAATATAAATTTATAATTCACATTTTCTTACAAATATAATTTATAATATATATTTTTTTACAAATCTACAGTTATATTTTTTTCACATATAAAATATGTCATAAAAACCAAAATTTATTAAAACTAATTAATTCTTTATCAAAAAAATATGATAAAATTCTTAAAAAAATATGATTTGAAAAACTTGTTAATTAACACTAAACCTACCACGATGGGTCAAATGACCCTTTTAAAACTTTTTTTCAAAATTTCTTACATATAGCGTTATCACATCGCCAGTTGACTTTACAATTATTAGTATAATTTACATATAATGTATTTTTCAATATTGATTTCTCTCTTCTTTATTTTTTTATCGAGAAATATATGCAACTGGACCTACGTACCGCGACGGGTAATTTGACCCATCGCGCCAAAAACGTTATAAATGGATTTCCATATTTGGAAAAGGATGAAAACAAAGAATCTTCAATTCTGCTTGGAGAGTTCGTTGTTCTAAAACGAATGGAACCGTTTACAGGATGTAGAAGGTCAGTCATCACTGATAATTTTTTTACGAGCACATCACTAGCTGCAAAATGATTAGATAAAAACCACTATCGTTGGAACCATCCATGGAAATAAAAGAGAATTACCAAAATTCGCAAAGTAGGTGAAAGATGGTATGCCACGCTTCTCCACAAAACTGAATAAATCGAATCATTGTACTCTTACAGTTTATAAAAGTAAGCCAAATAAAAAGTGCTTTTACTAAGCTCAATGCATAAATCTATAAAAATTGAAAAAAATTGATAAACGTATATATGAAATGATCAGATTCTATAATAGCACCAAATTCGATGTAGACATTTCGGATCAGATTGCAAGAAAATACTCAGTGAAATCAAAATGTCAAAGATGGCATTTGCAGGTTTTCTTCAATATTCTTGATCTTGCTGGAATAAACTCTTGGTTGATATACAAAGAAGCAACCAGGGAAAAAATTCTAGGCAGCAATTTTTATTCAAATTAGCTGAAGATTTTCAAGATGCGCAAAAGAAAAATCGAGAGTTATACATGAAATGTCAACAAATTCAGGTTCAGTTTCAAGTGTGAGGAAAAAGTTCCAAATAAGATATTGCAAAGAAAACAAAACTATAAAACTCTGTCTAAAATGCAAAAAATGTGTGTGGTAAAGGTGCCTTCCAGGACTCAATCATTTGCAAAATATGCGCTGAACATGAATAAGGTTTGCATATTGTTTATGTATAAATTCAAGAATAAATTGGAATTTTGTTCTTTTATTTCTATACATTTTTTAATCGAATAAATAAATTAGAACCGTTATTTGAACAAAATTGTTTGATTCCCTGCAAAATTGCACTAAATGATGTATTTTTGCTATACATACATCGTAAAATATAAGACTTTTTGAAGATGGATCATTTGACCCGTTGAGGTAGAAATAAGTATACAAGAAATATCGGTAGGTTTAGTGTTAAAAATCAGTAAAAAAATTAATTGTCTTAAAATGGAAAATATTTGATTTTAAGACAATAAATATTGTACTGATTATTATTAATATGTTTTATTAATTAATAATTAATAAACACTTATTAATTTTTGATTTTAAGATAATAAATTATTAATTAATTAGTTTTTCAAATCATACTTTTTTAAAAATTTTATCATATATTTTTTGTGTTTTCAAATAATTAATAGCTTTTAGTTTTTATGACATATTTTATATGTGATAAAAATATAATTGGGAGATTTGTAAAAAATGTATATTATAAATGTTATTTTCAAAACATATATCTGGTGTTTTTTTAATCTTAAAAGAACTTAAAATTTAATCTCCATCGAAAGTTCTATCTAACCTAAAAAAACACTATAGAATAAATGTTATTTTTAATAAATCCATTTCTGATAACAACGATTATATACCTCGATGCATGTGAACATATCCCAACAATAATTCTTTCGATATTGTAAAATGCATTTAGTTTAAGTACCAAGTAAAATTATGTATGTGGAACGGGTTGTAGCCTCCTCCTATCCGATATACACAAGTGAATGGAAATCGAGTGGACATTAAGTCACGTGTTATTTCCAGGAATTTATCACTACCATCTTTATAATATTAGTTAAACACATAATACCTGTACGATGTGTTTGTCTTCGTTTTTACGTGTTTTCTTTAAAGGAGTTTGTTTGCATTAAGTACATCGATCGAATTATGTAAAAAGAATATTTTTTAAGAAAGCTGGCTTGTTTACGTTTTATCGAAATCAATATGTTCCTCTGTATACTTCAAATCGATGGAACTACTTGACAAAATGCACTTATAGTTCATTGAAACATATGATGGAGTTTATTTATTTATTTGGTAGTTATGTAGGTTATACGTTTTGTACTTGAAACTCTTCGATATGAATTTTTATTAAAAATTATTTTTCATAAAAATTAACAATATGCCACTTTTTGTGGAAGAAAAATAAACGATTTTTTTGTTTATATTTTGTATGCTCACTATTAAGATGTTATACATAATTAGAATTTCATAAAAATTAAAATTAATTCCAATAGATAATTTAAACATGACAAGTTTATTCCACTTTTAAATCATCTTGAAATTGTTGAAGGTTAATTGAATTTTTATCATTTCGCAAACTTCTTTACCAGTACGTTTATGTATTTTTCAATTTTTTAATTATATTTATATGAACAGATATACGTTTCTCTCTCTCTCTCTCTTTATATATATATATATATATATATATATATATATATATACACAGTAGTGCCCATTGAAATTTGGATACTCTAGCAACACTGTTTTTCAAGCAATTTCAGTCAATAAAAAGGGGAAGTCCTTGTAGTTTACATTGTTTTTATGCAAGCATACATAAATGACACTTTTCCTTTCATTCTGTAACAAGTGGTTGGTAAATATCATTGTAAGTGAAGTTACAGAGTGAGAAAAGTGTAAGAATGACAAATATGAAAAAACTGATCGAAGAAGATAAACTTAATATTTTGGCTTTATCAAAAAACAATTTAATTGTTCGTAAAATAGCTGATAAATTCGGATTCAGAAAATCGTTCCTAGCTGAAATTTCCAAAAAAAAAAAATTGCGAAACATGCTCTATTAATTGAAAAAGGAATTCGGAGCCAAGAGGAAAGCACCGGCCCTAATCGTACCCTAATTAAGCTGTCTTTGAAAAATCGTTTCAAAACTGTAGTGGATAAGAATAGAGTTTGTGGATGGAGGTGGATCAGGAATAAGTACGCGAATTGTTAGAAGAAGGTTTTAGGAAGCTCGATTCTGTGCTTGAAAACGTCAAAAAATTATTACTTACAAAAAAATGCTTCAAAAATGACTTCCGTGTGCCAAAAATCATGATAATTGGATTTCAATGGACTGGAGGAATGTATTTTTTCAGACGAGTCCAAATTCAACATATACGGATCCGACGGAAGGCTGTATATCCGAAGAAGAAAGGATGGAAGTTTCTGCAATCATTGTGTCATAAAAACTGTTAAGTATGGGATCTGACGAATGGTCTATGGATGCTTTTCTTTTCACAGGGTTGGTCAACTGGCTCTAATAGACGGTCCTGTTAATGGCAATTAATAGAAAAAAAATTAAAAAAAAAGTTTTGCGCCATCGATGGAAAGAGATGTTATCTTCCAAACACTGCGCCATGACACCGTGCTCAACTGATAAGTATTGACGCTTACTTGTTCTTGCTTAATTGAATAACAGGACATAACACTCATTTTTTAATTCAATGACTCTTTTTTTAAGGTAGAAAAATATCTTGACGAACTACGGGTTTCAAAGCTGTTATGGTCCAGAAATAGCCCCGATTTGAATCCCATAGAAAACTTTTGGAGGCTAATTAAGGTTAGAGTTGCTGAAAAAAACCAAAAACATTAAAATATTTGAATTACTTCATCCAAAAAGTGTGGTACGAAGAAATCACTCAGGAAATTTTTAAAAAAATAGTCGATTCTATGCCAAACCACATTAAATGTGTTATTCTAAAAAAGGGGAGGTCTAACAAAATATTAGTAATAAGTCTTTTTTATGTTAATGCATCTACAATTAAAAACAATTTAATTTATAACAGATTTATGTCCCCATTACATAATTTGTTAGAGCTTTGCTTATTGAAAGAAAATCTCAATAAAAATTCCTTCTCTTCGGTAATTTTCAAAAAAATCTTCCAATAAAATGGATATTTCTCTTTATTTTAGAAAGAGCATAGGTGTACAAAAAACTTCTAGAAGGCACATTTCACCTATCTACTTACACGGAGGAAAAATCGAAAAAAACATTTTATTTGCGTGTCCAGATTTCAATGGCCGTGATTGTATATATATATATATATATATATATATATATATATATATATATATATATATATATATATATGTATACATGTATAAGAAAACAATTACAACGAACATTTAGTGATTAATATATTTGCATAAAAGAAAGAATGAAACAAGCTATATTAAAATAAAGAACAAGGATTTTTATTCATATATTTAATTTATTTTCCATTATTATTTGTATAATGTATATTTTCAATAAGGAAACAGATTTATATATTTTGTTCATCAACCAAACAATACGATGACAATGTTTCATAAAGACCGGACGGGATTGGCTGTTCAAATAAATCTTATATTAATATTTAAGTATCGGTTTTATGAATTATATTGCCGTTCTGAGAAAAGTAACAATTAATTTACAATATCTATTCGTTACAAAAAACAAATAATGAATAATAAAAAGGCTATTTTATCGATATTGGTCTTAGAACAAACAGAACCGTATTTATAAACATTTGAAACATAACGTACGAATATTTCAATAATCAAAAAATGTTTATTAAAAATACATTCATAATTAAAAATTGTAAAACGGATAATGGTTTTTTATGTATTAAAATTGATATCAATAACAATGGTAATTAATATTTATATTCTGATATAATTTACTGTAAGCATATAAATTATTTTCTCAGAAATACACCATACCAGTTATTAATTTGCTTTTAATGGAAGATGTAATGGCTGTGTATGCCCTGCAACGATATTTTTTCTAACATATTTTTTTTTATAAAACATTATGGCGTTTCTGTCATTCGTATCGTTTCTTTCATGAAATGTTTATTCTATGTCAAAGGTTATTAATGTAATTATCATCTGTAAAAATGTCATTAACCTTATGTCATTAATACTAATTATCCGGTACATTGTCAAAATGAAATGCTTGTTATATTGTTATAATATTTTCTATCTTCTTTTTGTACATCTTGTTTTAGTCGTTTTTTCACATTGAAAAATAATTACAATTCTTTCATGTAGTTATAAATGGCCAATGGTACACAAACGATTCGTTTTAAGTATATTTTTTACACTGAAAATAAAAACTAATGAAATCAATTTTGAGAATTTAATGAGTTTCTTAAGATAGTTTACTTTAGGCTACTGATCAGTATATTGGAAATTTATTTTTAACTTAAATTTTGTATATTTTATTGCAGTTAAGTTTTTTTTACTAGTATTGGAAATTATATAGGGTTTAGAGTTTAGACACACATTTACTTACTATCATTTATTATCCACCATTTGGATCAACCTATTTTTGTAAAGGTTAAATATTTTTTTATATTTTTTCTAATTTTTTATAAAAGAACGTTAGGTATCTACTGTTTAAATTATATATAGAGGAGGGGGGTAAGCGTGATAGAATTTTAAATTGAATTTCTATCGACAGTTCTATCACTCTTAAAAAACATCTATATATACATCACTATTATCAACCTCTTTCTATCTACTGTTGGAAGAAGTTTTATTTTAAAATTTTCTACTTCGATCAATCCAATGCCTTTCATTTGCAGTCTATTTCTATGAATTTTCTTATATCTCTGTCCTATCTATACATAAGTCTCTTTCTATTTATATATATATATATATATATATATATATATATATATATATATATATATATTCTACTACTACTACTAATAGCCCACATCAGCCCACTGCTGGGCGAAAGCCTCGTCGAATGTCATAATTAAAATAAGAAGAGTTTTCCGAGCTTCCACAATACTTCACAATTTCATCTCTCCATCTTTGATGTGGTCTTCCTTTAGGTCTCTTTTTATCTCTTGGTCTCCATTTCGTAACAATCTTCGTCCATCTGTTGTCTTCTCTTCTCGCTATATGTCCTGCCCATGTCCATTTATATCAATTACTTTTGTTTGTTCCCTTATCCATTTACTTGTTTTTCGATCCAGTTTAGAAATTCCTAACATTATTCTTTCCATGCTTCTCTGGGCAGTTAACATTTTCTGTTTCATTCTTATGTTTAGAGTCCAAGTTTCTGTTCCATACGTACAGGCCGGTAGTACAAATTGGTTATATGACTTTCTTTTAAACTGATTGGTATATTGCTTTTCATTATACTATTTAGTCTCCCAAATGTTGCCCATGTAGCTCTAATTCTCGTTTTGATTTCTGGCCATAAATCACCATCGTATCTTATAGTTTTCCCTAGGTATTTTATTTCGTCTACTTGTTCCAGGTACTGATCCTCTAATTGTATTTTACTTCTTTCAACCAAATTATTGAACATGACCTTGGTTTTTCCCACATTTATTTTTAACCCTACTTTTCGGCTTTTTTTCTAAGAGGGTTTCGAGTAATGTTTGTAATTCTTCCGGTTTTTCACTTATAAGTAGTATATCATCCGCAAATCTTAGATGTGACAGATATTCTTTGTTTACTTTGATTCCTTTATTTTCAAAATTTGCGATTCTTATGATTTGTTCTAAAATTACATTAATTAATTTATATATATATACACACGAGGGTTGTTTGATAAGTATAGTAAATTTATTTATTGTTTAATTTAATTAAATTTAGTTTTTCTCATTTTTTACCATACTTATCAAATGGCCCTCGTGGTTCTCAGTCAATAACTTCCTTTGTCCATCGATGGTTGTATTTTCTTGCTATATGACAGATCCATTTCCATTTCAATCGTCACACTTTTCCATAACATTTCTAACTTTTATTTTTTTTATTCATTCAGTACTCTTTTTATTGTTCCTAACATATTTTTTTCTTATTTTTTGTGTTGCCTGAAGTTGCTGAATTATTCTGAAATTCAAAATCTATGTTTAACTGCTCTAAATGAAAACAAATATATACAGAGTATCGCAATAGAATGTATACATACATATATTTATACATATCTACATATAGTGTATACATTTTTTGAGACAGCCTATATATATATATATATATATACTTGTATATGTGTGTGTGTGTGTGTGCAAAATATATTTTTCCATCTTAAGTTTCGAGTTATTTGTATTTTACGTCTTTTATTTTGTTTCTTGTCTTGCAATTATAATTAATCTTGATTGCTACTAATACTGATTATACACATATTTTTTTTAATAAAACACAAATCTAGGCGTCACATTTGGATGATCCTATATATGGTGGTCCAAATGAGACTAAAAGATAATAAAGAATAGTCAGTGACAGTAAGCAAGTAAATGTATGTATAAATCCTACAGTTTGATTTGAGCCACCATATATATAATCATATTAAATAAAAATCATAGCAATTTAATATTCTTTAGTTGTTATCTAACAATGATTTAAGATTTGAATTGTAGTAGAAAATAAAGACAAGTGGAAGGTCTCAAAATTGAAAATAAATGAAGAAGTAATATTGATTGTTAAAAAATATAAATATAAAAATTATCACAATAGATAGGATTCATGCAGAAAGTATTAAATATTTTATTATAGAAGAAAATTTTAACGGTGATAATAAAAAATATTTCATGTAATAATGAAACATAAAAGAATCAGCTTCTTGGAGTATAGGATTTTTTATAACATATTCAAGAATAAAAAGAAGAAGAATTTAATTTGTACTTGAACAATAAGTTTTGGATAAATGAATTATAGAGATTAAACATAAAACCACAAATTGGTTATATTTATTCATTTTTTTAAAACACACTTTTATTTAAAAAACTACGTATATATATATATATATATATATATATATATATATATATATATATATATATATTTGTGTGTATATTCCTTATTAAAGTAATTATCTATGAAAAGAAAATTTAAATACATATTTTCATTGGAAACTAAATAATTATATATTTGATTATACAATTGATAATACAAGTATGATTTTAATAAATGTATTCATGTTTTAACCTGATGTATATTACATATATATATATATATATATATATATATATATATATATATATATATATATATATATATATCTTATTTATACTTGCGTGTGAAGGTGAAACAAATTTAAAATTTAAATCACTGGCAGTGTTACAAATCCTAGCGTTGATTATATATTTGATGAATACAGTTTACAAAAAAAAAAAAAATATATTATAACACAGATTTTTATACTAAAAATATTTATTTTTCACGAATGTCTGTCATCAATAATGTTCAAACAAGTAGATTACAATGACAGACAGAAAATTTGTTGTTAACACGGCCAAAAATTAACTATACTTGTAGTTGTGACTAACAAAATAACTTTTTATTTATGTATATATATATATATATATATATATATATATATATATATATATATATATATATATATATATATATATATATATATATATATATATATGGTCATCCAAATGTGACGCCTAGATTTGTGTTTTATTAAAAAGAAACAAAAGAAACTATACACATGTTTTTCTATACATCACCCTATACACATGTTTCTTTTTAATCTAGATGTCACATTGGGATGACCTATATATATATATATATATATATATATATATATATATATATATATATATATATATATATATATATATATATATATATATATATATATATATATATATATATATATATATATATATATGCATATATAAGTATACAAATTAATGACAAATTATTTTTAGTGAAATGTCCTATTTAAATTTTATTGTACAAAAAGATAATATTTAAGAGAATATTGTTTTGTTAATAGTAAGAATATAAGAATTTCAATTTTTCTTAGAAAGTTATATTTTTTTAAAATAGAATAATTATATTTCTAAAATTGTAAAAATAGTGAATAGGTCATGAGACTATTCTTTTTTTAAAAAATCATTTGTGTTATAATATTTAACATGTTAATTTTAAAGTAACAATAATAAAATTAGCTTGTTTGGAGTTGTAAGTAGGTAATTGATATATAACTTGTATTAAGCCTTAGTATGTAAATTAGTTATACATGTACATTTATATATACAAACACACACACACATATTTATATATATATATATATATATATATATATATATATATATATATATATATATATATATATATATATATATATATATATATATATATATATATATATATATTTATGTGTGTGTGTGTATGTATGTATGCATAATTTAATTAAAAATTATGAAAAAATTATCTTATTATAAATAGAACAGAAAATGTATTTCTATATCTATAATAATTTTGATGTGTAACTTTTATTACCATTCTTAATAAATTATTAACAATGTTCTATAAAACATTTTCCTTTTTAACAAATTATCAAAATATAATATTTTTTTAAAAAAAAAACTTACAGGATCATATCACAGTTCAGATAGAGAAAATATTGTTGTTTATATCATGTATAACTAATAAAATATTAGAAAAAGATCAAATTAATTAATTAGAGTTTAATAATCACTTATTATTCTCTTTATTTGTTTATTAGTTTATGTGAATTTCGATAGCTATGGTATCATCCTCACAGCAATGTATTATAAAATATAAATATTTTATAAATACATTTTTTTCTATGAAAATAAGTATTTTTATGTTTTTAGCATTTTATATATATATATATATATATATATATATATATATATATATATATATTTAATGCTAGAAAAATGATATGTAGAAAGGTCTGTGATGGGTTTTGACTTATATTTACTTACTTACTATTATTTACTATTCTTTATTATTTTCCTGTCTCATTTGAGAATATATATATATATATATATATATATATATATATATATATATATATATATATATATATATATATATATATATATATATATATATATCATATATATATATATATATATATATATATATATATATATATATATATATATATATATATATATATATATTTAGTCATTAGCTACTTTTTATCCACTACTAGATAAAGGTCTGTCTTGATTTTTTTATTTTGATCATCCATTGCTTTTCCCTTCTATTTTATTCTCACGAATTTTCTTATGTCTTTGTCTTATCAATGCATATATCTTTTTCTAGTTTTTTTTTATATCTAGGTTTATAATCAATAATTTCTGTTAACCACCATTGATCTATTATATATTTATATATTTATATATATATATATATATATATATATATATATATATATATATATATATATATATACATATATATTAACAGCAGCAGCGTTTCTTTATTCACTGCTGGATGATGACCGCTCCCAAAGTTTTCCACTTCAACCGATTTAATGTCTTTCTCTTCAAATCCATTCTGATGAATTTTCTAATATCTTTATCTCATTTATTCATGAATTAGTTCTTGAGCATTTTTATATATTTAGGTTTTAAAACAATAACTTATTTGTCCATCAGTGGTTTCTCTCTCTCTCATTCTCTCTCTCTCTCTCTATCTATCTATCTATCTATCTATCTATCTATCTATATATATATATATATATATATATATATATATATATATTGGTAGTAAAAATATTTAATATATTCAATATGAAATGCATTTTAAAAAATATAGACAGTATTTTTGAAATTTATTTTTTGTATGAAAATAAAAAAAGATTTTGTAATGTAAACCTCTGGTGATAAAAATTTTACCATCGAAAAGAATATTAGTTTAGACATAAATAAAATAAACAATAAATAATTATTGAATACTTTCTCAATATTTGCTTGTGTTGAAGTTTATTTATGCGAAAGTGAATTCGCCACAGTTCCAAAATAAATAGCAAGGATTTCCTTAACAGTTTATATACGGTCAACCAGATGTGACGCCTATTATTAAAAAGAACTTTTTAATCAAATACAAATCTAAGCATCACAACTGGATAACCCTATATATATATATATATATATATATATATATATATATATAAACTGTATAACCCTATTTATATATATATATATATATTTATATATATATATATATATTTATATATATGCATTTCATTTAAAAATTGTATTAATATTTTTTTCAAAATTGTACAAATCACAAGGATATTAATTTTATGCGCATAGCATATTTTTTGAAAAAAAAACTTACATAAAATATTTTTGAATTATATTAATTCATATATTAAAAAAAAAAATTTCATATATTTATATAACTATATTATTATTATTATTGCTGTTATTAAATCTGTTTAACAAAAATAATTCCTTAAAAAATGTTTCTTAACAAAAACATTTGTTATAGATTTTAGTTTAAATCTATTTTTATATACAAGTATAAATTAAAATCTTAATTTGTTAATCAAATAATAAAATTTTATCCTAAAAATGAATATCATTAAAAAATCAAAAATGTATTATTTTAATTATACAAGGTGGTTCATATAAGACTGAAAGATATAACATACAAACTCAGCTTAAATTCTTCAAAGAATCATTTAGGTCATCTATATTATTAATATTGTTTATGGTTTGTCTCATTACAAAGGTCATCCAAATGTGACGATTAAATTTATTTTATTAAAAAGAAATAAAATAAACTATATACATGTTTCCATATACACTACCCTATACACATGTTTCTTTTTAATAAAACACAAATCTAGGCATCACATTTGGATAACCCTGTATTAACAAATATTTAATCGTTTTTATATCATATAAAATCTATATTTTCTCTATCTATGTTTTCTTTCTTCTATATACTGTTCAGTAATTATTATCCCGTTTTAATAATATAAATTGTTACAAATTCACTTTCACACAATTGGATTATCGTCCCAATACCATAAAAGTCTTCAATAATGACTTATTTCTCAGTTTATTTATTTATAAGCTGATACACATTTCTGTGACCATTATTATCAAAGTGATGTATAATAAAATAGTATGATAATAAAGGATCATCCAAATGTGACGACTAGTTTCGTATTTTATTAACAAGAAACAAAATAAAATACATGTTTCTTTTTAAAAAAACACAAATCTAGGCGTCACATTTGGATGACTCTATATATTCTTCCTTGCAAATTTCATAATTTAATTTGTGTTTTCTGTTTATCTTATATTTATTGATATGTTCTATTCCGTTTTTAAAAATTAATTTAGAATGTGTTATTTATTTTTTAATTTAATTGTTGTCAAAAAATCTAATTTTATAAAATTAATATAATATATTTAAAATTATATAAAATAGAATATGTATAAAATATATTTTCAAATAAAACACAAATCTAGGCGTTACATTTGGATGACTAATTATTCTTCCTTGCAAATTTCATAATTTAATTTGTGTTTCTGTTTATCTTATATTTATTGATATGTTCTATTCCGTTTTTAAAAAATAATTTAGAATGTGTTATTTATTTTTTAATTTAATTATTGTCAAAAAATCTAATTTTATAAAATTAATATTTTTAATTATTTAATAGAATATATAAAATATATTTTCAAATAAAACACAAATCTAGGCGTTAAAATGACTCTATAATTCTTCCTTGCAAATTTATAATTTAATTTGTGTTTCTGTTTATCTTATGATAATTCCGTTTTTAAAAATTAATTTAGAATGTGTTATTTATTTTTTAATTAAATGATTGTCAAAAAATCCAATTTTATAAAATTAATATAATATATTTAAAATTATATAAAATATGTATATATTTCAAAAATTAGAAAGTATTTTACCCTTCAAGAAATGTTTGTCAAAAAAAAACATTTCTAAAATATCATAAAGAATATAAAGAAAGAAAGCAAGCTTCGAAGTGGTTGAAATATAAAAAAAATGTGTAATAAGTAAGTCTATTTCTATATTAACTTGTAGTTGTTATTTTATCTGTACGGGTTTGTAAAGAAAGAAAAAAAGAGAATATTTTTCATACATCCATGCGAAATATCTCATAAATTTATGCACATTGTAACAGAGGGTTTATAATACGTACATCAATGTATATTGAATACACACGATTGGTACATATTTGATAACTGGCAATGAAAAGACAACATCGAACACATGACGTCACGCCCCGTGTTACGATTGGTAGACAGCCGGGTTGGTAGGGATATTGAACATAATCCAAAATACACATTTCACTCAATGCTACAAGAAGTATTCCGACTATCGCGTTGAAAGTATCGTGTGGAGGTTATAACGTGAAACGTGTGATACATGTGTTCGTGTATTTCCAAGACAATTCTTCCTACAGTTCGTTTTGTTTTTGGACTTTTCGTTTGACCGAGACTGTGCATCTATCGATAAAAGAAATATATGGATTTTCATTGATATTCATTTCGCGAGAAAATCTTTCATCTACACTAAATGTTTGTGATACGCCTCGTGAAGTGTGTGTTGATTGCTGATCGTTAGTTGTAGTGTTTTTATTTGTTCTAATCAGTTATTTATTTTCGTTTTATTTTTTACTTCGTTTGTACTGTTAGTGGGGGTGCTCAAACGGGCATTCTCACTCATAAGACTTTCAAAATTCGCGTCAAAAACAGAGACCCGGTTCCGGTTTATGCTATGGAGATGGATCCTCATGAGAGAGACAGTGATATTGGAGATGATAGTCCAATGGTATGCGTTTATGATCATTGTTATATATAGTTATTTTAGCTGTAAGCCAATTAGAAAACTATAGATGCACCCACGGACAATAATATAATTTAATTGCGTTTTAACATTACACAATTCAATACATTATAAATTTATTGAATATTTTCATTTCTAACAACTGTTTCTGAAAATTCTTATTATTAATAGCAACAAAATATCAATTTCAACGATAAACAAAAAATCATATAATATTGTAGTTGAATTATTTAATCAAAAATTGATTTTCTAATTCTTTAAAATCTTACAATATCTTCGAATTTGTGTAATATTATACAAACCAAAATAAAATTCATTTTGTTGTCGAATTGAAACTAACATGACTAGTTAGTACATGAAAACAAAACATTTACTTTGTCGGCTTCGGCGGCAATATTTGTTATCAAACTTTATAAGTGCCGCTTTATTTTTATACACAAATATTTATATAAAGTCATTGTTAATTAATAATTAAGATTTCATTGTATCGAATTGTATATTCAATTCAATAATCGTTTTTAAAATTAGTTATTTTTCTATCAATACAGTTTAGAGATTAGTAAAATTATTTTTGAAGAATCAGTATTTGTAAAATAATAATTGTATTTATTCTGTTTATCGGTTTTGATTTTTTGGGCATATTTTTGATTCATTATTGCATGTAGACATGATTTTATTTCGATAAGTTATATTTAATTATGTGACACAGTATCAGATTTCCTTTATTTATAAATTAATTCGGTATAAAACACGTGTTAAAAAATCTTGTATTATTTATTTGAACATAATTTGTATTTTTTATTCTTGTCTACGATGTATGATCTTTGACTTGCATTTCTTTTTTGATTATAATTTTATGATTAACCCATTAGTGCATAGTGACCGTTTTAATGAATTGTTTGACCATTACAGGCGTCATCACTTATCTTTTATTTTACTGAAAAAATATATTGTGTTGTTTTTATTAAATTTTGTACTAGTGCAACAATTTATTAATAACCCACTTCCTTTCATTTTTTAACTAGAAAATCAATTTATTAAACTTTATGCAATAATGGGTTAATTTATTAGAGTATTATATTATCACTAGTTTTAATATTTTGGTTAGATTTTTTTTTATTATTTTAATCAGTTGCATTTTGAGTAAATGTATTATTATCCATGATAATTAATAAATATTACCACGATTAATTTAATATATTGGTTAGTTTTTTTTTTTATTTTAATTAATTACATTTTTAGTAAGCATATTAGAACCTATAAACATTTTAATATAGTATCAAATGATTAAGAAATTTTATGTCATAAAAATAATAGAAATATATTGCATAAATGTAATTTTTTATATAGATTTTTGATAATTATTTAGCGTAATTAAAATAGGTATTTGAATTTTTTACACTAAAAATAAAAACTTAATATATAGCATGTCTCAGATGAAACTGAAGGATTTAGGCATACATTTATTTATTATCTTTTATTCTTATTTGGGCCAGCCTATATATATATATATATATATATATATATATATATATATATATATATATATATATATATGTATGTGTGTGTGTGTGTGTCGTTATAAGCTCACAATCATCATCTGTTTAAAAAATCATTGTTTATTCAAAAATGTGTTTTATTTAAAAATTAAATTGTTCGTTCTTTATGGGGACCTATATATATATATATATATATATATATATATATATATATATATATATATATATATGTAAAGTTGCATAATTCAACAATATTTTGACAATTTTTTTTAAATAAATTATCTACTTGTCTTCTATTAACTATAGTAGAATATTTTATGGTAGGAAATTTAATAATAATTCGAAATATGTTTTAAATTCTACGAGTTATAATTTTAAATATATTTGTGTATATCATTGAACAATTTATGGTAGGAAGTTTAATTCAAATATATTTTTTAAAAATCATGCTAGTTACAAAATATAAATTTAATAGTTGTATGGATCTGTTTTAATCAATATTTTGGTAATAAATATTAAAATAGTTGGATTTATTTGCAGTTAAATTTATTTAAAAGCATTGTTCTATTTAATACCGATTATAGATAGCTGTACATAATCTTTTTTCAATTTACGTGAATTAGTAGATTACTCTAATATATTTTATCAAGCAAATGTTTAACTGCCTTGTAAATTGAAATGAAGTAATTTTTATTTAATATTTTCAATTATTTTTGTGTAATATTTTAACTTACATAAGTAATTATATTTGACTTTTGATAGAATTTTTGATTTTATTTTAATTGAAAATTGTTTATATATTCGCACACACACATGTATGTATATATACATATGTGTGTGTGTGTGTGTACATTATTGCATAATGTTATAACATTTAATTTAGTATTTAATTTTAAATAAAATATATAGTAGTTTGTTCGTTATTTTCAATTATAAAAATGAACATTGATAATTTTGCATAATAGTTTCATTTTTTTTATGAATGAATTAAGTGCTATACATTTTTATATGTGACTGAAGTAGATTTTAACCAAAGAATAGATTCTACTTCTTTCTATGCTAAATTAATTTGACGCTAAAAATAAAATTCATAAATTGAAAAATAATTTGACAAATTCAGTTTTTCGCAAAAATGATCTGGATTGGAATATTCTTAATCCTTTTATCAAATAATGTTTATGAAATTCGGATTAATAGGGATAAAATTTAATTATGTAAAATTTTGAAACCATAATACTGAATTTCATATTTTAGATGTATTGTTATTATTATTTATTATTGCCCTAATAAATGTTATTTTATAAAAAAATACAATATTTAATGATTGTTTATTTTATATATAAATGATATTTCGACACTCGATTCATTTTTATAACTAATACTCAAAAAAAAACAGCATGTAATTCAATCGTAAATCATTTATGAAAAATTAATTTGTTAATAATTAATTTGTGTGTACTTTACTGGATTAATATCTAAGCCGATTAAGTGTTTTATTAAGAAATAAAAGATGATACTATAGTACCATAGTATAAATTCGAATTTATGATATAAAAATCAAAATTTTATTTCTTTCATAAAAAATAATATAATATTAAATTTCATTATAATAAGAAATTCAAAAATATATCGTTTGATCGTAGTACAAAACGTCATTTCTTCTCTCATGTTATTTTCATTAAAACTCATTTTTATATTTGTATTTCTATTGAAAAATTGCCTTTCTTTATCTCGAATTTCTTTAGTGATAGCGGTAATAAAATTCCATTTTAAATACATACACTTAATTGATAAACGTGTAATTAAATTTTCTATAATTAATCGTTTGTTATAAACTAATGTACGTACTATTAATGTGTTATATTTTGAAATATTAAAAACTAACAATGGAAAAATATTATTATTGTACAATTTTATTTTTATATTTTTTAAAACATTTAAAATCGGTTTCTATGTGGATAGTTTACTAGTTTTCTCAGTATGTTACTAACGGTATATAAACATTAATTATTGATTATTACGTGATCTATCTTTATATATATATTATAAAGATATTTAAATATAGAATGTGTATAAAGATAGATCACAAAATTAAATATTGAAAATTTTATATTTTGACTATTATCAAAATATTTTACAGGGTTAATAATTGGAAAGTCTTCTTTAAATTCGACATTATATTATATACCTTGAGGTATATTTATTAAGCACAAAATATACTTTATTTAATCTATATTTATTTTCAATAAATAATAATTTATTGTTAAATATCTGAGAAGATATACAAAATTTTGAGAAATTGTTAGGTATATAATATGCATTGAAAATATAATAATAACAACTTGTATTTATTATTCAATAATTTTATAAGTTAATTAATAAACTATTTATAATTATGAATTTTAGTTTTTAATCGAACTAAAATATTTGTGTGATAGATTTGAGATAAATTGAAAAATAAAATGTATTACTGGAAAAAATAGAAATAAAACTTCAGCTATTAAGAAACTGTTGATAAAATACAGGTAAATAGTGATAAAATTGTGAATCATGAAATGTTTTACTAGAAATTTGTACCTGACTACACACACACACATGCATATCTCTCTGTGTGTGTATGTATTAAATGCGAGTATTTTTGACAAAAATGTTTCTATTGCAAGACAATAATAAAATTAATAATTGAAAACAAATTATGAAAATATTTAAAAATATTCATATTTTATTTTAATTTTCTTATTATTTATTGATATACATAAACAAAATATATTTAATATATATTTTCAAATATGTAAAACTTAAATTAGTAAAATGTGTATTTGACTTTTATTAAAAATGAAATTAATTAAAAATAATAGTTTTAATAAATAATATTAAATATGTGATATGAAATGTTATACTATTTTCCTAGGTCAAAAAAATATTTTAATTCAGTTTTTAAATAAAGCACATTTTCATTCATCGTTTAAAATTTATTGTTTTCAAAATTTCTAGTCTAATAAACCAAAACTAGAACTTATAATGAATTTATTAATATTTTACGGTGTCATAATTTATTAGATTTTTCTTAATAATATCACATATTTATATAAATTAATTGAAAATTCTTTTCATAATTTTATTTCTTCAAATATTTTCATTACCAAATAATTACATTATATACATTGTATCTTACTACCTCTATCACTCAGTTTATAAAAAAATAAACTACTTTTATATTATACTAAATTCCTGTCAAATAACTGTTAAGAAATGTTAATTTTATTGTACAATATTGCTTTTTGCGAGAAAAGTACGTACGAAAACGGTACACTTACAGAACAGAACGTGTGTACACAAACAAAATATTTACCTTGTCTTGTTCATATTTAAAAAATTCCAAGAATCAAAAGGTACAGGTCAGATATTCCTTTTGGTTGTATTATGAAGACATTAAATAAATATTCATTTTGTCGGCATTCAAGTCAAAATAAATCTCATCGATTTTATATCGAGATGGAAAAAGAAAGCCGATTTATTGTTATCAAAATTTCAATATCATCTGAACCCTATAAAAATTTATTCAGGTTTTTAATTCAACTATTATTATACATTTATAAATTTACCTGAGAGATAAATATATATCACCAGAATTTTTCTGTTCGATGCTTGACGAAGACCTTTCACAGAAATTTGTATTTCTAGTACGAGGATCGTTTGATAAGTATGGTAAATTTATTTATTGTTTAATTTAATTAATTAATTAAATTCTTCAATTTAGTTTTTCCTTACTTTTTTACCATACTTATCAAACGACCCTCGTAATTCTATTACCTTTCTGTTCCATTTCATACCAACAATTTTTTTCATGTTTCTATCCTATTTATCCATATCTCTTTTTCGACTTTTTGTATCTAAAGAATCCCAATCAATCATTTCTGTTGTCCTTCGGTTGATTTTCTTCAATTCATATCACTAACTTATTTACATTTTAAATTTTTTCTTGTTATATTAGTAACTTTGGATGTTTTTTGAATCCACGTGTTTCCCTTTTAATCTTATTTCCTAATATCTATATTTCTAAATTCCGGATGCATCTATGTTTTTATTAATGGAAGTCGTTGAATCAGTAACAGCAAAAGCATCTTTTTATTTATTGTTAAACGATGGGTTCTTCAAGGAGTAATTACTAAAAAAAATCACTTCTAGTGATCTAGTATTTTTCTGTTCTATTTCACGCCGGACAATTTTTTATGCAATCTGCCCTATCGCTTTCTCCCTCTCTCTTCATATATATATATATATATATATATATATATATATATATATATATATATACATACATACAAACATACATACATACATACATACACACACATCCCTCCATTTACACGACACTTTTTTATGCGAGTCTCTTTTTACGCGGTAAATTATAAAACAATATACGCGGTATTTCTTAGACGCGATCTGAATTTACGCAGCCAGAAAATATCTTCCTAGTTTTTTAAAAGTTATTATTTTTTTTTCGTGTTAAGCTATGTGAAATAAATATGTATTTCTAAAATTTATACCAGCTTTTCGTTCTAATATTTTGTTTTCTTTTGTGCTGACTAACTAAGCGATTTTCATTCGCGTTAAACGAATCCACGTGGAACGGATACTCCGCGTAAATGAAGGGACACGCGTGTATATATATATATATATATATATATATATATATATATATATACATATATATACATACACACCCGTCCCTCAATTTACGCGGAGTATCCGTTCTACGTGAATTTGTTTTACGCGACTAAAAATCGCGTAAATTAAGTCTGTCAGTGTAATAGAAAAAATATTGGATATAAAAGCTAGTAAAGTTGTGGAAACACATATTTATTTCACATAGTTTAACAAAAATAATAATGACGTTTTAGAAAACAAGAGTAGATACATTTTATTCGGCGTTACTATCACTACTGTAATTCGAAACAATCAACCTTTTATATATTTATATCGTGCTTTCATACTTTCAAGTAAGAATTTTCGTCACTTTGATATATAATAAATTCCATGAAAAATTATATAAAATGAAATCTATTTGACCGCATATAAAAAGTGCTGCGTAAATCAATACCGCGTAAAAGAGGTATAATTTGCCGCGTAAAAAAAGTCCTGCGTAAATCTCTTGGATAAATGAATGTATATATATATATATATATATGTATATGTATATATATATATATATATATACATATACATATACACTATGTTTTCCAGTTCATTTTGACCAATTTTCTTATATTTCTGTTTTATTTACCCATAATTTACTTCTTGAATTTTTTATGATTTATTAGGATTCCTAATCAATAATTATATAAGGTGACTCAAATGAGACTGAATTATTTAGATGTACATTTACTTGCTTACTTTCTTTAGGACCATCTGTATATATAATTTAAAATTGTTGAAAATTGACTTTTATCGATGAATAATAATTTTAACAAAACATTAATTGATTATTGCTCAAAAATATTTATCTATGTGTAAAAATGTTATTAATTGCGGATTTAGAAACATTTCTTGATCTATCCATTTTACATATAGATTGTAAGAACAAAAAAATGTTTATTTCGGAACCGTGAAGAATTCATTCTAACACAAATGGATTTCAACCCCTAACACTACAATATGTTATAACTGTTTAATAATCACTAATGGTTCACTTTGTTCCAGCTAATATGCATTTCGATGGCGATGCCATCATCGTTAAAATCTTTTTATTATAAAATCTAGACTAATTTTTTTAACAAGTGATTATTGAATATTTTATAATATATTGGAGGTTGAAAAGTCATTTGTGTCAAACAAAAAATTGATAGTGATAAATTTTAAAAGAAAGTGTTAAATTTCTGTTATGTCAAAATTATATCAATATTGAAATTATTTATTCTCATTGAATAAGCAATGAATTAATTAAAAAAAATCTGAAAATAATAAATTTGTTATAAATATTATTAGTGATTAAATTGATTTGAATTGTAAAAAGAGCCTATTTTATTATTTTAAGTAGAAAAAAATATTGACTGTACTAATTATCTTAATATTACCATTTTTCTTATTAATTGAAAAAAATTATTTGTAATTTGATTAAAAAAATAATATTGAATTTCTTCATCCAAGAAGTTATTTATTTAATATTTAGAAATTAATTTAGTGTATTTGGTTGATGACGCGATCACTATTTAAATATATTCTGTATAAGGGCATACGAAAATGAAGTGACCGCAAATACAAAAATCAAGCAAATTAATAATCTTTTTTAAAAATCTACTGTTAATCGGTGATTTAGCGACACTTAGATCTCCATCGTGCAGGTAGGTTATACAAACAAAATCGTCGAGATTTATTAAAACTCCATGTATAAAAATTACATTTACAATTAAGAAAATAGTAAAGTATTTAATTGAATTATAGTAGAAATTGTTGTAGATTTCCGTCATTGTGCTGAACAAATAAAAATAACTTCACGTTATGTTTGTTTTCAATTTTATTAAATGCCACTTATGTACTAATAAATGTGTAGTTTATACGTGTATGTGTTGCTTAATCATCTGGTCGTATTGTGTTATAAGATCGTATTTTATAGAAAGTTCATATCGTATGTTTATTTTGATTTTTGAATCGAATTAAAATAATAAAAATATGCTCAATTGAACATCTTGTATAATTTATTCAATTCAAATAAATACTTTCAGCCTGTGCATAATTTGATAAGTAATTTGTCAATAATGAACTTTTTAATACAAGTGGGTGTTAAAATCTTAAATAATCGGTATTATAAATCAGTTCTGTCTAATAATATTGTAGTTGTGTTGTAAGTCGCTTGTTTTTGTAGACAAAGTTGAACATCCTATTACATAAAATGTATTTTATGATTTCATCTACGTGCTTCAATGTAGATTAAAAGAAAATATATGAACAACAGATTTATTTCAGTTCTAAGAAAGATTTCTGTAAAATAATTACACTTTTAACTAATTGTTTATTTATTTTTTTTAGTTATTTTTTTACACACACACACACACACACACATATATATATATATATATATATATATATATATATATATATATTTATATATATTATATATATATAATTATATGTATATATATATATTTATTTATAATTGTTTCAAAAATAGTTTTTTTTTTAAAAAAAACATAAAAGTATGTAGAGAATTTAAAACAATTATTTTTTATTATAAATCCAATTTATAATTAATTTTTTTAATCGTTTTGTTTTAAGCAATTTGTTAAGATTTCTTTGAAAAAATACAATCAGATTTTTTATTATTATTTAATCAAATTACTTGAATATATTGTATTATTGTGTTGTTACTTGTATTAATGTGATTTAATTAACAAAACAATTAATGGAAATTGTTGTGTGTGTGTGTATGTATGTGTGTGTGTATGTATGTGTGTGTGTATGTGTGTATGTGTGTATGTATGTGTGTGTGTATGTATGTATGTATGTATGTATGTATGTATGTATGTATGTATGTATGTATGTATGTGTGTGTGTGTGTATGTATGTATGTATGTATGTATGTGTGTGTGTATGTATGTATGTATGTATGTGTGTGTGTATGTATGTATGTGTATGTATGTATGTATGTATGTATGTATGTATGTATGTATGTATGTATGTATGTATGTATGTATGTATGTATGTATGTATGTATGTATGTATGTATGTATGTATGTATGTATGTATGTATGTATGTATGTATGTATGTATGTATGAATGATATATTTTAAGTTTCACTTATTACATTTATTTTAATATTTTGTAATTTTTTCTATAAGATTTTTTTAAGTAAAACATTTTTTTATAAACTACTCTATAATATATTTTTTTACACTCTTTATATTGGTACTACAGCAGGTTAATTTCAAGATAATTATTATTACTGAAAAGTGTACAATTAGTTTCTAGATCTGGATTAAGCACTAACGATAGGAAGATTTTGTGCAGCTTCTGTTTGAAAAAAAATAAAAATATTTGATCCATGATTGTGGTGAAATATTGATTTTAGTACAAATAAATCATTCTTTTTAGCATTACAAGAGTTTATAAAAATATTCAACAATTATTTCTCACTTTATTTTCTTTTGATTATTTTTGTGATTGTTGTTTTATAAAATTTCTAATATAAAATTTCAAATAGAAGATTTTCCTCAATTAAAAAAAAAATAATGTACTGTTTTTTAAAGTAGTGTCAGTGAATTAAGTGAACTATAAATGACTATCAACCAATTTTATAAAATCTAATGGTGTTCGAGTCAATGATTCATCTATGTTAATTTATTTTGTGAAAATGTGAATTAACCATTGTACCAAATTAGTTAATTCAATATTTTAATTATTTTTCAAAAATAAGTATCTACATTTGTACAAGGATTCTAGAAAAATATATGGCCATCCAAATGTAACATCTAGATTTGTGTTTTATTAAAAAGAAACATGTGTATAGTTTCTTTTTAATAAAACACAAATGTAGGCGTCATATTTGGATGAACCTGTAATAGTAATTATCTTTCAGATAGTAAAATTGAATTCTATACACAGTTGAATAATAACATTATTAATATTGAAATATGAAATTAATAGAATTATCAATTTTATCCACAGTTGAACACAAAATTATTTACTAGCTTTATTTCTCTCTCTCTCTCTCTCTCTCTCTCTCTCTCTATATATATATATATATATATATATATATATATATATAAAACTGTAAAAATATAATTTTACAAATTATGCTATTTGTTTTAAAACTGGCTTATTTATTTTTATAGAAATGAATTAGATTTTATAATACAACTCTGACGATGGTGGCATCGCCATCGAAATGCGCATTAGCTTATTGTTGTAATAAACAAACAAAGTAAACAATAAGTAATTGTTGGACACTTTAATATTTTGTCCTGCTGAGGGTGGTAATTAATTCGAAAATGATATTTAAAGTTTTTAACGCAGGGAAATTTCTCTCGTTTAATTTAATTAAATCTTTCAATTTAGTTTTTTTTACTTTTTTACCATATTTATAATTTTTATTCTGTCTTATTGTATAATTAGATAATATTTACAGTGTTTCATCATCTAATATATTCACTTGCTTGATTTGTCACCTTATTATTTTTCCTCTAAATTAAAAGTAAATTTAAGAAATATGCGTTTTACTATCACTGAACTTATTTAAAATTTCTAAATATTTTCCTAGGCAATTTTTTCGATTAAAAGATTTTCAATGCTTTGACATTTTTTTTATTATTGCTATTTGTAAAGAACCAGATAGAATATTATATATTTTATCAATAAAATCTATAATTTGAATATAACCGTTTAAAAAAATAATTCCGAAAAAATTCAAACAGATTGCGTGTTTATAGACATAGCATACAATAACACAAATATTATTTCCATCACATAAGGTTTCATGTATAGATTGAAGTGAATAGAAGCCAAACGATACTAAACAAAGAAAAATGTATCTTTATTTTAATCTCATTTTAATTATTGTCTGTTTCATGAAATGAACGTTTCAAATTTCACAATGTTTAATAAATCTATGTCCGAAATCTCGTTGTCTATAATATTATTTAGATTTGAAACTGAGTTTCATTTAGTTAAGTTTACTTTAGTGAAATTTCACATTTTTCAATAAAATTAATTATATTTGTTTTATGATTGAAATGACTAAAAAAATGTTTAAAATTAAAAATATGTGACAATGTTTTTATCTCTTTTCAATTTTAGTGATTTAAAATAAATTGAATATTTTTTCCTACATTTGTAATATCAAATAAATTAGATATAAATGTATTTTGCTAGTTTCATACGTTTTATTTAGAAATAAAATGTATAAAAGATTTTTTTTTAAATTATATATTAAATTTATCAATTATATAAAATCACATTGTTTAATATTGTCATAATTGAATCACTAATTTCTAATTCCACAAATGATGATGGCATGACGATTGAAAATTTTATGTGTTTTATAAAAAAAGTGTTTCTTTTATTTAGTACTTATTTTTTCTATTAAAGAAATATAAGGTTTCATTTATTACTAATTTTTATAACATAAAAATATTAAATAAATAAACTATCATTCTAAAATCATAAGATATTGAAAAAGTGTTAAATAATTATTTATTGCTTTTTTTCTTTGTTTATAAGCTGATATGCATTTCAAAAGCAAATAATTATAGGGTGTGTTATAAATCCAGATTTTCTAATGCAACATTTTGTTGATTATGACATTGTCATCGACAATCTGCATAAATTTATAAACAAATAAAGTGAAATATAATTAATTATTGAATAGTTTTTTAATTTCTTTTGGTCGTGAGATAATTTATTTATTTTTCAAAACAAGTACACCCCTTATAAAAAGTGGCGCGTAAATCAATACCGCGTAAAAAAAGTCCCGCGTAAATAGAGGTATGATTTACCGCGTATAAAAAGTCCCGCGTAAATTGAGGGACGGGTGTATTTTTATTTCCAAATTTAATATTTATTGAATAAAAAATATTTAACCATTCTTTAAATATTTATTTTATTTAAAATAATATATTTGTATATTTGACATTAAATGGATTAAAAAGGCAAAATTTGAATTTACAATTTCGTTAAATAATACAAAGATGAATATTATGGGCTTAGGAAAGAATTTATGTTGCAGAATGACATGAATATTAAAATTTACATCAGCAAATAAAGTGAACAATAAATGCTTATTGAACAATAATAAAATCTTAAGATACTTGGAGGGTGATTCATATGGGTTAAAGCTTTGGAAAGATTTTAGATTGAATATGTATAGGTGTTTTCTTAAGCATGATAGAACTTTAAACTGAATCCCTATCAAAAATTCCATCTAACCTAAAAACATCCTTGTGTGTGCAGGGGATTTTTTTTAGGTTGGATAGAATTTTTGATAAGAATTTAATTTAAAATTCGATCACTCTTTAAAAAACCCATCCTATACAAGTTTATATATATATATATATATATATATATATATATATATATATATATATATATGTAATGTTTTTTAAGCACGATAGAATTTTAAATTAAATTCTTATAGAAAGTTCTATCTAACTTAAAAAAACACTATCATACCTTTTTATATACATACATATGTATATAATAAAAGGTGTTTTTTCAAGTTGGATAGAACTTTTGATAGGGATTCAATTTAAAGATTTATCATGCTTAAAAAACACTATATATAGGGTCATCCAAATGCGACGCATAGATTTGTTTTATTAAAAAAAAACTAAACACATCTTTATTTTTAATAAAACACAAATCTAGGTGTTACATTTGGATGACTCTCTATATATAAGAAGTCTAAGATACGATTTTAAAATATTGTAAAAAAAACTGATTAAAAATATTTTTTAATCACTAATATAGTTTTTTTTTTTGAGTGATTAATTCTGTTAGTCAACTCTAAATGCTATTGAAATTAATTCGAATTTGTTTCATGTTATGTTTAGCTTATATTTGAATATTTTTAAACTTCATTTAACACGTTCTTTGTACACATTTTTAGCAGCAATGAGTGAACGTTCGATTGAAATCTTCTAACATTTAGTATCTTCGTTTTAACACTGTTGATTAACCGTACAATCTTTGTAAAAAATCGTCTGTGCAAACTGAACGTGAAAAAGTCGAAAAAACAAATATTGTAAAAATTTTATATAAATTTGAATAGACGAGTGATTATGTAAACTTGTAAACATGTGAGCTGTAAGTGTCAGATTCTTTGTCAAGGTGTGGCTTTATCTGTCCATCATTGTGAAAAACATTATATATATTGTTATGTAATAGAATTTAATATTATATCAACAAGGAAGAATATTTTTAAAATGTATATTTGTTTGAGACTTTTATATCAAGTCAGGATGTGTGAGTAATGAGAGGAAGATTTAAAAGTAAATATTATTAAGTTTTTTGGATTTGTGCCATCATCTTTAAATTTCATCCACAAATTTTCTTTGTCCGTTTAATAACAATGACATCATAAAAATTATATAATCGAATCGAAATAAGTAATAAACAAATATCGAATGTTTTTTTAAAAAATGAGTTGTAATATGAGCAGTAAAGATTTATCTGTAAAATAATATTAATTTCTAATTGTTTTACTACAAGAAAATGTCATAAAAAAACCTTACACAAATGAATTGTTTAACAGGTCGTGTTTAGTCAAGAGGTCGAAAAAAACGTGACTTTTAGTATTTTTGTCAAGAACTATAAAAAAAGGTATATAAAAAAATATACACCCGTCCCTCAATTTACGCGTAGTATCCGTTCCACGTAGATTTGTTTTACGCGAATTAAAATCGCGTAAATTGAGTCTGTCAGTACAATATAAAAAATATTGGAAATAAAAGCTATTAAAGTCGTAGAAACACATTTATTTCACATAGCTTAACAAACAACTTAAAAAAACATAACTTAAAAAAAGTCCCGTGTAAATAGAGATATAATTTGCCGCGTAAAAAAAGTCCCGCGTAAATTGAGGGATGGGTATATTTAAAAAAGTTTACATATTTTTTTTCAATAAAAAATATTTAAAAGTAAAAGAGATTTACCTATTCTCTCGTAGGTCATCTGAAAAAAAACGTTTTGCAATAACTATTGCTGTTCATATTTAGATCGTCTGAAATGAAAATATGAAAATTTATTTTATACATTAAATTATGTAGCCATTGAAAGATTTTTTCGAAATATTTATTTGGGAGAAAATTATGGACATTCAAATTCAACATTTCGATTTTCGATCAAAAAATCGTTCATTTTTAGTCAATAAAAAAAAACTATCCAAAGGAAAAATTCTTTATTCAAAGACTGTTTTTTTTAATATCTATAATAAGCCTATAAAATTTGAAATAAATCAATACATTCGTTTTTAAAATATTTTAATCGTCGATTTTGAAAATGCGATTTTCAGAAAAACGCGTTTAAAATTTCAAAACTAGTTTTATATTTAATGTTCTTTATTCGTTTAGTAAATAAGATGAACAAGAAGTCATAGCTGTACAGTATTATAAAATCTTGTGTTAGAGAAAGAGTTGTGTAAGAGAGAGAGAATCATTTGCATTAAATTGAATTTTCTAAAATACCAAATCAAATTTTATTAGCAAATGCGATTTTATTTTAATATAAATGAATTATTTATCACAAAATTAGAATATTTTATAAAAATCTTCTGGTTTTGTCATCAATTTTTTTTCAATGATATTAAATATAATCGAAAAAGTAATTAAAATTAAGTATAATAAAAAAAGGAATCATTTATTATGCATTTTTTTAGATTATACAAATTTCACTTGCTATGTTGTCGTTAATGATATAATAATTTATATTTATATATATATATATATATATATAAATAAATATGTGTGTCTGTGTATGTGTGTGTTTTAAGAATGATAGAACTTTAAATTCAATCTCTATCGAAAGTTCTATCTAAACTAAAAAAAAAAACATTATATATATACATCTGTGTGTATGATTGTATAAAAGGTTTGATAATTTTTTTTTAGGTTAGATCGAACTTTCGATAGGAATTCAATTTCAAATTCTATCACTGTTAAAAAACACCTATATTAATTATAAAAATGATAGAAGTTACCAAATGAAAATTTATTATAAACATTTTACTATAAAATATTGAATTCAATAAATTGTAATCGTATCTTTATTGAATTATATTAAATAATTAAAAAGTATTTTGCACAAATGAGCTGTCATTCCAACACCACAAGATATTAAAAAAATGTTCAATAATTACAATTAATAAATATTTTTTCAGTACCTTGTGGTGTTCGGGTGATAGTACATTTGTCAGAAAGTGAATTAGCTATTGTAATAATGAAAAAAGTATTTTGTTAAATTGTTAAAGAAGAACGTTGTTTATTTTTCAAAAATATCAATTTTTCAAATAATAATAAATTTTGTGGTTTCTCTTTCTCTCTCTCTCTCTCTCTCTATATATATATATATATATAGAGAGAGAGAGAGAGAGAGAGAGAGAGAGAGATTGTTAATAAAATGACAGAGGTTAACCTAGTATTGGCTGTCAAATTAAGGGGAGGTTTCGGTCTAGAACGGTAAAAAAAGTCATTTTTAGGATTTTTTTTATAAAAAAGAATCAAGATAATCATTTGTGTTTTTTGTATTTTCTTATTTATACTTTAAACAATAAAAGTAACATAATAATGTAATATATCAATATAAAGAGTTAATGGTGTGGTTCGTAGTGGTCATTGAAAAATTTTCTGTTGATGGTGAGACGTCTAGCTGTTCAGCTATTAATTGAAAATCAAAAAAATAAAAATATTTTTAAAATGCATAACATTTCTGAGGCGTTAAACTTAAGTTGTTTTTTTTTATTTTTTCTGTCATTTTAAAATCAAACATCTTTTTAATGAATTTTTTCACAGTTCTCCACTTCTTAAAAATACTAAATTCGAATAAAATCAACATATTAGAGATTCACTGCCTAGCAAAAAGTATAATTTTCAATTTTGAAAAAATCATTCAATTGATCAATTAATTTTTGAGATATTTGTCCTATCAGTTCGAAAAAAGTTTCGAGAAAATGATATTAGCTGATGTAGTAGAGTCAGGTATAAAACCCATGCGGCGGCTGTCATCTTTCAAAGCCTGTAACATTGATAATTTTCAAAATTTTCTAATTTTCATTTAACTATACATTCTTGAAACATCAAAGCAGTGAAAAATGTTAAAAAACAATTTTTTGAAAGTTTTAGACCGGAATCCCTTCTTAAATTTGTTTTAATAAATCTATTTCACTATTATAAATTAAATCAATAAATTTGAAATTTATTTTCATTAAATTATACAAAAATGAAAATTATTTATATATTAAAATATATAAACATTTTTCAATTCAATATATATTTGAGAATTTCAATTCGAAATTTGCAGTTAATAATTGACTACATTTGACAGAATTAACTTTGTGATTACTAAGATCATCGACACTGCAGACAGATTCTTTTCTTGTTTGAAACTATTGTGGTCTTCAGGAAAAAATGATTTAATGTTCTTACGATCCTCTGTTTATTGATCATAAAATATAATTTAACTGAAGTAATTATCTTTTGTTTATAGGTATTTATATACATACTTTTACACACACACACACACATATATAGTTTTTATTATTATTTTTATTCTGTATATATGAAATATTTTAATGTGCACATTTTCTAATTTTCAACTCAGTTATTGTTTTGAATTACTATTAATCGACATTACAACTAGAAATGTTAAAATAAAAATAATTTAAAAAAATATATAGGAGACAATGTTTTTATATATCTTTTAGTTGTTTAAAATAAATTGTATATTTTTTTCCTACATTTGTAATATCTAATAAATTAGATACAAATATATTTTGATAGTTTTATATATTTTATTTAGAAATAAAATGTATAAAAGAATTTTTTTTCAATTATTTATTAAATATGTCAACTAAATAAAATCACATTATTTAATATTGGTATAAATAAATCACTAACCTTTAATTCCAAAAAAAATTTTGAACTTGTTTCATTTAGATTTTGATAAATGAATTATCATCCTCAACATCACAAGATATTATAAGGATTTAATAATTATTTCTTATTTGCTTGATTTTTTTATAAGCTGATTCGAATTTCGATTCAATGCCACTATCGTCATAATGCTACATTATAAAATTTTCTGTGTAATATTTTTTTTATAATATAGTGTTTTGTTGATGATGGAATTTCTGCTGAAATGTAAATCAACTTATAAATAAATAAAGTGAATAATAAATAATTATTCAACATTTACAAACAAATACTACACTATCTTGTAGTTTTGGAGGGATAATTAATTTTTGTGAAAATGATTTTGCCTAGTTATACAATTAATAGTTATATTTGATAAGGAAATCCTATAACGATGCTGGTCTGGCTATCGAAATGGTTGTTGGCAATTAAGTGATTATTGAATAAATTATAAAATCTTGTGATGTGATTTAGTGATTAATTTGTGTTAATTTTTAATTTTTTTATATAAATATTTATTATTTAGACAGAAATCAACTTTTTACTAAAATGTGTATTTGGAATTAGTTTAGTGTTACTTTTTATTCATTCGTGTAGGAGTGTTTATTGCAATTTTCATGTGATATAAACAGATCTAAACTGGAAACTAATTAGAATTTTATATCTCTATGTCATATTACAGTTTAATATATTTTTTTTGAAAAATAACTATCACTCCAGCACCATAAAATTTTGTAAAAGTGTTCAGTAATTATTGTTAATTTTTTTTATTTATAAATTGATGCGAATTTCGATGATAATGCTGTTATACACAAAAATCTTGACTAATTCATGATTAAAAATTATTTATATATTTTTCTTATATTTTCTTATTTTTACTCATCTCTAATTAGTACTTGACTTTTTCTTTTCTATTACTAACATGCAATGTATAATGTCATCCAAATGTGACGCCTAGATTTGTGTTTTATTTAAAAAAAACAACAAAAAAAACTATATACATGTTTCTCTATATACATTTTTATTTTTAATAAAATACAAATTTAGACATTTGAATGAGCATATGTATTAGGTTGTGTAATATGAAATGTCTGATTATTATATCTGAAATGAAATAAAAATCCGACATTTCATATTATACGACCAAATATTTAACTGTAATTTATGTGAAATGTATGCAATAAATTTTGATCTTTTTGGAACTGTGACGAATTCACTTTCACACAAATGAACTATCACCTTAACTACACAATGTATTGAAAAAGTACAATAATTGTTTATTTGTTCATTTTCTTTGTGTATAAACTGATTTGTATCTCCTCGATGATGTTTATATATTTTATTTAGAAATAAAATGTATAAAAGATTTTTTTTTCGATTATATATTAAATATGTCAACTAAATAAAATCACATTGTTTAATATTGTCATAAATAAATCACTAACCTTTAATTCCAAAAAAATTTTTGAACTTGTTTCATTTAGAATTTGATAAATGAATTTTTAATAAATGAATTATCATCCTCAACATCACAAGAATCACTCAATCATTAGAGTGGTGTGTTATAAAATCTATCTACGTTTTAATATCAGATTTTATAACGTAATACTTTATTGATGGATATGGTTGCTATCGAAATGTGTATCGGATTATAAGTAAATATTGTATCATCCAAATGTGACGCCTAGATTTGTGTTCTATTAAAAAGAAATATGTTTATAGAGAAACATGTATATAATTTCTTTTGGTTCTTTTTAATAACACACAAATCTAGACGTCACATTTGGATTACCATATATTTTAAATTTTAAGATATTCAGGTTAGGTTAGGTTAGGTGTTAACATTTATATTTCTTTATAACTTGTTTTTTTTTCAAAATTCCTAATACAATGACAAAATAAAAAAAACAAAATCAAGACAAATATGAAAGTGATCTATATATGAGAATAATAGATAAAATAAAATTAATAAACAGATATCATAATACAATAGAATGTTAAGAAAATAAATCCCAAAATCCTTATAAATGTATAGTCATCCAAATATCACGCCTAGATTTGTGTTTTAATAAAAAAAAACATGTATATAGTTTTTTTTTTGTCACATTTGGATGTCCCTATATTTTAAATTTTAAGGTATTCAGGTCAGGTTAGGTGTTAACATTTATGTTTGTTTATAAGTTTTTTTCCCAAAATTCCTAATATAATGCCAAAATAAAAAAATAAAATCGAGACAAATATGTAAGTGATCTATATATGAGAACAGTAGATAAAATAAAATTAATAAACAGATATCATAATACAATAGAATGTTAAGAAACTAAATGCCAACGTCCTTATTAATTTAGGGTTATCCAAATGTGACGCCTAGTTTGTGTTTTAATAAAAAAAACATGTGTATAGTTTTTTTTTGTCACATTTGGATGTCCCTATATTTTAAATTTTAAGGTATTTAGGTCAGGTTAGGTGTTAACATTTATGTTTGTTTATAAGTTTTTTTTTCAAAATTTCTAATATAATGCCAAAATAAAAAAAATAAAATCGAGACAAATATGTAAGTGATCTATATATAAGAACAATAGATAAAATAGAATTAATAAACAGATTTCATAATACAATAAATTTAAGAAAATAAATCCCAAAATCCTTATAAATGTATAGTCATCCAAATGTAACGCATAGATTTGTGTTTTAATAAAAAAAAACACATGTGTATAGGAAAACGTGTATAGTTTCTTTCGTTTTTTTTTTTTGAATAAAACACAAATCTAAGCGTTACATTTGGATGATCTTATACGATTAAAATGAATAATTATTGATTTTTTTTTTGAAATCTTGTATGAAATTCTGATCGATTTTCTGGGCACGTGCAATAATTTTGCCGAACTGCAAATCATCTTGAATATTTTGTACGCCGCTACACGTTTTCGTTACTCATCCATGAACCAGCGCGCATACGAGAGTCCATGTAAACTTTTTTTCCTCTTCAGAACACATGAACCGCGAAATCAGACATGAACAGAACAACAGTGGTATATATAATGTTGTACGCACGGGTCTGTTTGTTCTTGCGCGCCGACGTATGTTGCAACTAGTGTGAGAGAACGTTCTAACCGTACGGACACATTGTATGGGCCGACGGCTTTCACGGTGTGCGTGTCCCTCCGTGCATTCGTTTTTATTACCGCACTGCTTCCCCGCGGTTTCTCCTCATTGGTCCGGAGTTGATCACTCGCCACGCCTCTACAATCGAAACGTCGACGCCCATCGTCGATAGCCCAGAACAGTTTTGGACTCTGGTGGAAAATCGCAATGTGGGATATTCACCTATGTGTTTGTTGATTTTAATTCAAATCCATATGTATATAAATTCTTTTACATACAGAAAAAATCTTCGTACACTAACTGACACAATGCTTAACTTAGCTAAAATATGAAAAACTAATCAGTTTTTTAATAAAAAAATATAGGCTTTTCCAATAAGCGCTTCAGAAGTTTAAATGGAAATAAAACAAAAAGTAATTATTTTTTTTAATTTTTAACAATTTCCGGTCCATTAGAGTGTTTGTATTCAGGTCCAAATTAATTTTAAGAACGAAATAAGTAAATTTGAATAAATGGAAAAGAAACACAAATAAATATATTTGCATATAAAAACAAATTATAATTTGAAATTAGCTAATATAAGGACTCTTTTAAAATAATTTCCTACATAAATTCCAAATTTCGTTGTACATGTTGTGTTTCCTTAAAAAATATTGTGTTCTCTTTTTATGAGCTATTTACAACTTAATGGTTAGCAATAATGGATTAAATGTATAAAACAAGATAATGTTGTACAAGACAGTGATAAGACTAACAATGGCATATGCTGCTCCGATATGAGAGAATACATACAACATTGATGTGAAGAGATTTCAACGAATACAAAATAAAATGTTTAATATAGCAATGGAAAACTCATATAGATACAGAACAAGTAAATTACATTAGAAAGCAAATATTGACACGATTGCAGACTTTATGGACAAAATAGTATGGCATTTTTATATGACGAGACCCCATGACAGCCAATTAACCCTTTTCGGTCGTATGTCACCTCTGATGTGACATTACAACTTTGCTCTATCAGTCGTATGTCACGTGTGAGGTGACAAAACTGAACAAGTAACAACGTCCTTATTGCTGAATGTACACAATGTATGTTTTTACAGTTTAATTCTTACTCGATAGCAGACAACACGTTCTGTCATATTTCAAAAATTATTTTACTTATATTATAATATTTTATTCCTCCAAAAATGAATAAAGAAAACTATAGCAATATGGAAAGTAACAGTGATAGTTGTATTGAAATATGTGAAAATTTTGAATATTCGGCAAGTGATTTTAATTCTTGTGATGAAGGAGACAGTGATACAAGTGTTATATTTCAGTCAAGGAAAAAAAAATGATCCCTATTCAATATTCAAGTGAAGAGGAAAGAAAAATTGTTTCTGATTGTGATGAAAATTGGATTTAAATCGACAATGATGATGAAGACAATTTAACTTCAAGTATTCTTTTTACAATTATAGGATGCCAAATCTTCGGAAATGTTCAGGAGCCTAAAAATTATTATGCACAAAAGTATCTTTTTATATCAAGTAACTGTAGTTACTCTTCTCTTACAATAAGCACTCAAATATATCTCCAACCAAGTTAAGTACAAAATACTAACGTCCGATAAGGGTTAAATAAATATATTTATATATGAAAACAAATTATAATTTGAAATTATCTAATGTAAGGTATTTTTTAAAACAATTTCCTACATGAATTCCAAATCTTGTTGTACATGTTGTGTTTTCTTTTAATGGGCGACTTACAGCTAATTTACAGCCTGATGGCTAGCAAGAATGGATTAAATGTAGAAAACAAGATAATGTTGTACAAGACAAATAATGACATATGTTGCTCCGATATGAGAGAATACATACAACATGGATGTAAAGAGGCTTCAACGAATACAAAATAAAATGTTTAAGATAGCAATAGAAAACTCATATAGATACAGAACAAGTAAATTACATGAGAAAGCAAATATTGACATGGTTGCAGAGTTTATAGACAAAATGGCATGGAATTTTTATATGACAAGATCCCATGACAACCAATTAATAAATGAGAAAGCCGAGAGTGATGCCCACAAATAACCGGGTAGGAAAATTTAAAAGAAGAAACATTTATCTACAACCTTACTACTTTCAAAAAAACGTGTTTTGTATATAAAGCCAAGGAATCATGAATGTAATAATGATGAAGAGCAACAATGCTCTCATTCGTGCGCTTGGCACAATCGATTTCGTCGCGAAGTATAGCAAGCATAAGTGGCCCCGTTTGCTTGCGCCACTGAAAACAGTCGACGGATGATAAAGTGAGGCCATCACGGACAACTTGACCGGCAGTGGTCGCCTCCGCGTGGACGACCTGGAGCTCTACCGGCCAATCGCATGCATCGGTCCTAATGGAGATACAGAAAAGCTCACCTACGTGATAATATCCCAATCAAGCGACTAACCAGATTTTTCAGCGACAAGAGTCAAAAACATCCCTCGGGATAGTTGGAACTCTAGCATTGACGGCCCAAACGGGCCCCAGTCGCACGTAGAAAAAAAAAGAAATGTAATAATGATGTCCAGTGAAATTCAGGACCTGTTCAACTGAACTACTAGACAGTGGACTATAAAGAGTTAACCATATTTTGTGGACTAATGATTGAACGAAATTTCACTTATATGACCACCACGACTTCGCTTGACATGCATTAGTTAATCCATTTTTTTCACTCTTACATAATTGTGGTCTAATTTCATGAATTTCATTAATGTTTATTTTTAATGTTTTTGTTGTTTATAGTTTTTCAGCAAAAACCAATGATTTCACATAAACTCACAAAAAATAATTCAATCGAATTAGATCACATGATCTTGGTGGCCAATTGATGGGTCCATTTCGTGAAATAATGACTGCACTAAACTTTTATTTCAATAAGTCTATTGAAATTTTTACAATTTTTAAACGTTATTAAAAACGTTCCATGATAATTTGCCAAACTACACTGAGTTAAATTGTCAAGATGAGCTTAAAAAAAATCAAACATGGTTGCCACTAGTTGTCAAAATTTGACATTCTTATTGGAAACCCCTATATATATAATATTTACTATTGTTTTACAATACTATCCTCAAGTTTCATTTAGGCCATTCTATATAGTATACACATACTTTTATTTATTAAAAAAAATGTAAAATGTTTAATATTAAAAATTAATTATATGTATATTGAAATAGTTAATAGTCGTTTTGAAGTATATTTTTTTTGTTAGTAATATATTGAAATAAATCTTCAGTTTTACATAAAACCAACTTATATCTACTGTTGATATTCAAATAGGAATATCAACAGTTGATGTATGAATGAATGTATGAATATTAACAGTTGATGTTGATGTATGAATATCAACAGTAGTGTTTTTAATAAAAAACACTTTTTTGAAAAGTGTTCAATAATCATTTATTACTAACTTTATTTAATTACAAACAATGAAATATGTGCAATCATTATTGTAACTTTTGATAGGGATTCAATTTAAAGTTCTATCACGCTTAAAAAACATCTATAGTATTAAGTGTATAGATGAATAACACTTGCTCATTAGATATTTTTCAAAAGCTTTAAGTTATTGCTATGATTGATTCATATATACTACATATATATATATATATATATATATATATATATATATATATATATATATATATAAGTGAATTTAATCATTGTTAAACTAATGACAATTCTCAAGCATTGACTAGACTAAAGAGATCAAAAAATTGATAATTGTTAATACTTTTTAAATGTATGTGAAATTGAAATTAAACCCTTTATCATTCAAGTAAATCTATTTTACAACGTTTGAACAGAAATATATTTATACTATTGCAGAGTTATTCACATAAATGTCGATATATATATATATATATATATATATATATACATATATACATATATACACAAGTTCTGTAATTACTGAACATTAATAACACATCATAAATCTCTCGCCATTCAACGATTGGACTCTTAAATCTTGGAATACGTTAATATAAATTATTTCTATCAAATAACATGTATCAAACCTGTATTGCAACTTACAAAAAACATCACACTTGTTGCATGAATTATAAATTATGTTGAAGCCCACATGTAATAAATATTTTTTTAAAAAAATTTTGTCTGATATTTAGAATCATTTATAAATTTATTCTAGTTTTATATAAGGATTCTAATGTATTTGCATTTAAATATGTTTAATATGAATATTTACAGATTTTATAAAAATATAAATCATATATATATATATATATATATATATATATATATATATATATATATATAATTATATATAACCAAGGACAAAATTATGAGTATGAAAGAAATTTATTGCTTATATATCGTATATTTAAAAAAAAAATTATGAGGTTAACTAAAAATGTTTAGTGATTTTTAATACATCTTTAAAAAGCTATTAAATATATATATATATATATATATATATATATATATATATATTTGTGTGTGTGTGTTTATGTAAATTATATAAAGAACAAAATTATGAGTATGGAAGAAATTTGTTGCTTTCATATCGATTTTTTTTAAAGAAATTTTGAGGTTAACTAAAAATTTTTAGTGATTTTTAATACATTTTTAAAAAGCTAGTGTATATATATATATATATATATATATATATATATATATATATATATATATATATATATGTTTGTTTATGTAAATTATGTATAGTAAGGGCAAAATTATGAGTATGAAAGACGTTTTTTGTGTTCATATCGTTTTTTTTAAAAAAAATTTGAGGTTAACTAAAATTGTTTAGTGATTTTTAACACATCTTTAAAAAGTTATTAAATAATGTGTGCATCATTTGAATCTTAACCAAAATGTTTTTGTTACAATTGTGAATATTTTTAATTTTATTTAAGAATTAAAATTATTGGAATGTTTTTTTATTTTTACATATTTAAGAAAACGTTAAAATTTTATAAAAAATATTAAAAAAGCTGGTTGACATTGTTTTTATAATTTAGTCTTCTTCATATAAGATTTCAAATAGATGACGCCTATAAAAAATAGTAATTAATCATGAATAAATGTATGAACATAATTTTGTAATAAAAAAAATTCAAGTAATTTCTTGTAAATAATTGAAAATACTTAATCAAGGAACTATTTATTTCAATTATTTTTTTTCCAAAATTTCGTAGCGTATCTAGAATTTTGTCCTTGACTGTATATATTTTTTCTATCTGTACAAATGTGTTGTAAATTTTTACTGACAGTTTTCATTTTAGATTAAGCTATGTAATATGCCTGCACTTGTGTGATTTTAGGCAAAGGAAGGATCATATAACGGTATTTACCAATACAATAACTATTGTTTCATGCTGTGAGGGTCTATTTACGCCAAATGTACTTTTACAAGATATTGCAGGCAGAATATTGATTTTGTTGCTTTTTTGAAGTATTTTTATTTTGAACTGCGCTAAGTTGTCTGAACATATGCATAACAGTCATTTATAGAATATTTGCTTTTTAACAAGACATAAATGTGTGTTTGTTGTTCGTTTTCTAAAAGTCAAGTTTAAGTGTTTGAATATTCTCTCCTGTCTTTGTTTCATTTATGGTCTGAATTTGAAATTATCTACAACAAATATGGTTAATAATATACATAAAATATTTTATCAATATTTTAAATCGTTGCTTTATTTTTTTAAAAAATTAATTGTGATATATATTTATTTTTTTGGCTTTTTATAAAATTATAAAATCGAATTAAATGAAATTGCATAATGTAGTGCTAATGTCTTAGTTTATTAATAAAGAAAATGAACAATAATTAATTATTGAATATTTTTATAATTTCTTTAGATGTTGAACTAACAACTCATTTGTGTAACATCAAATTAGATATTTTTAAATTAAATAAAAACTTGAAAATAGTCACTATTTGTTTTGGAACTGACAAATTCACTTTTATATAAATGAATTACAGGTAACCCCCGTATAACACGGTTGTTAAGTTCCTAAAAAATGCTGTGTTATTCGAAATAAAAAATTAGTACAAAAAACAAGGTTATGTTCCAAAATTGAAAAATACTATACCATTTTCTTTTTATATCTAATAGAAATATGATTGTTTAAATAATTTTATATCTTCAATACTTTTTTCTCATTCAAGAAAAATCACAATAGTTTAATTTTATATATCTGATATGTTTTTTCCTCCCTTCGATCATTAGAAAAATTTTTGCTGCTATTTTATCTTATTTTTCTGTTTTTCTTTTTTATATTTTTTTATTACATATGAAACCTTTTTGGTAACTCAGTTTGAGTTTCCTGGTCTTGTAATTTTTTTAATATATATAAAACAATTATTTTAATATAACCACACAAAACCCATATACATCTATGTGTATATACATATGTTTTGTGTGAATGTGTGTGGTTATGTAAAGATTTATTTAATAATTCATTGTATGAATGCATATAGTCAGGTATTACTATTGTGTGTAGTTAAGTGGATAGGTGTGATTTTTGTGTCGAAAGATACACCTAATGTGTGTATTTTTTGTGTGTGCGGCTATGAATATGTGACTTCTGAATGCAGGTAAAAACGCGTGCGCGATACATGAAAAGTTCACAATAGAGATACGGCCATATATATACGCTTACACGTCTAAACGAACACGTTAAGCACCTGTTTGTTATGGTCAATGAGACTTTGTTAGCTCAAAGTACGTCTATTTGACATACACTGATTATACACTCACATATATATCACATTCTCGTAGACATGTTGGAAATTCGGTCATCTACTATCTATCAAAATCGTTTTATATCGTCGTAAGTTATTTTATTAAGATTATTTGTATGTATATATTTTTTTCTATTTAATTATTTGCAGTAGTGTACCTTGTTTGACTCCTGTTACACTGTACGAGTTATTACAGACAATGTATAAGTGGCGGCACTTAACTTTGTTAACATCAATCCACCATGTTTTTATGTTACTCTGTAATTGCGGCACACTCACAGAACACGCTTATTTATAGTTTTTTCTATTCTCTTTTTTTGGTTTTAAATTAAATGAAAATATAATTTAATGTAAAAACTTGTTAATAATTCATATACATACGCACATTCATCTGTACATACATATATATATATATATATATATATATATATATATATATCTATGTGTGTGTGTGTGTGTATGTATGTGTGTGTATATATATATATATATATATATATATATATATATATATATATAAAGATCTGTAATGTCTAAAAAAAACCTAATAAAATAAAAAAAATCTTAAAACACTTAATAACCTAAAAAAACATTTAAAAATGTTTTTTTTAGGTTAGATAGAATTTTCTATAGGGATTCAATTTAAAGTTCTATCATGCTTAAAAAACATTGTATGTATGTATGAGGGTCATTTGATAAGTATGATAAAAAAGTAAGAAAAACTAAATTGAAAAATTAAATTAAATTAATTAATTAATTAAATTATGCAACAAATAAATTTACCATACTTATCAAACGATCCTCGTATGTATACATGTATGTATACATGTATGTATGTATGTATGTATGTATGTATGTATGTATGTATGTATGTATGTATGTATGTATGTATGTATGTATGTATGTATGTATGTATGTATGTATGTATGTATGTATGTATGTATGTATGTATGTATGTATGTATGTATGTATGTATGTATGTATGTATGTATGTATGTATGTATGTATGTAAATGTATGTATGTATGTAATGTATTAAATGTTATGTAGGTATGTATGTAGGTATGTATGTATGTATGTATGTATGTATGTATGTATGTATGTATGTATGTATGTATGTATGTATGTATGTATGTATGTATGTATGTATGTATGTATGTATGCATGCATGCATGCATGCATGCATGTATGCATGTATGCATGTATGCATGTATGCATGTATGCATGTATGCATGTATGCATGTATGTATGTATGTATAAAATAGGTGTTTTTTTAAAGTATGATAGAACTTTAAATTTAATCTCTATAAAAAATTCTATCTAACCTAAAAGACATACACACACACACACACACACACACACACATATATATATATATATATACACACTCATATTTATATATAAAGTTCTGTCATATCTAAAAAATCTAAAAAAATAACCTAATAAAATAAAAAAAACATCTTAAAACACTTAATAACCTAAAAAAACATATAAAAATGTTTTTTTTTTAGGTCAGATAGAACTTTCGATAGGGATTCAATTTAAAGTTCTATCATGCTTAAGAAACATTGTATGTATGTACGAGGGTCATTTGATAAGTATGGTAAAAAAGTAAGAAAAACTGAATTGAAAAATTAAATTAAATTAATTAATTAATTAAATTAAACAATAAATAAATTTACCATATTTATCAAACGACCCTCGTATGTATGTATGTATGTATGTATACATATATGTATGTACTTTGGGAAATAAAATTAGAATAATAATTAATGAATGTATTTTAAATAAAATATATGTCTCTAGGTAATTGTCAATAAAAATATATTGTTTTTCAATTTGTTTTCGAATTTCAAATTTGATTCTAAAAATTGATTGGTTGGTTATTTAATTTGTATATTAGAAATAATTTTTACTGAATTATAAAAATTGTTTAAAAGTATTTAATTCCAATATTTATATTTCATACGCTTATATACAACTGTGTTTTTCAATAAAAATCAATAAAAATATTTCAATAAAAATATCAGTAATTAGACAGCTAGTGGCAACCATGTTTAAATTTTGTTTTTAAACTCATTTAAATTCCCTATAGTTTGGCAAATTATCATAGAACGTTTAACATTCAACAACGCTAAAAAATTATAAAAAATTCAATAGATTTATTGGAACAAAAGTTTAATGAGTCTATTATTTCACAAAATGGACCCATCAATTGGCCACCAAGATTATGTGATTTAATTCGATTGGATTATTTTATATGAGATTATGTGAAATCATCAATTTATGCTGATAAACCACAAACAACAAACATTAAAAATAAACATCGATTAGTGTAATTCATTAAATGGAACCACAATTATGTGAAAGAGTAACTAAAATTGGACTAAATAAATACACTACTCTTATATCAAATGAAGTCGTGGGGATTATATAAGTGAAATTATGTTCCATCATCAATGCCATATAATATGCTTAAAAGTAAATAACTAATTAATTAAATACTTTTTGTTTTAGTTCCATTTAAACTTCTGAAGCGTTTATTGGACAACCTTATATTTCTTACAATAATATTTTTAATGAATATATTTGAATAATATGTAAATCTATATAAAATCTTTCTACTTATATATCAAATATTATTGACATAGATCATGTATTCAGACTATAATAATTTTTAGAAATAACCTACGTTGTAATTATTTAAATCTATAAATTATTGATTTAATTGAATGGTTTTAAATACGAAAATTAACAGTATATATTTTTATGTATAGGCGTAAATTAATTTAATTATTGGTTTTGGCACTGTTGCCAAACTCACACAAAGAAATAATTCAGCACAAAACCAAACATTTTGTAAACATATTCAAGTAAGTATTTATTTATATTATTAATAAGTGACTATTGAACACTTTTATCACATTGATGAGTGATTCATTTGTGTTAATTGGGATTATAACAGTTGTTTACTGGTTGACCGAAATGATTTTTGTTCATTTTGCTGTGTATAAATAGCTGCAAGTTGTATATTTCGTAGAATTTTTCTGTTTAATGTTTGAAATTCGGATATTTTAAAAATTTCTCATTTAATAAAAACTTAATACATTGATTATTTTATTTTTAAAATTGTGTTTGTCATCAAAAATATGTTTTCTTCTTTCATATAAAAGAATTATCATCTCTAATATCACAAATTTTAAAAAGTGTTCATTAATTAGTTATTGTTAACTTTATTTGTTTATAACAATGAGCTTAGATTTTATAACATAACTCTCTGATAATGGCATCACCGTTGAAATGCATATAAGCTTATTGTTATAAACAAACAAAGTGAACAATAATTAATTAATTAATATTTGTTAATATCTTGAAGTTTAAGGGATGATAATTCATTTGTGTAAAAAATGTTTTATCATCAATTTATTTTTTTACTATATTTCTGAATATTTCATTATGATTTTGTTTAATATTTTTATTTTGTTGTATTTTGATTCAATTTGTGAATGTCAATATTATAATATATTTTTTCTTAACAAAAAGAAAATGGGATGGTTATTAGAATTCATATTTGCGAAAAAGTGATTATAAAATGTTTTTTAAAATTTTGTGATATGATTCATATATGTTGAAAAAAATCAATTTTTAGTTTTACCATCAATTGATTTTAAATAAAATCTAATTAAGTATTTTTTTATATATGATTAGATATTTTTTATTTATAAAATAAATCACTAGATACAATTTTTTCTACATGTTTTAATGTAGAGTAGTTTAAGGACTTTCTGAATATTATTTAGTGTTTTATTCTTTTTTTATTTAAAAGTAATAAAAAAAAACACTTTCCATTTCTTTTTGGGAAAGAAAATATAATGCTTTGTTGCATTTTTCACAAAATATATATATTTGGGATATGCAATTAAGATTTTTATATCTCATTCCAATTGAAAAGAATTCAAAATTGGAAAATTGATTTCATTACCCAATCGTAGAACTTGGCGGGGCGAGAGGGCACATTTAATTTTCCCTTTTTTAAATTATTGTACAACAAAATTACTTCTAATATTTGTCTGATGAAATGACAATGCAGATTGCTAAATTTTTAAATTTTGACAAAAAATAACCTCATTTTTTATTAGATGGATATTTCATATAAATTCGTTTTTAAATTATTGAATATAAAGTTACTAATAAACATATAAATGATTTTAATATGAATCATTGTTAAAGATTTTATAATAAAGCAGTAAAATGGTTGTCGAAATGTGCATCTATTTTTAAACAAATAAAGTGAACAATAAGTGATTATTGAATACTATTATAAATGTTGTGGTGTTTTAGATGAGTGATTAATTTTGTTAATTTTATAAAATTTCATAAAAGATTTCTTCGAAATTTGTTCATTTTTTGGAAATTATTATTATTTAGAGATAGTATTTTAGATTGTTTATTTTGTTCAATTATTAAGATCTTAGTAGTGAAAAATAAAAATATAATTATTTATTGACATATGAAATAACATTCTTTTATATAATTCGTAAAATTGTATATAACTGTAATATCTTTTATATACTAGACATCTATTTAGTATATATGTTAATGTTTGCTTTGTGTATTTTTTATTTGTGTACACATGAATGAATTAAATGACAAATAACGTGTTCGAAAACAAATTAATCGCATTTAAATAAAATCCAACCTTCATAAATGGCATATAATTCGATTTCCATATATTGTCAAATATTCAATGGCAATAAAAGAATATTTATACTCCACACGTTTGAAATTATTATAAATAATTTATATCCATACGCATTTTTTCGATAGTTAAGTACATAAACTAGATAAGCAGCTGTGAACGGTTCGGTTTAGATATTTTCATTGTACGCTTGTGTGTTCGACTAAGCTTTTTTTTGCACAGTCATATCGTCTCGTTTTTATAAAAGATATTAGCATATAATATACTTATACGGCGAACATCATTTTTAAATGGTAGGAGTGAGAAATATTAATATATTTAAATGTATTCAAATAAATATTTACTTTCTTGTACTTGAATCCGGATGGTATACTTATATTGATGAAATGCTTGGTAATTTTAAGTTCTTATAGTGAATACATATTTTAATAATGAATATTAATATCAGATGTGTATAGTATTTATGAATCGGGGAATGTTGTTTTCTAGTCTTGCGATTGTGAGATCGAATACGTCTCTTCTCGATTGACTAATTGTTTTTTATCGGGTTCTTTATATATGCATGTAAATAATTGATGTTGGTTTTTTGGTATACAAATAAATATACAAGAAAATAAATGTTTGTTGTTGATGTACTACGAGTGAAATGATTAACACGTGTAATTTTTTTTCCATATTTTGCTACCAAAGTATTTAATTTTTTTTAATTATATAATTTATTATCATAATGAATTTGTTGGAAATGTATACAAGATATATATACATATATATATATATATATATATATATATATATATATATATATGTCTGTCTGTATGTATGTATGAAGTGTTTCTGTATGTGTATATATGTACATGTACAGTCCACTTTATACATTTATTCAAAGGGACCGCAAGTTAAGGTCATTGTAAGTTTTTTCCCATATCCGTGTCCTGTTTCATATAAATAGTTCATTGTAACCGGATGTGTATAAATTTTAAAAGGTTCGATTTGTATTTCTAAGTGTATATAACGTACAAATATATATAATATACATTATATATATATATATATATATATATATATATATATGTGTGTGTGTGTGTGTGTGTGTGTGTGTGTGTGTTTGGTTATATTGTATAGAAATTTAAATTGATTTTAATGTAAATTTCTATCATGCTTAAAAAACATCTATTTGTGTGTGTATGTGTGTGTGCGAGTATCAAATACAATATTTATAGGGTGGGGGGAAAAGAGAAAGAGTGTTTTTCTAAGCGTGATAAAAATTTGCATTGAAATAATTTTAAATTTCTATCACGCTTTATAAAACATTCTCTCTCTCTCTCTCTCTCTCTCTCTCTCTCTCTGTGTGTGTGTGTGTGTGTGTGTGTGTGTGTGTGTGTATATATAAAGGAATCTAAATAATTACCTTTTTCAAATCAATAGTTGTTTATTAAGTTGTAATGTAATTTCTTTTTTTTATTTGAATTTATAAAAATACATAAATGTAATTAACAATAAATAAAAGTTTTATCAAATGGAAGTTATATTTTTAAACTCTTAGTTTTTTATTTTTGAATCCTATATATTTTTTAGTATAGAGATATTGCATTTGTGAACAAATATTTATAACAAATTTTATTGTAATTTTATTTATTGTAACTTATGTTCTTATGCAAAATAATACATACATCTCTCTCTTCCTCTCTCTCTCTCTCTATATATATATATATATATATATATATATATATATATATATATATATATATATATATATATATAGGGAGGGAGAGAAAGAGAAGGGAAGAAAGAGATGTATGTATTATTTCGCATAAGAACATTTATATATATATATAATGTGTGTGTGTATAGAGTGATCCAAATTAGACTAAACGAAAGAAAATGGTAATAAGAAAGTAAATGTGTACTTAATTTCTTCAGTCTCAATATTATTTAAAAAACTGAAAAAAATCTTCGCACATATATAGGGGACCATCTAAATGTGATGCCTAGATTTCTGTTTTATTAAGAAAAATATGTGTATATAGGGTGGTGTATAGAGAAACATGTGTATATATTATCTTGTTTCTTTTTAATAAATCACAAATATATACGTTACATTTGGATGGCCGCCCTATATTTTATAGAAATTTTAAATCTTGAGTAACAACCAGAATTTTTAAACAATTTGTTATATTGATTTTTTTAATTTATGAGTGAAATATTTGAATTTTTATTTTTCTTATACAATTTTAAAATCTATGTGTTAATGTTGTAATATGAAATGTTGGATTTTTCAATTGGAAATTAAAGAGAAATCAGATATTCCATATTACACGGCCTGATATATATTTATTTTATCAAAATTATTGATCAATGTGGTAAATATGACAAAGTTTTAGTGAATGGTAATATACAATGATGTTTTTGGCCTGATATGTTCTGAGATAAGTTGATGAAATGATTATATGTATGTATTTATTCATGTGTGTATGTATGTGTATGTAATATAAGGGAATGCAATTTAGAGCCATTGTTAATTTTTTGATTATAGATTTTTCAACTGGGTTTAGGTAATATCATTTATTTTATAAGTCCAGAACGAAAAGTTATAGCAATTAAAAGTTAGAAAATATAAATGATGAATTTTAAGATTTTTCAAGTACGAATATAAATTAATTTATTGAATTTATCTGGTGTTCTTTCATATTAAAAAGATATAAAATAGATATAATAAGAAAAATAGACATTTTATATACAGACACACACACACAAACCACACACACACACACACACACACACACACACACATATATATATATATATATATATATATATATATATATATATATATTTATAAATTTATATAGTTAATAATAAAGTGTAAGATTAGTATAAACAATTAGTTTTAGCTTAACCAGTAACATAGAAATATTAGATATTTTTTTTAACAAAAAATTATTTCCAATAATTTTGTTGAAATTTATTTAATAAAATGATATTTTAAATTGAAAAGGCTGCTAGTTCGACATTTTACAAAGCCGGTATAATAATATAAACAAATATTGTGAACGTATTAAAGGGTAACAAGTGATCGATAAATATGTAGGAAATTAGGGGAAGTGTATATATTTTGTATGTCGAAGCTGGTTTAATGGAGATAATAACAATGCACAAAAAGTACATACAATAATCCGATAACATAAACTAAATAAATTCAATTATGGTAATAGTCTCTTGGATTATAAAACATTTTCTTGTTATTTTATTTTGACATGTACTTTCTTATTTATATAATTATTTATTATATATATATATATATATATATATATATATATATATATATATATATATATATACACACACACACATATGTATATAAGTATATATTATTATTATTATTTTGAGATAATCAATAGTTTTATTCTACAATATGGCATATGAAATGTGTTATATGATATTTATAAGTAAATAATATTTTTAATGTTTTTATATAACATGTTTATGTACATTGATACATAAACATACATTTATATACACGTGCATACATACATACATATATATATATATATATATATATATATATATATATATATATGTATATACACATACACACACACAAATATATATATATATATACACATACATATATATATATATATATATATATATATATATGTATATTTTTATGTAATTTTATACACGTCTTAAGTATTATTTGAGACAATGAAAAGCTTTATTCTATAGTATGGGAATTGAAATATGTTTTCTTATATTTATAAATAAATAATGCTTTGTGTTTTTATATATTAAAACATTTGTATGTTCATATCCATTGGTTACACAGGTAAATATATATATATATATATATATATATATATATATATATATATATATATATATAATTTTGTACAAGTTTTAATAATTAAGACAATCATAAGCTTTAGCTTAGAATGTAGCTGATGAAATATGTTGTATGATTGGATAGGTAAATAACAATTTTTAATTGTTTTTATATATTAAATCTTTTTTATGTTTACATACCCAAAACACACACACACACACACACACATATATATATATATATATATATATATATATATATATATATATATGTTTTTTTTAAGTGTGCTAGAATTTTAAATTTAATCCCTATTGTAAATTCTATCTAACTTCAAAAAATCTTTATTATAACTTTGTATATACATAAATACACATGCATATATACAACGAGGGTTTCTTAGGTTAGATAGAATTTTCTGATAGTAATTCAATTATCTTTCTATCACTCTTAAAAAAACACCTAAATTTATTAATTTATTATAAATTAATATAATTATATTTTTATTTTTTTTGCAAAGAAAAATATTTTATTTTCTAACAATATATCAATTTTTAGTTTTCTATTATATTGTCTATTTCCCTTTCAATTATATTTGGATTTTATGTACAATTTTTTACTTAAAAACTTTCTATTCTAACTTCTATGGGATATTTTTTAAGCATGATAGAACTTTTAATTGAATCTCTATCGAAAGTTCTATCTAATCCAAAAAAAACATATTTCATTATATTTTCATATATATATATACACACAGATGTAAATATAAAAAGTTTTTTTTTTAGGTTAGATAGAACTTCTGATAGGGAATTCAATTTAAAATTCTATCACTCTTTAAAAAACACCTATTTATATTTACATGTGTGTGTGTATAAATATCAAAAATATAAAACCTTTTTTCTTTATTTGTTGTTTTAACACAAATGAATTTTAACCCCAACACCACAGTAGTTTAAAATGTTCAATAATCACTTATTGTTCACTTATTATTTATAAATATATCGGATGATGCATTTAGATGGTGACGCCATCATCACCTTTTTTCTTTATTTTTGACTTTTTAAAAAACATATTTTATTTTTAATAAATAAAAAATACAAAACATTTGTAAAAATAACGTTTTATGCATGAAAAATATTTTTTTTAAAAAAAATAGGTTATAACAAAAAAAAAACAAAATTGAAAATGAGGAAACACCAAATAGATAAAATGTATATACAAAGGTATGATAAATAATGTTTTTTTAGGTTTGATAGAACTTTCGATAGGGATTCAATTTAAAGTTCTCACTCTTAAAATACATTACATATTTAGTTCTGTTTTATTTTTAAAACGACATCTTGTTTTGAATACCACTAGTTGAATGAAAATAATTTACAACATATCAATAAGGTATACAATTAGTTTGGAAAGTTTAGATTTATTTCCTTATTGTCATTTACTATCTTTCAATATCATTTGGAATTTCTATATAATTAATTCGTGAATATTAATCAAAAAAATTCCGATATTTTTCATATTTACAAAACAAATCTTTTATTTTCTGGAATTATTCTTATTGTAATTTTAAAATTTGAATATAAATATATATATATATATATATATATATATATATATATATATATATATATATATAAATAATTTACAAGTAAAATAGAATGTAAATATTCAAACATAGTCAATTTAACATACACTGGATTCTAACAATGAATTGATTGTTATAATATTCTTGTTCAGTTATAAATTATTTAGCATACAAAACGTCGAAGTTGGTTAACAAAAGTCATTGCACTTTAAATTAGCGATATCGATATAAATGTATCTTGTATATAATGCTTGCATTAAGTTGAAGTGTGAATAAGTGTTAGATATTTATTTGTTAATCCATTCATTTATGTAAATAATTTTGTTCTATATAGGCAGTTGTGTAAACGGTAGTTTCTACTTGTAGTTAAACGTTTTTATTTTTCATTTAAAATGTACTGTTAGTAAAAATATGTATTTATATACGATTATAAATTAACCTCTCAAAAGAAAAAAAACATTTATTTTTTGCTGATTAGATCAATATGTGTAGATAGCTGTATTTTCTGATTAATTTGTCATATGTATTTTTTTATGTTATTTTAATGAATTAAAATTGACATTAGATTTTTTTTTGGATATTTGATCATAATTAATTTAAAAATAAGTAGTAGAAAAGAAAGATACTGAGTTTGACATTCCAATACTCATATAATCAGTACAAACAATAATAACATCAAAAATATAAAACCTTTTTTCTTCATTTGTTGTTTTAACACAAATGAATTTTAACCCCAACACCATAATAGTTTAAAATGTTCAATAATCACTTATTGTTCACTTATTATTTATAAATATATCGGCTGATGCATTTCAATGGCGACGCCACATTACTTTTTTCTTTGTTTTTGACTTTTTAAAAATTGTTGTTTATTTTTAATAAATAAAAATTACAAAACATTTCTAAAAATATTATTTTATGCATGAAAAAGATTTTCTCTTAAAAAATAGTTTATAACAAAAAAAAACAAATTGAAAATGAGGAAATATCAAATAGATAAAATGTAATTTTCTTGTTTGTTCTTTTTTTAACTTACAATAAAAATCATCCATGACTGATTTTATTTAAAAACATTTTTCTACTAATTGGCTGAAAATTGTTCCTATTTTTTTAGTAAAACTATTACATTTCTATTTGTAATTTTGGGAATTTGTAACAATTCAGATATTTCTTATTCAGTTTTTTTGAAGAACTTTGTGATCAAGTCTTAATTTATGTTTGTGAAATGAAGTACTAATATATTTTTTGTATTTCACAAAATTTTTGACTAGAAACTTTAAAAAAATACTTAAAAATAATAAAAATGACGTTTTAGATTCTAAAGAGTAATGAAAACTTGTCCATTTTGAGTTCAAAATATAATTAAGTCTTTGATTTATCTTAATTGTTCATTAGTTTTTAAAGTTCATTTTTGTTGTTCAATTTTCATAGTCCTAATAAAATTCCAGATCATTTTTAATTACTCATCAATAACTTACATTCATCTACTTTAAAGAACATTAAAAATGAAAGAAAGAAGAAGTAGAATCAGCATTTTTATTTTTAAATAATCTTCATTTAGATTGATTGTGAATAAATTAAGTTCATAACAATAAATTATTAAATTCCAAGATAAAATCCATTTTCTGATACACAAATGCACTTAACTCAACACTACAACATTTTATAAAACTGTTCAATAGCAATTTATTTTTTATTTCAATAGCTAAATCAAATTTTTGTGGTAATCGAAATTCTATCAGCAAATAAAGTATAAAAAATACAATAAATAATTGTTAATTATTTTTATAAAATCTAGCGTTCAGGTTAATTATTCATTATTTTAAAAGTGTATTACTACAATTTCAGTTTGTAATGCTTAGAGTATTTATATACATGTATTTTTTCTACTTTATTTAGACGAGAAATAATTTTAAAAAAATTAATAGAAAAAAATGATTTTTTTAATTAAAAGTGAACAAAATCCTTTTAATATCTGATTATTACAATCTATATTCTAAAATTATTCATAAAAGTTTCTGATAAATTAATTTTTCCAGTTTATTATACAATCAACTTTCAAAAATCCAGTATCGTTGGGACTTTTGGAGTACTGAATCAGTATGTTTTTCAGATTACTACTGGTTAGATTAGCTTATATAACTTACTCAATAGTTAATCCAAAATTTTCAAAAATAAATCTTGTGTAAAAAATTCAAACAATGGCCCAATGATCTCAAGTTTGTCCATCCTCCTGCATTGCCAAAAATAATATTTAAAAAAATGCAATTATAAAACATGAGTATGACATCAGTATAAAATGATGATACTAAGAAGATATATAAAATTAAAATACACTATACTACCATAGAAACAACGTAACACATGCAGATATTCAATTCATCTTCACAAACTGTTAAATTTTCAAATATTTTTGATCGAAAAGCAATATGTGATGGCAATATGTCAATTAATTTTTTTTTAAACAATGCAAATCTAATACATGAACATGCTGTAAAGATAAATAATATTTCTTCACTTAAAAGTGACAGAATTCTTAGATACACACAAAGAAAAGCATGCAGATACGCATTGAAGTAATAAAATAAAAAAAAATAGTTGACCATTAGTTGGAGATGCATTAACTAACGATAAGAAAATACACAAGAAATTGCACTTGCGGAATTTATGTCTGAATTAGCGCTGAAACCGGATTACTGTATAATTTTTAACGACTGTATAATTTTTTGAATTTTTGAACAGTATTTGTAATCATCAAGTGTTTGATATGTGTTATATTGATTTATTTAAAATAATATGATTAAACTTTTTACTGTATGATTTTTTTAAAGATTATTGAAGAAAATGTGATGTTCAGTGACATGTGATATGAAATCTGATTTCAATTTTTGATAAATTGGTCAACAGTTCAATGTGCTCATTAATTGGTAGTGATCATCTTTCTTATATATACACGTGTATAAAATTAATTGAACTCAATAGTAATTATATACATATTTGTGTATGTATGTGTATGTATATACATTTACATATGTATAAATCTTATGAAAATTATTTTTTTTAGTTTAATTGATTGTTAATATTCATAAAGTGTACAGATGATGCATTTATTTCATTTCGAAGAGAAGTGCTATTTTAATTAATGCAATTAAATAAAGTAGGCATTAATCGTTTACGAGTTGTTAATAGAAAAAATCCACTATACATTAACATTTTATGATTATTTTTTGAAGACGATCGTCTCTTCCATTTATCATATTTCCATTGACAATAAGTAATATAAACAAATTTCATTATCCATCCACAATAAGCTTTTACTTATATTAAAAAACATACCTAAATGTTCATAAATTTCATATCGGAATTTTATGTATTTATCAGGGTAAAATTTTACTACAACGTTTTGATTTATGTATTTTGCACAAGTGTATTAAATTAATGTATTATTCTATTTTTTTGATTTGACGAAAAGGATATGTGTACAAGCAAGCTTTTATTTGTCACGATATTAGATTTATGGTCATAAATTATGAGTACTAAATTTTTTCTGTAAGAAAATAACAGGTTTATATTTTTGGTATAAATATAATCAATAATTCTTTAATTTAGTTCAATGACATTTAAACTATTGTATTGATTTATTGGAGATTTGATGACCTTTAAAGTATTGTCAATTAATTCTACTCTGTTTATTTATCTTCTATTCATTTTTTGATTTTGACATCATTGATTCTTATTGAATAAAATAATGATAGTTATGAAAGTGATATAACCAATAAAATTTGTGATGCCTTTTTTAAAACAATTTTTATAAAATGATAAAAAATATAACACATTTTAAAAATATAAAAGTATAATCTAAATAATTTTCATTTATTTTTTTATATAAATTGAAAATTAATTAAATGTTCTATCATGGATTGAGCAAATTGAGATTTATATGATTTAAATTCAGAGTTAATTAAACATAAGTCATCAGGTTTCAAAATTTGATTACTTTTCATTTTTATAAAAATACATTTCAATATAATTATCATTAATACGTATTCACAGTTGCAATTTTTATGCTTAATTTATTTAGAATTTATTAGAATTCAGTTCATATTTTTTTGATACCCAAATTATTTTATATTTATTTTTCAATTTATTAATAACAAGATTTTCTTGCTGAAATGAACTACCGTCCCAACACTATAAGATATTGAAAAAGTGTTTAATAATTAATTATTGTTATTTTATCTATTTATAAGTTTGATATGCGTTTTGAGTGATGGCAATGCATTATAAAATCATAATACCAAATACCTAATATTAGGTCTACAGAAAATTTATATTTTTTTTAGTAAAAAAATGTGTTTTTTTAATGTTTAGTAATATTTAATTAACAATATAATTCCCATTAACATCGACAATGTCTTTTTATCTTGTTGGATGTTTTTTAATTCCTCTTTAGATGTTAAAACCATCCAGTGTTTTTTCACATCTCCATCTTTATTAAAAAAATCTTTTCTTAAAACTTTTTTATTAAAAGAGTTTTAAGGCAAATAATGTTCATATTAAATGTTATTTTATGTGGTATTCAATAAAATAAAATGTCAGTAAAGACTATGTACAATTTATTAAAATGTTGGATAATATTATATAGGCTATTTTTACATGAAACTACTAAACTGGAGATATGAAATCCGAGTACAATAGAACACTGTATCGTTATAACATTATCTATATCTATTATTTGTTTTCGAACTATCGATAATTAATTCTTTCCAACTCGAATTTTGAGAACACTTGAAGAAAATACACATATTAATAAGCCAGATTGTGATACTTTTCAAGAAGGAAACACTCGAGATTCAAGTTGTGTGTACAAATAATTAATAGTATTAATATGTTTTAAGTGATGAATGAAAAACTGAATCCATTGCCACTGTTGAGAGTGAAACGAAAAGAAAATAATGTATGTGTGTGGGATGTTCGGTGAATGAAATAGTAGTGTATTCGATCTTAAGGTATATGGGTTAAGTGCTTCTCGAGAGAATTGATGTTCTTTGATCTTTTTTGGAGCCGTATCATTAACAAATTCATTTATTATAATAGTCTATTCGCTTTGATGAACATTTACATTTATGTTCTATTTTTTTCTTATGTTTTCATTTAGAGTTATATCAATATGAATTAAATATTTAAAAAAATGATGTTTTTTAATACACATTATTATCCAAGCATCAATTATTAATATAGGCTCATCTAAATATGACGCCTAGATATGTGTTTTATTTAAAAAAACATGTATATAGAGTGGTGTATAATAGGGAAATATGTGTATAGTTTTTTTTTGTTACTTTTTAATAAAACAATTCTAGGCGTCACATTTGGATGAACTTATATTATTTGTTTGTTATTGTGGCAAATTCACTTTAACATAAATGAATTACTCAGTCCACATATTGCAAGATTTTATGAAATGGTTTAATAGTCATTTATTGTTCTTTATATTTACTAATTTGTATTTCAATTACTTTACTGCTATCTTCAGACCGTTGTTTTATAAAATTTAGATTTTAAATAGTGCTCTGACAGTATGGTATAACTAGTGAAAATCAAATGAGATAATAAAGTGATTGTTCAGATAATAAAGTGATTGTTCGAAAATTTTATAAAATGTTGTAATGTTGGGGATAAGTGATTCATTTGTGTTAAAATCAATCATTAACGCTGAGAAAAAGAATATGAAGATTAATTATCTTTCAAGATGACAATACATTTGTATTTGTCACAAAAATGTGTGTAAAGGTAACAGTTGTTGTTTTTTTGTTTTTTGACTACACATTATATTTTATAATACATAGTGTGTGTGTATTTATATATATATATATATATATATATATATATATATATATATATATATATATATATATTTTTAGGTTAGGTAGAACTTTCTATGATAGAGATTAAATATATAAAGTTCTATCACAATATATAAAACATTATACGTATGTATGTATGTATGTATATATATATATATATATATATATATATATATGTATATATATGTATATATATATATATATATATATATATATATATATATATATATATATATGTAAACATATATATATTTTGTAAGACATTTCTTTCCATAAATTTTCTTACATCTCTGTCTCATCAATCCATGAGTCTTTCCATGGGTTTTTTTATGTGTCTAGATTTGTAATTAAAATATATGTGTATATATAGGTGTTTTTTAAGCGTAATAGAACTTTAAATTGAATTCTTATCGAAAGTTCTATCTAACCTTAAAAACACCTTTTATCATAATTTTATATATACGTACACGCATGTATATATATAATCACATCATAAAGTCCATATCAATCCACTATTGGACGAAATCCTCAATGAATGATACCATTCACTGGTATTTGGTCATATTTACCACGCTGATCAGGCGGATTGGTGAAGATTTTTTATTCGGGGTTTATTCCCTTAATTTTTCGACAGTTATTTTTTTACAAGATGAGGTTGTCGACCTTCATGCTCAACCCTCAAAAGTGAGTGACTCTCTGACTGGGAATCGAACGCAATATCCCGCATGACACGCGGTGATGCAAACCACTGTGCTACTCAGTCGATATATATATATATATATATATATATATATATATATATATATATACATACATACATACATACATACAAATATATAAATATTCATTAATTTTATTTCATGCACTTAAGAGGTGTAGATTTAGAAATTGAAAAATATTTCTGTCTGTATATTTTTTTAAAAATTTTTGGTGGAATAAAATTTCATTTTATATATATATATATATATATATATATATATATATATATATATATATATATATATATATATATAATGCTAATTTATATTTTTCAAGTTTGTTGTATTCTTATCCTTCAATTCGTACAATTGATTTCATAAAATAATATATTTTTTATTTATTAATTATTTTGAACATATAAAAGGAGTTCCTATGGTGATTTTTCTTTCATTTTCTTTGATTTTTACATAACGTTTGTCTCAAAAGTATACCAGTTTTGATTATATAGGCAATATTAATAGCGATGTGTTTTAAAATAGTGCTTTTTTCATTAACACTTTATTTACAATTTTTTCAATTTAGTTGAAATTCAATGTATGTATCATGAAACAAAGACAAAAATTAAAGAAAATATTTCAAATGTTGAATGTACCTTATAGGGAGAAATATTTATCAAGTGTAACAGTTTCGGAGCGGAATAAAGGTAATCATTGGAAGTTATGGATGTCTTTCTTCAAAAATTATACCGTCATTGAGAAGACTGAATTTCTTTGGAAGAAATGTATTTTAAATAATAAATAATAAAAATCAGAAATTGGTTTTTAATCAAATATAGGATTTTTTTGGGGCATATCATGTATTCGAGATATTCAAAAAGTATATGTTGTGTAGTTTTCTTTATACAGGTGGCCCAAATAAGACTGATGATGAACCTGGACTAAAGGTTATATCCATTAGTTTCATTTAGGTCACTTATTTTATCTGAGTATTGCTTGTATTTTTTCTTATCGTCTGTTTTACATGTGTATTTCTTTCTCTCTCTCTCTCTCTCTCTCTCTCTCTCTCTCTCTCTATATATATATATATATATATATATATATATATTATGTATATATATATATATATATATATATATATATATATATATATATATACATACACATACACACACACACACACACACAAACATACATATATACACACATATTTAATTTGGTATTTTTATACTAGATTATAGGATTTGTGCTTCCAGAGTTCTGTAGTATTGGCTTTATTAGACAAATAAATTAATTTTCTATATACTTGTAATTCGTAATTGTTCTCATTACAAAGTTTCGACTTTTACGAGCTTTGTTTACAATATTGGTAACATACCTTTCGTACAATAAAGATGATTGTAATATAATACATAAGTATTTACACGAATCAGTGGTTGCGATTTCTACTTCATTGATTAGGAATGAAAAAACTATAAATGAAGACAAGTTGTGAAACATTTACATTTTAATTTACTCGAACAACTTGTGTACACGTTATTAATTTTATATCAAAAGATATTCAAAATTAAACTTAATCGTTGATTTTTGGTTAAGAAGTTTGATATTTCGTTGTTTTTAAAAATTGTTTTTTATATATTTTTTTTAAAACTGATAATTATTAAATAGGTATTTTGTAATAATAGCTGTTGTAATGTATTCGTTAGAAAAATTACAAGAATTAGAAGATTTTTGGTATATGTTCATACATACATATTTTTGATATAATTAGGCATTTTTTATCCTCGGTATTTTTTTGAATACATATACATATATACATACATATGTACATATATATATATATATATATATATATATATATTCCAGCTACAATATTTTTCTATCCTTCCTCGTAAAGGTCCGTGCGACTCTTGGTAAACTTGACCAGCAAGAGTCATCTCGGTGGCTTGGAGCTCCCCCTGGTCAAACGTTTTGCAACAGTTTCAGTGGAGCACTTTGTTCCACTGGAATTTGAGATAGGCTCCTATTGTGCATTCCTTTCTATCCATGCGACGTTCAGACATTACCTCCAGGCTGCGCGACTAGAGGCATTACCTCCAGGTACCCCTCTAACAACTATCTTCTAGGTTATTTTTCTATCCACTGCTGCATGAAGGCTTATTCTAAAATTTTCAGTTATGCAATGTCTTTTTCTTTCTTTTGACTTTGAAGAAGTTCTCATATTTATCCTTTCTGTTCATGGTAATTTTTGGATCTTTTCATACACTCTGATTTTAAATTTGTAATTTCTCATATTCAACGATGGACTTCTCTTTTTATTATATAAACAGCCTATTTCCATTTTAAACACTCTTGTCATAAAGTCCATTATTTTGAATTCTTTCAAATATTTCTGCTTTTCAACCTTGTATTATTTTTCATATGTATTTTTCCTTGTTTATTTAATTGAGCTTTCATCATCATATCATGTACTTTTCCTTGCTAACATTCATTGGTATTTTCATATTTATTCGGGGTTTACTCCTTCTCGACAGTTATTTTTTACAAGATGTTGTTTCATTATTTTGTCCCGCATGGCACGCGGTGGCTGTTGATTATATATATATATATATATATATATATATATATATATATATATATATATAAATGTTTTTTTAGGTTAGGTAGAACTTTCGATAGGGATTCAATTTAAAGTTCTATCACGCTTAAAAAACACACTCTCTCTATATATCCTTATTTTTAATCAATTTTTATCAACTTTTTATCTTATATTTGTTAGTGTTGTATTTTTATCACAATTTACTTTTCTTATTATATAATAAAAATAATTGTCTTACGAAATGCAATATGAGAAATAGTAAAAATATAATTTATTTGCATTGAACAATATTGATTATGAAAAGAAGATAAGATTGTAGTTCTTACATAATCAAATAAATGTATTCATGTGTTTATATGTATAATTACTTAGCTTTTAATTAAATGCCAAGTATTAATAAAATTTGTAGAAATGTTTGTAAGAAAATTGTTTAGTCTCGACGTGTTTGTTCTTTCTGTAAAAGTACAAGTACGCAAACAGAAGTACAAAAAATAAGCCATGTTTATAAAATAACTACACAAAATAATACACTATAATACCAACGATTTCAGTTGTAAAATCGCCGTTGTTCGGAATATATATTTTTTGTACGGAGTAAAGAAAGTGTTATAGGTGCGGCAATGGTGTATTGAACATATTGTAATTGGGTACAATACTTGTTATGACAAACCCAAATTCTATATTTACATTAGCATTAGTAATATTAAAGTACACATTAGTCGAAAATTTTATCGTGTCGTTATTAGCAGTACGGTTAAATAAATTTAGTACATAATAGCATTTATTCAATGTTCAATTGGTAATTTGGCGTTTTATCAACGAATTTCAAACGTGTTCTTTTATCGATTCATTTAACTAATGAATTATCTTTAAATCAATATATTATATCAATATATATATATATATATATATATATATATATATATATATATATATATATGAATGATGTTGGACATTGACTCAGTAATTAATTTCCTGTAATGTACAGTTTTGTAAAAACAATGAACGAGAATATTTTTACGATTTTAATACTTCTGCTCCATTGTTATTAATAATTTATTTCAATATACATATATATATATATATATATATATATATATATATATAAAGTATTTTTTTTATCGATGGAAAAAGCAATAAAATAATATTAAATAAGAAACGTATAAGAACTGTCAATAATTCATTTATACAAATTTAACCTTGTACCTAAAATCCTGTACGTTCGATTGCACAGATTCAACCATCATAAATGAAATACCGAACGACCATATCGCCCTTCCATAAAATAAGGTACAGACTGTAAGTAACACTGTACCAAAAATATACCAATAAAGCAATTGCATTCCGAAGTTTAGCTGCACGGATCGAATTCGGTAAGTCGTAAATGTCACGCTGTGAATTAACATTGCCGGCTGGAAATAATCCTCGGAATTATAATGAACTTTAAAATATTACGTTTTTCATAGAATTTCGACCAGCATTCTAATGTGAACGTATGATTGATGTTCGGTGGAAAAATGCTTTTATTTATTTTTTTAATAACATTATGAATGAAATTAGTGTTTGTACATGTATGTATATGTAAATATATGTATGTATATGCATGTTTAAGCATGTGTATATATATGCATGTGTATGTATATGCATGTGTATGTATATGCATGTGAATGTATATGCATGAGTATGTATATGCCTGTTTATGTATGTGCATGTATATGCGTATATATGCATGTGTATGTATATGCATTTATATGCCTGTGTATGTATGTGTATGAATATACATGTATATGCGTATATATGCATTTATGAATGAAATTGCTGTGTGTATATGTATGTATGAATGCATGTGTTAGTATATGTATGCATATCTATATGTAAACATGTGTATACATGTATATGCATGTGTATTCATTTGTATACATGTACATGTAAGTGTATATATTTATATGCATTTATGAATAAAATTATTGTGTGTATATGTATATATGCATATGTAAGTATATTTATGTATATGTATAGGTAAGCATATGTATACATGTATATGTGTGTGTGTGCATGTGTATGCATGTATATGCGTTTATGAATAAAATTAGTGTGTGTATATGTATGCATATTTAAGTATATGTTCGTATATGTAAGAGGATCGTTTGATAATATGCTAAAAAAGTAAGAAAAACTAAATTTAAAAATGTAATTAATTAATTAATTAAATTAAACAATAAATAAATTTACTATACATATCAAACGAACCTTCTTATATATATATATATATATACATACACATACGTACATACATATATACACACATACATTCAGAAATGTACATAAATACAGCAGTGATGTGACGATCTCAAAAAGGAAATTTTATATTCACTTGGGTTAATCAAATTTTTGTAACAATCAAATACAATAATACAACAAAATTTTATTTCAAAATGTCTATTTATTATCAATAGAATTGTTTAATAAATTTCTAAAAAAATGATAAAAAATAAAAATTAAATAAAATTTAACGAAGTATAAAACATTATCAAATTTATTTAAATGTGATTAATTTACTCCAAACAGTGTTTACTGAAAAAAAAACGATAATTTTGGTTTGATTAATATAGGATTGCTTAAATAATACTGAAGATATTAGACATACACTTACTTTTTTTACTAATTTATCTTTATGAAATTTCTTTCTTCCACTATTTCCTTTAACATATTTTTAAGTAAGGTTTCTAGTCTTTAATGTATTCTTCTTTCTGCAATCTCTTCTCATATACTGTTTTATTTATTCAGTCTTATTTAGGCTAGCCTACATTTTATACTTTCAGAAAAAATGTTTTTTTCTTTAATGTGTCTCAAAATAACTGTTTAAATAAAACAGTTCGTCATTAAGTCCTCGTTAAGTGATATTTGGAAGCTTCTGAAGTTTAATTTTATAACTCTTTATCTAGCAAAGATGCAACACTTCTTAGGAAGAAGAATATTTAGAATGTTGAGTGTTAGGTACAGAGGCCTATGATTCATGATGTTTTTGTTATTAAATTTGGTGCGAGTGGCTAGAGTTGAAAAAAGTTCGTGGATCTGCGAGATAAAGACGCGAATCTTACGATTCGTGGCCTCTTCTTAATCGGCGATTGAGGTAATAATTAAATTGTTAGCTACAACCAAAAATTTTAAAAAGGTCTTATAGAAAAAAATGTGGTGTTAAATGGGTTTATAAAGACGATAAAATGTAGTTACATAAATAATTAAAATATCTAAAGTTGTAAAAAAAGTAAATAAATACAGACAGAGTAATAAATGATGAAATGTTTCGAAGAATAAAACAAAATAAATAAAACAGTATACGAGAAGAGATTGTAGAAAGAAGAGTACATTAAAGAATAGAAACCTTATTTAAAAATATTTTAAAGGAAATAGTGGAAGAAAGAAATTTCATAAAGACAAATCCAGATAATTACATAATCAGGATTTACCAATTATAGAAATATAAAAGAAATGAGGATAGAGGGAACTATAAAAAGCTGAGAGAAACCAATCACAATATTGATGATTGGAAATTTTTTTTTAAATTTGAAATAGTGTTTTTATGCCTGAAGTACTGTTGAAATTACGTGTTTCATTAAAGGATCGATCCAAGTGGAAGGTTTTGTGACAGGCCTTCGTTAAACAGTGAATAAAAAGTGCAGTTTTTGATTCTCTTTCTCTCTCTCTCTCTATATATATATATATATATATGAGGGTCGTTTGATAAGTGTGGTAAATTTATTTATTGTTTAATTTAATTTAATTAATTAAATTAAATTTTTCAATTTCGTTTTTCTTACTTTTTTACCATACTTATCAAATGATCCTCGTATATATATATATATATATATATATATATATATATATATATATATATATTTATAAAGTATGAGTAATAAACCAGCAAAAGACAATTTGAATTAATTCGATCTGATAATAAAATCTCATAATGTCATTTCAATACAATTACAGTTATGATATTATTTTAATCATCGATCAAACGACCACAAAAACGACACCCATTGATTTCATCCCTTAAAACGTACGGAATCGTTTATACATAGGGCGTTGTTAACCCTCGCCTCTCTACAAATCTATTGTAAAAATAAACATATACCGCATATCTGATAGAGACACTTGCCTGAACATAATCAGACTCCACCCTATTTAGGACCACACAAGTCATTCTATATGATTTACCTGTGGTGCTTGCATACTAAATAAACACTTTTGTGGATTTAATAAATGCACTCAAATAAATATTTATCTCTTTTTGTTCGACATCGAACGAATCACTGGACGTATCTTTACACAAATTTACAGAGAAATGTCTTATGAGGTCGATGTATGTACATCATTCCGAATATGTTTCGAATAATTTATTGATATTTTCTGCAATAATCGACTAGATATTATTTATAACTGTGTTGTGGTTGGTGGTACAGATATGCTATTAGTAACTGTCGATTATTAACGACAGCAGATTTATAAATTAATTATTCGCAATGAAGAATTAATTAAAGTATATGTTAAATATTGATGTTAATATTTCACCAGTTGACATTCAAAATTTTTAACAAGCTGTATTTGATTATGTGACATTTTTCTTAAGCGAAATATATATATTTTTTAGAGAATGTAATTATCGAATTAGTCTTTTGTTGTTATAGTCATTAATTTAATTTATTTGTTAGAATATAGAACAATTTTTAATTTTGGTGCTAATCAAAATGGAAAAAAATATTTCTAACTAAGTGAATGGGAGTTTATAATTAAAATTTGAATAAGAATACACAAGTATGAGAAAATAGATTTTTTTTCTTTTTGTAAACTTTTCTAAGTTTTCATCATTTAATTTGCGTTTATATATCATTATTTATTTTGAAATTGTGAATTTATTTTCACATAAATGAATTATCACCTCAACATCTCAAGATATTGAAAGTGTTCAGAAATTATTTATTATTCATTTTATAAGCTGAAACGCATTTCGATTGTAATGACATCATCATCACAGTGCTGTGTTATAAAATCTATCAGATTTTATAATGCAGCACTTTAATGATTGCCATTGCTACCAAAATGTATATCAGATTATATAGGGTCATCCAAATGTGACGCATAGATTTGTATTTTATTAAAAAGAAACATGTGTATAGGGTGGTTTATAAGGAAACATGTGTATAGTTTCTTTTTAATAAAACACAAATCTAGAAGCCACATTTGGATGACCATATATAAAGAAAATTGGCAATAAATAATTATTATCATATGGTGTTGAGGTGATTATTTATTTATAAGAAAATGTATTCACCTTAGTTCTAAAATAAATAATGATAAATGAACTTTTTTCATATAAATGTAAAATAAATTTTGAAAATTTGACAAAATTACAATAAGAAAAAATGTATTGTCTTATGTTCATATTCTTGCTGCGTTAAATAAGTATCCTAAATTATACTGAAGGGTTTAGACATACATTTATTTCCTTACAATCATTTACTATCCTTCAGTCTCATTTGAGCCATCTATATAATATAGGATCCTAGATTTTATAATGCAACGTTTTATCGATGATGCAATAACCATTGAAATACATATCACCTTTTAAGCAAATAAAACGAACAATAAGTGATGATTGAACACTTCTATAAAATCTTAAGATGTTAAGGGTGAGTGAGTTAATTTGTCTTAATTATTTGGTTTATCTTGTACAAACAGTACAAGAATATTTTAATAATGTAATATTTGAATAGTAAAAAAACTTTTAAAGAAATTGACAAAAAAATATTTATCTCTAGTATTTTTTTCCAATTATCAATTTTATAGTTGCTTTGTCTCAACTCTCCACAATTTTCTATTGTTCCTATAATTATTAAATTCTGTGCCTCTCTTTATTCGTTTGATATGGTTAAGTCTGTTTTTATTTATATTTTTTTGATTCCGCCATTTCAATATACTTATAAGTAAAATATTGTGTTTTAATAAATATTTTATTAGTCTTACTTTTCATTTTATAATCTTCCTCCATTTCCGTTTACCTAAACACTATTATTTGTTATTTTGTCTACCCATAGAAATTTTTCAAACGTTGCTTAACTAAATATAGGATGATATGAATGAGAGTGAAGGGTTTAGACATATCTTTAATTATTTACTAACATTTACTTTTATTTATTATTCTTCAGTCTCATTTCAACCATCTTATATAATAGATTAAATAAAACAGTTTGTCATTTAATAACATTAAATGTTTTTTTCGGAAATCACTGTTTAGAATAATATTAAAATAAATGTGAAAACTTAAATTTCACTTTATTTATCTATATAATATCGTACATTTTTCTATAACACATCTTTAGTATCAACATCATCAGCTTCTCTCAATCCACTCCTGGATGAAGACCTTTTCCAAAATTGTCCACTCCGATCGATCCATCAGTTCGATGAATTTCCTTATTTTTTGTGTTCCATCTATCCATGGGTCTCTTTCTAAGTCTTTTATGAAATTTCCAATTTATACAGTATTGTATAATTTATAAAAATCCTTTGATAAAAAATTCATTTCATACAGTATAAAGTTTAACATTAGAGATTCACCTATACACAAATTATTTGGATCAAGTTTTTCAACATTTTATAAGAGGGATAAATAATCGCATATTATTATTAATTTTGTTCATTAACACGTTGAGGACGGCGCAGTTTTTTCTATGTCGCTTCATCGGGCGGCAGTAAAAATCGTACTTTGCTGAACCATTCGCGTGTGAGCCACCAGTGGTACACACCGTCCTCAACGTGTTAATGTACGTTTTGATCAATATACTATTATGATAAAAGGAATTATAAATTCACTTCTATAATTTTTTTTCTTGATAAAGTGACTAATTCATTTTTAATATAAATATATAGTAATTTTATAGTTTATATAGAAATTACTTGATTGAAGATTATGTATGTTAAAATATAAGAAAAAATTAACCAGATGATAGTTATTTGTCTTTAGTTGATATAAATGGTTGAAGTTAAGTGAATAAGTAAGTCAAACTCTCTATTTTTATTGCGAATATAATTTTAGTACGGTATAGCATGAAGTTATTTATTAAATGATTGTTTATAACATTTATTGAGATTCGATGTGGACTCATTTCTATGTGAATTGAAATGAAAAATGATTGTTGGATTTTGTACATAAATATGAAATACTATAAAGGAATTTCATGGATGAAATTTTATAAATATTTAAAATTGTTTTAAATATTTATAAATAAATAAATTTTTGATTTGATAGTTTGATAATAGTTCTTAATTTTTTATTCTGGGTGTATTGTATGAACGAATTATTACACATTTATCAATCTGTGTATGTGTGTGAAAATATGAAAAGCGTCGGTACTAATCCATGTCTAAATGTTTTTCTTATTCATTGTACGGATAAATTATACAATGTACAAAAGGAAGTATATCAGCAACGGTTTTTTCTTGTGTCGCCCCTCGGCCAAATCACAATGAAAACAGATAGATTGTGCGACAGACACGTCGTCGTGCACATAAACGTGACAGCGATGGCGAGTTGACGGGTGAAGCGGGCAGAGCCCCGCGAGTGTCACTATGATCTCTGCGTGGGACGGACGACATTTATAAATCTGTCATAAATAACTCAGCGGGGCACGCGTGCGCGGGACGAGGGAGGGGCGACAGGGGGCACAGCGACCCCGGTGAGGAATTGATTTATCATGGCGCCCCCGCTGTACCAACATAACATTCAGATAAGTGGCTGCATTTTAATATTGTCACCAGATTATTTATAAAGTTAATTTGAATATTCGGACACCGTGGCTTCCAAATGAACGAAAATATTTATGAATATATTTACTTTTTTATGTATAGTAACAGCCCCTAAAATATCTATCTTAACGCATATTCATTCATAGACTCTTGAATATGTTATACATACAGCGGAGACTTGAATGCTGGTGTACACTATTGTACTTAATTGTCTGCCATGTATACTAATATATATATATATATATATATATATATATATATACATACACATACAGACACACACATGTTTAAGTATGTATTATTATAAACTGTTCCCAGAAAAAGTACTTCCTTTTTAAATATTATTGTTTATCGTAGCTCCAAGAATTTAAATTGAAGATTAAAGATGCTTGATCTGATTATTATTATTTTTTTAAAAAAATAAAGTATTGAAGATTTTTTCATGTTAATTTTTTTCACCTATTTATATAATAGGATTTTTTTAAGTGTGATAGAACTTTAAATTGAAATTAAACACATACTAATTGACCGAATTAAATTTCATGTCATTGACTGGCATGTCTAAGAATCTTGGAGAAACAAGATTAGATTTTTTCAAAATTTGATTTCAAGATTTGGAATTTTAATATATATATACACACATACAAATATATCTATTTAACTATTATTATATGGAGATATATGAGATGTATCAGAATTTGGTTTTCGTGTCGTAGTTTAGTCTTTCGATATTTATTTATTTAAATATTGTTGTATTTATGTATTTTTATTAACAAGTAAAATTGTTTTTATTTGATAGGAAAAATAATATTTACAATTTTCATATTTTTTTTAGTATTAGATATATTTTTTATACAAATTAATTATTGCTCCAACACCACAATACATTATTAAGTGTTTAGTAATTATTTACTATTCACTTTGTTTGTTTATAACAATGATAAACTGATACGCATTTCGACAGCAATGCAATTATTATCAGAGTGCCATGTTATTTAACTTATTATTTTGATAATATTCGAAAGATCATTTTATAGCATTAGTATTTAAAAATAATTTCGAGAATTCTCTCAGTCCAATTTCGGGTTACTTTTTCAAGCAATTGGGACCTTATGACCCCAATAATGTGTTATGTTGGCTTCTAATGCTTCAATCGTTGCTGGTTTATTAGTATAAACCAGAGACTTCACATATCTCCAAAGAAAATAATCCAGAGGCGTCAAATCACACGATGGTGGAGGCCAATTCATAGGTCTATTTCTGGAGATAAAGTTATCGTTGAATTTTGATTCACTAACTCAATTGTTTTGGTCGAAGTATGGCACGTGGCACCATCTTGCTGAAACCATATCTCTTCCGGATCGATGTCATGCAAATTTGTAAACAAATAATCATTGATCATCGTTCTGTAACGTGGATCATTTTATTGTGTTATAAAATCTAATAACACAATGCTTTGATGATGGTGACTCGCTATCGAAATGCGCATTAGGTTATTGTTGTTATAAACAATAAAGAGAACAATAAGTAATTATTGAATACTTTATAATATTTTGTGGTGTTGGGGTTGATAATTTATTTGTGTGAAAAAAATATTTGAAAAAATTAAGTATTTGAATTTTTCAAAATTAATCATATAATGGATCAATTTGAAATATTCGAAATATTATTATTAAATCATATTCATACAGTATTTTATAGAAATCGTTTATAAAGTACTATAACTAAAAGTTTTCGACGTTAATTGTTACCACTGTCAGAAACTTTTATCTGTTCGCACATAGAAACTTACCAAAAAGGACAATATTTACAAAGTTACGCTAATATTGATGCACGTGTTAAACACTGCCGACCTTTCATGGAATGTGTTTGTGTGTGAGTGCATACACACATACTTACGCACACAAATATATATATATATATATATATATATATATATATATATATATATATTTCTTAATTCAGGTAACTTTTAAGTACTGGAATATAGCAGATTAAATACCATGCTGTATATTTAGTTTTTACCTATATAATAATTTCAGAAGATACCTGAAAAGTAAACAAAATTGATATTTAGTTATACTGAAATGCTTTTTGTCATTTATTTTTTTTTCTGATAAATAAAATCTTTTTATTGTATTTGAAAATGATTTTAAATAGAAACATTATTTTATAAATTTCAAAAATATAATCATTACTCATACAAAAATCGTTTTAAATTCAACCAAGTTGATTATATTACTCTTGTATATTTATTATTAGTCAGAGATAAAATATTCCAAACAATATACCTGTCTAATATTTCTATAAAACGGTTTACCTTTTTTCATATCATTAGAAACCGTCATTACATTCTCATGTTTAATGTTCTAATTTTTATATTAAGTGAATATTTACAGAGTAAGTGTGAATTCTTCCATATTTATGTAAGCAAATACTTAGCTTGAAAAATATGTAAGTGGTTATGCTAATTTATGTTCATGGGAATATAATTTGCTTATATTAATGATAGACGAAAACTGAATAAATCTACGGAATTTTAAATACGATTTTTATGGACAGAATCCAGTATTTTATTTTCAAATCAGTTGATGTTTAGTATAAATTTAGATTTTTTAAAATTTATAGTTTATACAATAATATATACGAGGGGTTGTTCAACTTTATGTCATTGACTGTCATGTCTAAGAATCTTGCAGAAGCAAGATTCGATTTTTTCAAAATTTGATTTTAAGATTTGGAATTTTAATATATATACACACACACACAAATGCATACAAATATATCTATTTAACTATTATTATATGGATGGAGATGTATGAGACGTACCAGAATTTGGTTTTCGTGTTGTAGTTTAGTCATGTTTGATTTTTATTTATTTACATATTGTATTTATGTATTTTTATTAATAAGTAAAATTGTTTTTATTTGAAAGGAAAAATAATATTCTCAATTTTTATATGTATTTTTTTTAGTCTTAGATATATTTTTTATACAAATGAATTATTACTTCAACAGCACAATATATTCATAAGAGTTCAGTAATTACTCACTGTTCGCTTTGTTTGTATATAACAATGATAGACTGATATGCATTTCGACAGCAATACAATTATTATCAGAGTGTTATTTAATTTATGTATTTCATATATTATTATTTTTATTGTTGAGCAATTAAGTCAGTTAATAGAAATCCTAAAAATTAAAATAGTTATTGACAATAATTACAAATAATTTGGAAAATATAATGACTGTTATGTTAATTTATAGTAAATTTATTATTAAATATATGAAGTCTAATTATGTTTTCATATTTGGATAAAAAATTAATCATTGTAGAATATGATTTTTCATTTTTGTGCAATTGAATTAGTCACTCTAATATATATTTTATTTATTTTTTGCAAACTTTATTTGTTAATATTAATAGAAAGTATGGAGTCAGGGTAGTATTAAAAGAATTAAACTGTTTTTGTTTGTGTTATATTTTCCTTTTTATAATTTTTGATATAAATTATTATTTTTTTTAAATATAAATTGTTATGTTGTTATCAAGAATTGATATTTTTTTTTCAATGAGTTTTCAATAAATATATATAAATGTAAATTAACTCAGATATATTTCATTAAAAAAATACATCAGCAACAATCAGCAGCATTTTTAAGGATTTCTGGATGAAAGCTTTATTTCATAAACATTCCACTTTGACTGATCCAATGCTGTTCTCTTCTAGTCTTTTTCGATGAATTTTCTTATATTTCTGTCGCATTTATTTAAAGGTCTCTTCCTGGCTATTTTTCATTTATCTAGGTTCTCAATTAATGATTTATAATTTATATAAACCTCTTTCTATTCAAAACTGGATGAAAGCCTCTGTAAAAACTTTTCATTTCGGTTTTTCTTTTTTATTTTATCTTAAGAATTTTTTTCATGTTTCCATTTCATCCATTAATGGCAGTCTTCGTAATCTCTTTTTATCTCTAAGCATTTATTCTTCTTGTATATATGGGATCATCCATAGATTTGTGTTTTATTAAAAAGAAACATGTGTATAGTTTCTTTTGAATAAAACACGAATCTAGGCATTACATTTGGATTACTCTATATTTTAATTTTTCGCTTGTATTTTTTTTTGATCTATTCGATTCTCTTTTCATCTCTATGTTATTCCTAATATTCATCTTTCGATATTTCTTGTATTATTGGAAACTGTTGAATTATTATAGCATTTAAAACTCACATTTCATTACCATAAATGAAATCAGATAAGATATATTGATTAAAAACTCTTTTCTTTAAACACAAAAGAATATTTGACTTTTATATGAAAATTTCTTCCAAATTTTATTTTCTATTCACTTCATCTATAAATATTCCTTTAGTATTAACGAGTTGTCACAAATATAGATAATTTTCAACTTTTTTTATTTCTATTTCTTTTAGTTCGATTCTTCTTAGACCTGAAAATTTACTGAACGTTACTTTTTCTTGCTGAGGTTATATGCTTATATATATAAGTGTGTGTGTATGTAAAAATATAAGTAAATAAAATTTCTTGTCCAAGAAAACGGTAAAATTAATGTAATTAACTAAAAAATATATTAAAATATTTAAAATTAATGGAAGTTTTGGTTACAGTGTACTTTTTTCCATTATCCAATAAGTAGTATCAAAATTTTTTATTTCGATGAAAGACTAATATTAATTAACTTACTGTATACTAACACTACATTCAAATATATATATATATATATATATATATATATATATATATATATATATGTGTATATAAATGTGTGTACCTTTATGAATATGTGTGTATAAATTAAAAACCAATAAGTGATATATAAACGACTTATTTCAATACATCTTAAATTTTAACATGTGCATTAAAAAGTAAGCAATAGTACATTTAATTAATTAATGAATTATTTTGTTAATGCGGGTCTCAAAGTACGGTTTGTTTAAACGTAATCATTAATAAAAATTGCTTTTCTAGTGTGTTGTACATTAAATATACGGTAATAAGAATCGTTAATGAAGTTTTTTTTTTTAACAAATACTCGCGAGATGAAAACTTACGATAAGTGTATAAATATTGCGATGATAGTTTGTGTTTTAATGATATAATCAATGTAAATTTCATCGGATTATTCGACGATGACCAGAACAGTTTCATATTGATATTTTAATATATTTTTATTTTTATCGATTACCGATCACTTTAACGACATTTTCTTATTTATATAAGACTTAAATCTAATATTAATGCACTTAAAATGTTTAGGATTCTCTTTTTTTACTTAAAATGTAATTAAATTAATAGGCACTATTTTTTAAACATACCACTCCGTATATTTACCGATTTTTTTACATACGTACATACATACATACATACATATATACATATATATATATATATATATATATATATATATATATATATGTCATCATCATTAGTCTCTAGTTATTACTGGATGAAGACCTTTCCCAAAACTTTTCACTTCAAACGATCTATTTTTTTTAATTCTACACTGACAAATTTTTTCATATCTTCATCCTATCTATTCTTAGGTATATTACTGGAATATCAATTAAGAATGTTATTCGTAATATATAATTTCTGTTTTTCATATTTTCCCTAATCTCTATGTTATTCAATAATTTATCTTTCTATGCTTTTCTGTGTTGTTCAAAAGTACTAAATTATTTTGGTATTTAATATCCATATATAGGGATGAAATTGTGAAGTATAGAAGAGATGAGGATTGGATGAAATTAGCCATGGACAGGAAAAATTGAATAATTTTCGGAAAATATTTAAGAAAAATCAGTAATATTAATAATGATTTTTCATTCCAGTAGTAGGTTGATATGAGCTTTTATGACGGTAATGATGATTTCATACACACATACATACATACATATGTGAGTGTGTTTGTATATTTATGTATATATGTATGTATATGCATTTTTTTTTGATTCCTCATGTTATTTCTAACAAGAATTTCCATGCTTCTTCGAGTTGCTTCAAGCAACTAAATATTCTAAAATTTCAACTCATACTTCATCATCATAAGTGGGGACAAGTAGTGTAAAATACATGGATCAAAAACTTTTTTTAATCATATATAGAGAAATATTCGTCTTTGTAATAATATAAGCAAATCTACTGGTTTAATATCTTTCATTATTCTCCTTTTTATTTTATCTATAAATTATTCCTATTGAATTAAAAAATAAAATGCGTTTAACATCTTGCCTCTTCATCAAATGGACACTTCAATTTGTGTTTTATTAAAAAGAAACAATAAATTATATACATGTTTCTCTATACACCACTTTATACACATGTTTTTTTTTAACAAAAAAAAAAAATTACCCATCACATTTGGATGACCCTATGTTTCTACTTCTAATTCAATTTTTCTTTGAGATACAAATTCATTGTATTTTTTTCTGACCATGATTAATCAGAAGTCGATTGATTGTTTGTTTTCTATATTTTTTTAATTTTTATTTTGTGCTCATCTATCTCAAATGAAAAATTAATAACGTTAGTAAATCTCAACTAATTGAGTATATTATCTGTTACTTTTCTTCAAATTCCCAGTTTAGTATTTTGTACAATTATTTGAGCGTTACTCAAAAAATATTTGGTGAACCTGTATTACCCTTTGTCACTCCTTTTGTATTTTTAAACTTTCCTTTTTTTTCTGTACTTATGTAAAGGAAGTAGCCTTTCTGTAAATTTCTTAAAACTTGAATTTAAATTTCCTCAATTTATTGATTTTTTAATGCATCATTTTTAAACACACACACATATACATACATACATATATATATATATATATATATATATATATATATATATAAATAAATAAATAATTATCATTATCATAGGTACAGCACCTCTTTTGTAGAATTAATGCTTGTCTGACAAAGCAGCTTAATAGAGCTACTCTTGTCAAAGCTTTTCGACAGTTGTTTTTTTACAAGATGAGGTTGTCAGTCTCATACTCAACCCTTAAAAATAAGGAACTATATATATATATATATATATATATATATATATATATATGTATAAGTATATGGTGATTTAAATAAGTCTTAGGGGAGTAAAGAATAGTCAATGATATTAAAAAAGTAAATATATTTATAAACCTTTTGATTTCATTTCGACCACCTATATATGTGAAGTAAACCTATTAAAGGAAAAAAAATTACCAATCTGCTCGATCATTGTGGTAAGTGCGACTAAGTATCAGTGAATGGTAATATTTATAAGGTATTGCTTAGCAATGAACTGATTTAGTTAATACGTTTTTATATATGTGTATGTATAGGTATATATATATATATATATATATATATATATATATATATATGTATATATAATTTATCTAGAAAAATTGTAACTATTAAACAAGTTATATAAATAATTTATTGTAAACGAAATTTTTGTGTTAATATTTTATTATGTTTTGTTATTACTAACTTCATTCAGAAAAAAGCATTAATTAATGAGAAAGCATTGTATTATTTCTGTTCATTTATCGTTATTTATCGTTATTAATACAGAGCAATTGTTTATTAATTGTGTGTTTGTGTTATATATTTCATACATATACTAAGAATGGTAATTTGAATACCATTTCTAAAAAAAGAAATGTCATTGAGAAATTTAAACAGCATATTTTTTACCAGTATTGATATCAAGTATTAAATTTAAAATAAGTTGCAATCTTTTTACTAATATAATTTTATGTATTTAAAATTTTATATTCAAAAACTAATGCTTCTTATACAAATGAATTATCATCCTATCACCATAAGATATTAAAAAATGTTCAATAATTACTTATTTCTCAGATTGTTTATAACAGTAAGCTGATATGCATTTCAGTGGCATACATGAATGATGATAGTAAGTCATCAAAATACTCATCATCTTACTGTTTTTATAAACAAAGCGAACAATAAATAATTATTAAACATGTTAATAGGGTGATAATTCATTTGTGTTAAAATGAATTAGCTAGTTTCAATGAAATAATCATGTATGATTGTAATTTTTAATATATTTTATAATTTTGGCTAGAAATTTGACAGCTAGTGGCAGCCATGTTTGAATTTTTATATTTCAACTCAGTATAGTTTGGCAAATCATAGAACGTTTAGCACTTTAACAATGCTTAAAAATTACAAAAAATCAATAGAATTATTCAAACAAAAGTTTAATGAGTCCATTATTTTATGAAATGGACCTGTGAATTGACTACCAAGATTATGTGATTTAACTGCATTGAATTATTTTTTGTGAGATTATGTCAAATCATTGGTTTATGTTGGTGAACTACAAACAATACAAGTATTAAAAATAAATATTGAACGTGTAATTTATAAAATTGGACCACAATTATCTGAAAGAGTGACTAAAATTTGGACTAAACCAGAGCTATCCAACCTCTAGGAACCCAAGGGTCGCAATACGAAAATAAAAATTATCCGCAGGCCGCACCCAAAATAAAAAAACATTTATTACTGTTTAACTATGTTTTATTGAAATATTAGACAATATTAACAAAATTGTGTATTTCAATGAGAATTTTGCGGTAACTCTGATTCCTTTACTAATGTAGCTATATCAATTTCAATGTTTGTAGTAGCCAAACGCAGTAAATTTGATAACGATTTGTCCGTCATGGAATTTCTATATTTAGATTTTATAAATTTCATTGTTGAAAAGGTACTTTCACAAAGATAAGTACTACTGAGCATTGACTCCATTCTAAGACCAAAGTCTCGCAATTTAGGATACTTTTCTTCTGGTAATAATTTAAAAAAATCTCCTCCTGTTTCACATTTGTAAAATATCTTGTTCAAAATTTTCAAAATCGAAATATCGTTCTTCAAATTCCTTGATTATATCTCAATATAGTCTACATGAGATGAAAATGACGTTCCCTCAAAATTCTTCATTTCTTCAAAATATTCCTTGCAAATAGGGGAAAAAGTAAAGTCGCTATTGATAAATGTTGATTTGAATAGCTGTAACTTTCTTTTAAAATCTTTGCAATGACTATATAAGTTTGCAATATTTTGACCTTTACCCTGCAGTTTTAAGTTGAACTCGTTCAAGTGACTAGTCATGTCAGTTAAAAATGCTCCCTTCGCGGGCCGTATAAAGCCCCTTCGCGGGCCACATGCTGCCCACGGGCCGCGGTTTGGACAGCTCTGGACTAAACGAATGTACTATATCAAACGAGGTCGTGGTAATCATGTGAGTGAAATTATGTTCCATCATTAATACCATAGAATTTGCTCTTGGGAAAAAATTAATAACTAAATAATTAAATATGTTTTGTGTTATTTCCATTTAAACTTCTGAACCGCTTATTGGAAAACTCTCTCTTTCTCTCTCTCTCTCTCTCTCTCTCTCTCTCTATATATATATATATATATATATATATATATATATAGTTTAAAAAATCTGCTATTTTTCAATAATAAATATTTTATCGATTTAAATATTTTTTTGTAATAATGTTTGAAATTATTAATTCACTTTGTTTATAACATTTTAAGTTAATTGAAATACCGGTTATATCGAAATGTTAAATAATAAATCATACACCAATCGTATAAAGTTATAATTACAAAGTTATATATGAAATCAATGTACTTTAATTATACACACAAGATTTTTTCCATAGATCGTTTCAACATAAACAAGATAAAAATATGTGTCTTAGAAAACATACACCTCTTAAATTATTCCTAAAATGTCGTCGATACGAAACTTTCCGCAATAAAAATTATAAATAGTATTTTAATATGTGTAATAAAAAACTAATAATTCTTTAATGGATAATGTATTAAGAAGAAATCGCGACGAGCTGTTTTGACTAGGAAAAAAAAACTGAGTATATATGGCGTGACATAAGCAAACATAATTAATTTCTTTATTGTATATACACTTCGTGTGGCTGTATTTAAATTAAAACATATGAAAATATAGCAGTGCATGGACATATAAATGAATTTTAAAATCAGTGAGTGTATCGTGCACAGATTGTGGTGGAGACAAAAAAAAACAAGTCATTGTATATAATTTGTTAGACTTAATTATTGCACTAATTTGATTTCAATTGTGATGTAATATGTAATGAGATGTCAGGAACGATTTATGGAAAAATCAACGGTATGGAATTTTTTTACATTTTTATTTTATGAACGAGTTTAATCGAATTAACTAGCTTTATTTATTGTTTTAAAATTTTACTGAATTATTGCTTAGTTGTTCTAATTTATATATATATATATATATATATATATATATATATATATATGTATATATATGTATATATATGTGTGTTTTTTTAAGCGTGATAGAACTTTTAATTGAATCGCTATCGAAAGTTTTATCTAACCTAAAAAAACACTTTTTATTATATCTTTATAGTCGCATACACAGATATGTATATATGTAAAAAATGTTTTTTTAGTTTAGATAGTACTTTCAATAGGGATTCAATTTAAAGTTTTATCACGCTTTAAAATTCCTCTCCCTCTCTTTCTCTTTTTTTTCTAAATTAAAACGGTTGAAAGAAATTTATTTTCTAATTTTTTAGAATATCAAAGAAGTACAGAGAACAATAGAGTATTAATAGTGTTTAAAAAAGATAAAGGATAAAAATATTTTTGCAATAAGAACGTTGCACCCATCGATGAATAAACAGAGAGAGGAATTAACATAAATTCCTCATCCCAACCAAATAAAATGTTATACAATAGAAGTGTTTAGTAATAGTTTGTTATTCTTCACATTATTAATTAATGTACATTTCGAAGGTTGTACTGTTATAGATCGATTTATTAAAAAATCTATATGAAATGCATATTAAAGAAAAAATGGACTATGAGTGATTATTGAACACTTTTTTAAAATCTTGTGTTCTGATAAGTAATTAATTAATGCTAAAGTGAATTTACTGCAAAACAAATAAAGTGAAATTATTTTAATGACTAGTAATTTATATATTTTTAATAGAATAATATTTTCAATCAACTAATAAATTATTTTCAACTATCAGTGTTGGTAAGAGTTACTGAAAAGGTTCTTTTTTTATAATAATACAATTTTTTGACTAGTGTTTCAGTATTGTATTTAATACAGGGTACACTTTAATACAGGATCATCCAAAAGTGACGCTTAGATTTGTGTTTTACTAAAAAGAAATAAAAAATACATTTTTCTTTTTAATAAAACATATATCCGTCACATTTGGGTGACTCTATACAAATGATTTACTTCAACATCACAAAATTTTATAATATTGTTCATTAATCCTTTATTGTTAATTTTATTGACTGATCTGTATTTCGATTACCTGGCTATCATCATCATAGCTATGTATTATAAAATATTTTCAAGATAAATAATGTTTTTTATAATATATATTTATGATGAGGATGAACTGGCTATCGAAATGCAATTAGCAAAAAAAGTAAGCAATATAAATAAATATTAAACAATTTAATAAATTTAATTTAGGTTAGTGATTCAGTTTTGCTGAAACGATTTTTTTAATAATGATTAAAATTAATATTATAAATTTTATTTTAAAAAAAAATCAAAATGAAAATTAAAAATGTTCTAAATAGATTGATACTACAAATGTTATAAAAGCTGCTTGTAATTCGTCTTTATATCAAAACTGGCATATAATTTTTATACATTTTCAATTAAAATATATTTTTTAATATTAAATCCAATTTAACTGTTCTTTGGGTTTCTTTATATAAAAATATAGTGTGATAGAACTTTAAATGAAATCCCTATCGAAAGTTCTATCTAACCCCAAAAAATATTCTCTC
>CP092094.1:23407500-23480000 GCA_029203775.1 Neoneuromus ignobilis | reverse complement strand
GGGAATAAAGAATGAAAATAGTATCTAAAACAACAGTCCTAAGTTAATTACTCGAACTATGTTAATGCCAAAAACCTAGTAAATATTTTTATTTATTATTTTTATACTAACTCAGACCTGACAACATGGTCAAATTAGTACTCGTATATTTATGACTAGAATATTTTTTTATCTGTACAAAAATTCAAATTTATTCTTTTGCCAAGATTTGAATATCAAACAATAATTTCAAGTGCTAGTTTTTACAAAAATCTAATTTTGAAGAGAATAAAATGGAAAATAATAGTAGATCAGAAAATTATCAAGGAAAATATTTCAGTTCAGATTTTGTTCATGAAATCTAAAAATAAAAAATAAAATAACGAAAATTCTCTATTTATTTCTCAAGTTCTTAATTTTGTTATTTGTAAAAAATATCTAATCTTATATCAAAAGATAAAAAATTACAAAAAAAATTTGAAATATTTAAGAACTGGATAAAATTTCATATTTTTGAGTAACAATTTATTTTATATATTACAATTATTTTTTATAAACTTTTTTTTCATTAAACTTTATGTAAGATATTGTTTTTTAAAAGTAGATTAATTTTCTAAAATGATTTTTTATTATAAGAATTATTAAATTATTTCTTATTTCTATAAAATCAATTTCCAATGGTACTGATGTATAAAAATATCTATTCTTCACTCACTATTCATTTTAGATTCATTTAAATTTAATTTTAATTTTAAAAAATAAATAAAACTACTACTGAAAGTTTTTAGTCTGGTAAATAAATTAACTGTGGTACCATAGATAATTATTGGCCCACAAAAATTTATAAACTAAATAATAAAATCTATTCAAGATTATTTTTTTATTGGTGTAAGAATTTTATTTTAATTATATTCAATCGATTATTTTTTTCATTTTCTCTACACTGAATTTTTCATTCAACTAATTCACAAAAAATATACATTATCTGCTATATTTTCAATGTGTAATATTTGTTTGAATTATTTTCGATTTTAGTTAAAATGTTTTTTCAAATCCAAATTTTTTTTGAACATATGTTTAATTCTCGTTGATATTTTTTTATTATTAAACAGATATTTTTTTATTATTAACAGATACATTATTTTATTAAACAGATTGAAATACGTTTACATGTGTAAATTCTAATATAGGTGTATACGAATTATGAATGAAATCTGTTTTGTAAATCTGTAATCATATTTAGTTTAGACTAGTTTTGAATAAACAGCTTGATATAAACTTTTTCAACATGTATTAGAGTAGATTACATTTTACATTATAATAGCCACACAATACGTATTTATGTGTGTGTATGTATATGTGGAAGTTGATTATATATATATATATATATATATATATATATATATATATATATATATATATATATATACATATTGCTGATTCATATTAACTTTTGATTATTTTAGAGATTTTTTTACATCATGTGTGGGTTTGTATTCTTATGACGAATAAATATATTCGTTTTTGTAAAATTACTGTTTACTTAATTTTGCTTCTGTTTGTTTAAAATTAAATGTTATATATATATATATTGAAATTGTGTCTTAACTAGTTTGTTAAATAGTGCTATTTGGTTTACTTTTTTGAGTAAAATTTCCAGTTAAAAACATTTTTAAAATTGATTCACTCCTAAATTGTTTTATGTTTTTATTACAAATTTGTTTAAATACAAAATAAAATTTTACTCAATTTATTTTTTCTTGTTTCAGGTGAGTTTTTGTTTAAGCTTTTTATATTTTGGTAAGTCGATTTTTTGTATTAGCTGTTTAAAAAGTGCAATTAATAATTCTATCATTTTTAAGCAATGAATTGTAATTTTATTTCTACAAATATTTAATTCATATGACAAAGTTCAATATCTATCCATTATATAGTATCAATATCTTTTATTATCTATTGTATAGTAGAAACAGTTATGTATTTATTGTTTATAAATGAAAAAAATAAAATTTTAGTTTCATTTCTGAATTTAAAATGAGTAAATGCTCTTATATATATATATATATTTATATATATATATATATATATATATATATATATATATATATATATATATATATATATATATATATATATATATATATATATTATATATATATATATATATATATATATATATATATATATATATATATACATATACATATACACATATACACACATATATATATATTCTATAATATATTAAAGTAAAGTAGGTCTCTTATGAATGTTATTATAAGCAATTAGAATTATATACTTTGGGTACATAATTAGTTCTTGTAAATTGAAATAAACATGTAATATTTAAAAAATAAATATATATATATTTTTTAATAATTATTAAAGAAATTTTAATAAGTATGAATTAAATATTTAAGCATTCAATGTGATTGATTACAAATTCAAAATATTAATTTCCCTAATATCTTTTTTATTATAATTTATCATATTTTGAAGCTATGATTTAAACAAATATTTCTATTTTGTAATTAAACTTGATTAGAATTAAATTTCAATCTTGAATCTCATAACATTTTAAGTCATTGTTTATAAAGTATAACCTTATTTTTATATTTGATTTTGTATTGAGGTTATATTTTTAAACATTTCATCATTTATTTTAAAACAAGTTTTATAAAAATGTTCAGTAATCAATTCTGTTTACTTATTTCGTTAAAACGTATTTTGATTATTATGTTTTAGTCTTTATAGCACCAAAAATAAAAACAAGAATTATATTAATATAAATCTGCATTTTAATGTCACAGTTTTAATGTTTTAAAGTGCATAGCTTGTATTTATTTTGAAGTATTATATATATATATATATATATATATATATATATATATATATATATATATATATATATATATATATATATATATATGGCCCAAATGAGATTGAAGGGTTTAGACATACATTTACTTGATTTTTATAATTCACTATCCTTCAGTCTTATTGAAAGAATTCCATACACACACACACACACACATATATATATATATATATACATACACACAAATTAAAAAAAATCAGTCAACATGTTTGGTTGCAAATGAAATTCTTTCTTTGCTAAATTGAAAATGAAATTGTTTGAATCAAGTATTTATTTTTTATATTTGTAACTTGATAACATTGTGAATTTTCCTTTCTCTTTCCTTCCTTTATATATATATATATATATATATATATATATATATATATATGTATATGTGCCCATATGTATGTATATAAATAGAGAAAGATGGAGAAATGTTTGATTTGTTTCGATTCATAATAAAAATACATGTTTATCTTTACAAGTAAATAAAATGTTTTTAAAACAAATACATTTCTTTTTCACAATATCAGTATATGTATTGAAAAAAAAAACTACTATTTACATTCTCGACATACACTACATAATTTATTTTTGTAGTTACTTTTCAAAATAACATTACAACTGAATCTTATTCTCGAGAATTACTTCTCATCGTACTTTTTTTTTAAATATTTAGAAGAGTCTAATTTTATTTGAGTACATTGTGCTGTCGTTTTATTACAATTAATATTATTTTAAACTTTTTAAAATGTCATTTGGTACATTATCAATAATTTTAAATCTGTTTTTATGTTAAATAGTTCTGTCAAGAAATAACTTATATAGGGTTTTCCAATAAGAATATCAGAACTTTTACAGCTGGTGGTAGTCATGTTTGAATTTTTTCCAAGCTCATTTCGATATTTCAACTCAGTATATTTTGGAAAATTATCATGAAACGTTTAACATTTTAACAACGCTTATTAAAATAAAAGTTTAATGAGTCTATTATTTCATCAAATGGACCCATCAATTTGACACAAAGATCATGTGATCTAACTCCATCGGATTATTTTTTATGAGGTTATGTGGAATCATTAGTTTATGCAGATAAACCACAAACAGAAGCATTCAAAATAAACATTGAAAGTGTAATTCGTGAAATTGGACCACAATTATATGAAAGAGTGACTAAAAATTTGATTAAACGAATGCGTGATGGTCATATGGATGAAATTGTGTACTATCATTAATGCAATAGAATATTCTTAGAAATAAAAAAATAAATTGCTAATTAATTAACTACTTCTTTCTTTTTTCCATTTAAACTTCTGAAACTTTTATTGAACCCCCCCCTCTCTCTCTTTCTATATATATATATATATATATATATATATATATATATATATATATATATATATATATATATATTAACATGGAATTTAATTTAGCTACTGTGTGTATCAAAATTCAAATTTATCGTCGATAACATTAATGAATTTGGACAATTAACACGTTCGAGTGATAAATTTTCCACTGAGTTGACAAACGTATAATTAAATTAAAAGTGTATTTTATAGATGATGAAATAAAAACGAGAGCCAAATCGTCTATTTAACAGATACTATATAGCCGCCGTCACTGATTTGACAGCGAGGACCTAACCACCTGAGGTGTTTTCATACCTACCTGTACCTATAAGCATGACGCGATGCTACTTTAAAAGTGCTAATTCAACGCGGCGGTAGGTCTGGCCGATTAGTAGTGGCATTAAAAGCCGTACTCACTGTGCCGGCTCTCCCGTCAGCCTCAAATCAAAACAAACATCACACATACACGAATACATATGTTCACTCACAAATACTCATCTTAACTACACACATGTACACGCAGTTCACGTACATATGTACGCATACACACTATACACACACACACAGACTCGTATGTACATTTGAACCTAATTATCATCGTGATAATTATTTTTGTGGTTGTATGGTACTTTTGTGTTACGTGAACTGATGTGTATTTATATGTTTATTAAATGCATCCCTTTTAAATACGACTTTATTTTATTTATTAGAAATAATTTCAATAAGGCGTCATTCTGTTTGCTATTAATAGATATTCTTCGTTAATGAATTTAAGTACTTGTTTTTTATGTTACTTTTTTTATAAATGATTACATTTTGCCAACCCTTTGTTTGTATAAATGATTATGTTGAGTTGTATTGTCTATTGAATCAATAAATATATTGTATTTTACCAAGATGCAAATTCATATTTTTAATTAATTTACATGAACTTTTAAAAAGGTGCTAACAAATAATTTAAAAAAAATAAAATAAAAAAATGTTTATATTACTTGTTATGAAGATATTGTTTTGTATTTGGAAATAATAAAGATTTTGAATTGAGTGATTGAATAAGTTGTTGAATGAGTTGGTTCGTTTTATATCACTTTTTTAAAAACTACTGAAATATAGATCGAATTTTATTGAAATTTAGTTAATAAAAATTATTATAATTTAAAAAAATATATATGTTTTCAATACATCTGATCAATTTTTTAAATTAATCTTATTATTTTGTGAAATAATTATTTAAAAAATGTAATTTAATACATTTTGTTTTAGAACTGTGGCGGATTCATTTTAACATAAATGAATTTTTATTCCCAAGTGTTCAATAATCACTAATTGTTCATTTTTTGTTTATAATAATAGTCAGTTGATGTGCATTTCGATGGCAAGGACATCATCGTGAGAGTCTTTACTTTAGGGACACTCATAGCTTAATATCTTAATAATTAATTTTAACAAATATACCATCTTTAAATAATTTAAAGGGACTGTTTATATATAATATATTTATTTTACTTTGTACTCTTCTAATTTTTGAAATATATTTTATTAAAAAAAATGTCTTCTATGTTGAGATCAATGAACTTTTGTTGTTGAATATAAATAGTAGTCTAGACTTCAAATTATATATATATATATATATATATATATATATATATATACACGCACACACACACACACACACACCCGTTCCTCAATTTACGCGGAGTGTCCGTTCCACGTGGATTTGTTTTACGCGAATGAAAATCGCGTAAATTGAGTCTGTCAGTACAATAGAAAAAATATTGGAAATAAAAGCTAGTAAAGTTGTAGAAACACATATTTATTTCACATAGCTTAACAAAAAAATAATGACGTTTTAGAAAATAAAAGTAGATAATGTTATTCGGTGTCACTATCGCTTCTGTAATTCAAAACAATCAACCTTTTTTATTTTTTTATTGTGCTTCTATACCTTCAAGTAAGAATTTGCGTCACTCTGATTTATAATAAATTCCATAAAAAATTACATAAAATGAAATCTATCTGACCGCGTAAAAAAGTGCCGCGTGAATCAATACCTCGTAAAAAAAGTCTCGCGTAAATTGAGGTATAATTTGCCGCGTAAAAAAACTCGCATAAAAAAGTCCCGCGTAAATTGAGGGACGGGTGTATAATCTGTTTTCTTAAGCGTGATATAAATTTCAATTGATTTTAATGTAAATTTCTATCAGGCTTAAAAACATCTCTCTCTCTCTCTCTCTAAATATATATATATATATATATATATATATATATATATATATATATATTTATACATATATATTTATATAATGGAGAGAGTGTGTGAGAAAGTTTCGTAAACGATTATTTGCTATAATGAAATTATTTATATATCAAATATTATTTTTATTTTAATATTACTGTTTTTAGTAGTTTTAATACAAAAATACTGAACTAAATAAACGTTGTTTGTGCAGAATTACAGAGCATGACTTTTAAATGTATTATAATGTATTTTTTTCTAATTTGTTCTTTCAAAAGTGAGTTTGTACAGGGTTGAATACACTTAAACAATTTTGCTTAAAAAAATATGTCCAAAAAATATAGTTTATATATTAATTTATATATATTTGTTGTGTTTATATTTTATTTTATTTTTTTATAGATTTCAATAAATAATAAATAAAAAAATAGTTTTATTGAGTAAATAAATTAAATTTGTTATATACAATTTTTTAAATATTGTTTTACTTAAAATTCTCAACTGTACGAATAATTCTGTCCATCACTGTATATAAACATACAAATACATTAAACCCCTATACAATGCGGGAGATACGTTTCGCGTTATATGAATCAGCGTTATATGAGTTCCATATGTTATACTTGCATTTTATGGAAATGTTTTTAAAACATATGTAATAAATGTATTTTAACAGATTTTAGGCCATAATTTCAGTCTAGAATTTGAAATATGCGTATTTGAGGTGTTTTTTAAGCGTGATTGAACTTTAAATTGAAACCCTATCGAAATTTCCATCTAACCTAAAAAAACACCTTTATCATACTTTTATATATTTATATATATATATTTATTTATATATATATATATTTATATATATATATATATATATATATATATATATATATACATGTTTATATTTAGAGAGAGTGGTGAGGTAGAGAGGGGATATTTTTTAGGTTAGATAGAACTTTTGATAGGGATTTAATTTAAATTTCTATCGCGCTTAAAAAAACACTTTTATAATGATTTAATGCTTGATACAAATTGTTACAATTTTTCCTTTGTCTTATACAAATCCAAGCTATATGAGGATTTATTTTATATATATTTATATATAATGTGTATGTGTATAATATTGCATATTGATTTGATAATGAAATTAAATTGTACTTTTTTGTTAGTAATTTTTAAAGAACGTAGTTTAAGTGAAATGAATTTACTTTCATTTTTTTTAAATGGATAAGTATATCCTTTTTTTAAATTTATTTATTAAAAAATATTTTTCAAATTAATTTTATTATTTTTTATATCTTGATTTGTTATAATTGTACTCAAGAATTTATAAATTGTGCAACACCAATACAAAATAAAGCAAGAATATTTTTGGTGATAAGAAATTGAAATCAAATAAATTTAAATTATTTTATGATTATTTTTCTAAACTGGACATCTTTATAATAAGTAAACAAATTCTCTAACAAAAAGTCAATTATTTGCTCGTACTAACAAATCATTTTTTCTAGTAAATTAACGGAATATACAATTACATTAGTTCACAATTTTCGTTCGTAAAAAAATCTTGTCCGTTTATATCAAATACACATAACTGTTAAAATACGCTCTGAGCACAACTATAAATTATGTACAGTGATATCAATAGCGAACTATCTTTGTACACGCAAGATAATGATCATTAGGTTAAATAACAAAGCAAGTAACATTGAAGTATAATTTATCAAAATTGTTATTTGTATCTGAGAATGACGCTGTGCATGAGAAGTACTACAATTTAAATACGTATATATTATTTTTTCTATATATTTTTTAACACTAAGTCAATTTCCGATTAATATTTGTCGAAATACGTCGACTGTGAGAAAAGTCAATTCGACGACGTTGGTGGTTCAGATATAGCTTTTAATATATTTGTCTAGTCTTTTTATTATTTCGTTTATTATCGGATGTTATAGGACTATTAATTGATTTGTGCTATTTGTTGACTCGGATTCGTGTTTTCAAGATGTGTAATTTGTTAAAAAAAATATATAAAGATTAAATTTCATTTTAAAAATTAATTAGTGTATCTTTTATTAATATAAATATTGAATTCACTACAAATACATTTTTTTAGATATATAAGATTTATAAATGGTATTAATAATATATTAGGAATTTTCGCTTTGATCAATTTTATTAAGAAGGTATTTTTTTATTTCAGTCCTGAATATATGGATGGTTTTTGGATTTTTTTAGGACACTATATATTATTGTTTTAGGATGATAAATCATTTGTGTGAAAAAAATTGTTACACAGATATGAATTTCATTTTGTGTGTGTGTATGTATATATTAGGGAACCGGAAAGTAATGTCATTTCTGCGCATGTCGATATTCGTTAGTCATTTATCAGCTCATTGTGAACTTCAAAGTCATGCCAAAGACATTTTAAGGTTAGAGTGACTTGTTTACTCGTAAATAATAAAATCTTAAATTTTTTTTGCAAATACCAGAAGAGGTACATATCCGCCATTGTATGCTTTTCGAGTTTCTCAAGGGTAGTAACGCAACGGTTGCTACCAAAAACATTTGCTATGTTTATCTAAACGCATTAGACGTTCGTAAATTCCAAAGGTGGTTTTCTAAGTACAAATCAGGTAATTTCGATCTTTCTGACTCGTACCGATCAGGAAGACCAACAACTTTAGACAATGACATGTTAAGGGTGGAAGTGGAAGCAAATCCATGTCAGATAATCGAAGAACTGTCAAACACTCTTAACCAATCTTGGTCGACTATCCAAGAACATTTGCAGCAGATTGGTAAAGTGAGCAGAGCAGGTGTTTGGGTTCCGCATAATCTGTCCGAAGAAAACAAAGCTAACCGATCCACTACATGCAACTTATTGCTTCAGCGGCACAATACAGAAGCGTTTTTTGATCGCTTGATCACTGGAGATGAAAAATGGGTCCTCTATGATAATCCAAAACGCAAAAGGCAGTGGCTCTGTTCGAATGAATCGCCACGAAGTAAAGCTAAGCCAAGTTTACACTCCAAAAAGGCGCTTTTGTGTGTTTGGTGGAGTATTCGCGAGGTCGTTCATTTTGAAGTGCTGAAACCTGGACAAATTCTGAATGCAGACCTTTACTGTGAACAATTGGATCGAGTAAATCAATCTTTAATTGAAAAGTGTCCAGCGATTGTCAACAGAAAAGGTGTTATTCTGCAATACGATAATGCAAGACCGTACTGTGCAAGACAAACCCTGGAAAAAATTAATGAATTGGGATGGGAGGTATTGCCGCACCCACCATAATCGTCCGATATTGCGCCATCGGATTTCCATTTATTCCGATCGCTACAACATTTTCTAAGTGGCAAAAAATTTGAAAATTCGGATGATGTCCAAAATGCCATCTACAGATATTTTGCTCAAAAACCAATTGATTTTTATCGATCCGGCATTGAAAATTTGTACACTAGATGGCAAAAGGTTGTTGATAACGAGGGTGATTACATTATTGATTAAAAATAAAAACTTGGTAAAATTTATGTTTGAATTTAATGTAGAAAAACGACATTACTTTCCGGTCCCCTAATATATATATATATATATATATATATATATATATATATATATATATATATATATATATATATATATATATATATATATATATATATATATATATGTGGCGGCTATGAATTTTGTAACAATAAACAATTAGTGTTTTATTTTTTTTTGTCAACAACGATTATTATAAGCGAGTGTCCAGTTAATTTATTTACTGATTTTTATAAATATTATTTCATTAGCAAATATAAAATATTAAATTGTGCTGTAAGTTGTTAGACGTATTACTGCTCTATCATAGACAATTCGTGTACGTGAACAATAGGAGAAAACGATTCTCCAAATATATATATAAATAAATATATAATTTATATACATGCAGTTATAAAAAATGATTACTATTATTATATTAGCCACTGTATGTGTGTGTGTGTGTGTATAAATGTGTGTAATACATTAAGCCAACTCTTTCTTGTAAAATATTCGCTTGACTTGTTGGTTAGAACCTTTGCAGAGTCAGGCGGTAAACGTTTATTAAAGGTGTTTTATGTACACCAGCTCAGATTGCATATCGCACATTAATAAAATTGTACACACATAACCTATTTATTGCATTACATACATTATGCACAGTTGGTCAAACGATGCTACATGACGAGTTATTCGTTCCAATGTACTAATCGTAGCATTGGTTGTTCGTAATCGGCATCTAGACGTGTTCGATATGCGCCATGTATTAAATTTCAAACAGGTGTGGCGGTTCTTTTGTTTACGATCATATTTTGTAATTTTCTTAATATATATATATATATATATATATATATATATATATATATATATATATGGTCATATTTAATACATATAGAAATAAAATATGGGTTCTGAATGCCAAAGTATTCAACGACTCCAATAACACTGAAAAGATAACGAAAATAAAAATCAAACATACATTTTTCATTTTAGCTTTGGAATTATATAGTAATTGCTTTAATATGAATATTTTTAGCAGGAAACGAGTTTATGAATACATATATATATATATATATATATATATATATATATATATATAAATACACACCCGTCCCTCAGTTTACGCGGGACTTTTTTTACGCGATTTTTTTTACACGGCAAATTATACCTCTATTTACACGGGTCTTTTTTACGTGGTATTGATTTACGCGGTACTTTTTATACGCGGTCAGACACCGAATAAAATTTATCTACTTTTGTTTTCTAAAACGCCATTATTTTTTTGTTAAACTATGTGAAATAAATGTGTTTCTCAGAGACTCAATTTACGCGATTTTCATTCGCGTAAAACAAATCCATGTGAAACAGATACTCCGCATAAATTGAGGGACAGGTATATATATATATATATATATATATATATAGAGAGAGAGAGAGAGAGAGAGAGAGAATCAACATTATCATCATCATTCCTCCCAAATTATTGTTGAATGAAAAAGCCTTTATTAACCCTTTGCACTCGAAGTTTTTTTTCACTCATATTACCAACAACTCGAAGCAATTTCAATACAAAAATCATATTCACATATAAGAAAATGATATGCGCAGTAACAGTTTTTTTTACAGTTACATAAATAAAACTTTCTTGAACAGATATAATTTGCAATTTGTTAAAAGAATAAATGAAGTTATTACGATTTGTTTTTGTCCTTATGTTATGAACTGAAAATTATTTGCATTGTCTCCATAGCAGAGCCCTCGAGTTTGAAGATAAATTTTAAATGGCTCCGCTCCAGAGCCCTCGAGTGCAAAGGGTTAAAATTTTCCACTTCGGTCGATTTAATTGTATAGCGATCAAAAAATTGTAGCGACGCCACTGAATATAAGGGTCATTTGATAAGTGTGGTAAATTTATTTATTGTTGAATTTAATTAATTAATTTAATTAAATTTTTCAATTTAGTTTTTTTACTTTTTTATCATACTTATCAAATGACCCTCGTGTGTGTATATATATATATATATATATATATATATATATATATATATATATATATATATATATATATTTTTTTTTTTTCTTCTTCTTTCTATTTACTACTGAGTGAAAGTTTTTTTGAAAACTTTTTATTTCCAAAAATCTTATGCTTTTCGTTTCCATTTTTGCCTTTTAATTACTTTTTTTCTTTCTCTGTAATTTTATGCCCATTCTACAGTTTTTACTTTTGTTCTCATGTCATTATTTTTTTTTTAATTCGCTTATTTCTTTTCTGATCTTTATACATTATTCTAACATGTTTTTTTCCATTTTTTTTGCTTTGTCTAAGGATGCTGAATTGTTTTATAATTTATGACCTTTTTTCACTGCCATAAGTGAGAGCACATAGGATGTATTGATCAAAAAGTTTTTTCTTCGAATAGAGAGGAATATTTAAATTAATGTTATAAGCCTAATTTCCAAACTGATATCACCTGATTTTCATTCTCTTCCAATTTATCATCAAATATTCCTCTAATTTTTAACCTTTTCAATATCTATTTATTTAAAATCATTTTCTTTTTAATTTACAAATTTATCCCACAATACGTTTGTCTAACTGTGATCGCTATATTTTGATTTACTTTACTCAATTATTTTCATTTTATCTGCACTTTCTGCGAAAATAATAATATCGTTATAAAATCATTAATGAGTAATGTTCCTTTACTTTTATCCCTTGATATTCCCAGTTTAATATTTAAAATTCGTCTGCTAGTTTGTTATAAGTAAGTTTAATGATATCGTATCTCTTTCTCGTCCTTGTATTCTTCCTTTTTCATATACTTGTACGAAGGATGTAGCATTTCTCTAAATATTTTTAAGAATTCAGTGCATGAAATATTTTTGGTATATTTAGTAAAAGGCTTGTTTATGATCTTTAAATCGTAGAAAAAATGGTAGTCTATATTCATTATATCGACTAATGATTTCTTTAATTACTTGACCTTGAACTTTTATTACAAATCTCTCTCTCTCTCTCTCTCTCTCTCTCTATATATATATATATATATATATATATACATACACATAACCAAACTTTTTGTTTGTGTGGTAGAGGCTAGTATTTCTATCTGACACACGAGAAAGACGAGGATCTTTAACTGAGATGAACATAACATCCTCAACTTTGAGTAAAAAAACCTTATTAAATAAAATATGTGATATACAAGGGAATGGTATTATTATTCAATAAGACTTTCGTCCAATCGAGGGCTGATATAGGCTATATGTTTTGGAACCGTGACGAATTTACTTTGATTGAACTCTGATGATGATGACATTGCTATCGAAATGCACATCAGTTTAGAAATAAAGAAAAATATGATAAATTATTATTGAAATTTTTTTCAATATCTTGTGATGTTGGAATAAAATTCATTTATGTAAAACTGATATTGGCTGTTATGATGATGAAATATGAATACACACACGCACACACACACACACACACACACACACACACACACACACATATATATATATATATATATTTAAATTCAAAGATAAATTCAAATTAATTTATGTAATTATCATATTTTGTTCAAAATCTTGTAACACTATTTCGTCATCTCTGATTTATACATTTTTAAAATATATTAGTTGTCATAAATTTTTGAATTTTCATTCTTTCTCTATTTTCTCGCAAATATATTTTTGTTTTGTTCCCATAGAAAATAATTTACATATTACCACACAACATTTAAGATAATTATTATATTATTCTATACCAATTTAAATGTCTACTTTTCTCGACACTGTTGAATATATTAAATTTAATACAAAATTACTTAAAAAAAATAATGTTTATTTTTCGAAACACTATATTTTTTATATGCAAATTATGCGATCGTAACGGAATGTTTCGAAAATGATGCATAAATAGGTTTGGCATTGAGACAACCTAGCTCTAGTTCTTTGAACTACGATATAATTAATTAATTCCACATCCCTATTCATGTTTCTTTGATTTGAATTAATGCTGTGAAATTTCATAGCGTACATTTCTACCGATTTATATGAAATGTTATTTTTGATCAAGATAGATTAATGAACTAAATCATTTTCAATCTCAAACAAATGTTTTATTTTATCACCAAAAAAATAAAAAAGTAATAATTGAACGAATCAAAATAATTGCAACGTGTTTACAAGAGGAATATTAATCAAGCATGAAGGTATTTTGACATGTATTAAATTTTACAAGATGGTATCGAAAATTATTTATGACTATTACTCGTATTTCGTTTTTAAGATGGTATTTATTTTTAACTAAAATTTAAAAAGTGGATCAAATGAAAATATAGGGTCACCCAAAATTTGTGTTTTATTAAGAAGAAACTATACACAAGTTTCTTTTTAATAAAACACAAATCTAGGTGTTACATTTAGAAGATTCTTTATATAGCTACATACAATTATTACATTTTTTATTAATAATACATTTTGTGTACTTATATAATCAAATATACTCAATCGCTTGTTTACTTGAGTATGTACAGATGGAATTTTGTATGTATAGGGTGTATGATAAAACATTTTTATCATAACTTTATATATATATATAATATATATATATATATATATATATATATCCGTTTCACATGGATTTGTTTTACGCGAATGAAAATCGCGTAAATTGAGTCTGTCAGTACAATAGAAAAAATATTGGAAATAAAAGCTAGTAAAGTTGTAGAAACACATATTTATTTCACATAGCTTAACAAAAAAATAATGACGTTTTAGAAAATAAAAGTAGATAAATTTTATTCGGTGTCACTATCGCTACTGTAATTCAAAACAATCAACCTTTTATATATTTATATCGTGCTTTTATACGTTCAAGTAAGAATTTGCGTCACTCTGATATATAATAAATTCCATGAAAAATTATATAAAATGAAATCTATCTAACCGCGTATAAAAAGTGCCGCGTAAATCAAAACCGCGTAAAAAAAGTCCCGCGTAAATTGAGGTTTAATTTGCCGCATAAAAAAAACTCGCGTAAAAAAAGTCCCGCGTAAATTGAAATAAGTGTGTGTGTGTATATATATATATATATATATATACACAAATGTGTGTGTTTAATTGAAAGTGTATAATTTTTTTTTCGATATGTATAAGTTAATTACATTCAGACAAGAAAGCCAAATAAAACAAAAATAATAATTGCAGTATGCGACCTGCACATCCCACGATTCGTGATTACGATCTATATCAGTTATTTTGTAGCAAGCTCGGTGGGGTATCGATCATCTGTCTATAGATTGATTGACCAAGTCAATCTGCCTGACAATATGGACAATAAAGTCATTTATTTTATTAACATACCAATTTATTCTTTTGGACTAATGCATTCGTATGGTATATATACATTTATATAAAAGAAAGATGCAAATCAGTGATGTACAGTAAGAACGATAGACAAATATTCCAATATATATTGTTATTAGAAAATTATGATCGATCAAAACTATTATTCACGTAGAAATATCATTTATAATGGTTTTTTTCAATCGGATTTTTTTGGCAAGGATTCATTTATTATAACAAGGAATTTTTGCAAATTGTCAAATTGAATTTTTGATTAGAAAATGGTGTTGTGTTTGAAAATTTTTAAAATAATCTTTATATGTATTTTTTTAATTTTATAATATATATATATATATATATATATATATAGAGAGAGAGAGAGAGAGAGAGAGAGAGAGAGAGAAATGGGCTGCTCATTTATTAAGAAAAGATCATTAATAGACAGTAAAAATTATTGATTGACGATTCAAAAATTTAAAAAGATCTGATTGACAGACTAAAGATATGAGAAAATCTTTCGGTTTAGTATGAAAGAGAAAAGTACAATTTTAGAAAAAATTTCCATCTAGTAACAGGTGGAAATATAGTATATAGATATAAATGGAATATATTAGGTCTACCAGAAAGTTCTGTCCGTTTTTGAATTAAAAAAAAATACATTTTCAATATATTTATTAATTATTACTGAACAATATATTTTTTCCTTCGTTACTAATGACATCTTTCCAGTGTGATGGTAATTTGTGAATTCCATTTCTGTACAATGACTCATCTTTGAAATTTGAGATGACATTACCGTACAGAATTTTCCGGTAGACCTAATAATTTCGATAAGTTCTGTTTTATAATATAGGATTATCCAAATGTAACGCCTAGATTTGTGTTTTATTAAAAAAAAACATGTGTGTAGGGCAGGGGTCGACAAAACGCGGCTCTTTGGCCACTTGAATGCAGCTCTTCCACAAATAATAATTATGTGCATTAAATGTGTGCCATGCAATATTATAACAATAAAAAATATTTTTTATCAATAGACAAGATTATTTTTAATTATGATAAGTATCTAGTTTTTTTTTATTCAGTATTTAAAATCAAAAAACCGATTACTCAAAGTTGGTACATTGGATACACTTTTGGATTGTCAATAATAATAACCAAATATTTAAAAAACCAGGGGCCCGTTTCATAAAACTTACAGTTCCTGTATTACAAGTTCTTTCTTCAAAATCCCATATAAATTTTAAATAAAGAACTTGTAATACAGGAACTGTAAGTTTTATGAAACGGTCCCTGGTACCCCTCAATTACTTTGTAATGTCATTCTGTAGAGAAGAAACGGCGCAAGGATTTCCACAGAATCATTTTTTCAAACATTATTATTTTACAAATTTGACATTATAGTGGAGAAAAAAAGCAATCCAGTACATGGAGTGTGTCTAATCCTATCTATCACATAATACTAGTTCCTAGTTTTAATCGACTTCTAAAACAGATATCTTGAAAATTTGGCTCTCAAAAAAAAAAACATATTGTTGTATTGCTGACATTTGGCTCTTTTGACTAATGAGTCTGTCTATCACTGGTGTAAAGAAATATGATTTATAGTTTCTTTTTAATAAAACACAAATCTAGACGTCACATTTAGACGATCCTATACATCTTTATCGATAATATCCCGGGAATTAAAATACTCATCAGCAAATACAGTAAACAATAAGTGATAAATAAACACTTTTATAAAATTTTGTGTTGGATGAGAATGAATCATTTATGTTAAAGTAAAACTTGACATATTACCAAAATAAATAACGAAAAAAATTATTTGTTGCTTTGTTTCATAACATCAAAATTCTCATTTCAAATAAAAATTCTGACTACAATTTTCTTTTATCAATATATTCTCAATTGTATTAACACAATTTTGTAATAGAGATGAAAACTCTATTATTCTATTAATGTTACATTTATAGTGCATACTTTTAATTAAATCGTATAATAATCATATTTATTTAATTAACTATTGTATTATTTTAACATATATATATATATATATATATATATATATATATATATATATATCTGTATGTATGTTTACTCGTGTGAATATTGATTTATTAGTTCGTTATTAATTTAAATTGATTAAGTATGGATTTACTTATAGTTTGTATTAGTTTGAGTTATTCATTTAAGTTGATTGGTCGAAATATCTAAACAATAGTCATTGTTCTTGAATTTATATATATATATATATATATATATATATATAATTTTTGTTTGGACTAATATAAAATATAATCGTTCGACTCGTTCTCTAGGAGTTGCGTTGCGTGCCAATATATTCATTTTTATTTTCAATTCGAAAATAATTGTTTTATGTCTGTTGCATTCCAAACCTATAATCAGCTACTGATCGACTTCCGTTTAATACATGGGAACCTTAAAAGAGTTTAATTTTTATATAATCATATAGAAACTGGAATTTATGTTATGTAGTTTTTGTGTTCGATTTATCTTTATTTACCTGTTAACATATATTGTATATCTGAAAACAAATCTACATATATATATATATATATATATATATATATATATATATATATATATATATATATATATATATATTTATGTATGTATGTTTATGTGTAATTGTAAATGTATTTGCATTTGTTTGTCTGTAATTCGTACGTGGGTATATTTATTTCATCTATTTTACAAGCGAATTTATTTTCGAATTGGATGCTATGTTTAGAAAGATGTGATTATAATTGCGTTTGTCGCTAACATATCATAAAAACGTAAATAACTAACGTTTACCATTGTAGAAATTTAGTAGAGCTGTCGTGTTTCGTGACACGTTAAATAAAATCATAATTGAGAAATGGCATTCGTGTAGCATTTTCAATTAAATGAAATATATTTCGAAATATTCTTAGATGACTTTGTTCTGAGTTTATTTAAAAATCATGCAGATTTGTTAATTTCAATTCCAATATTATAAAAAAAAATTAATGATTCAAATATTTTTAAAACGTTTTATTTTATCATTTTTTTTGTTATTATAAATGAACAAATCTTTAATATTATTTAATTGTGTTTATGGAACAGTGGTTGGCTGCTCGATATGATAAATATTGCCAAATTTAAAAATAGATATAAAATGGCACACCTCTGATTATGTGAATAGGTGTGTGCGTGTGTGTCTTATAGCAATATTTTTTTGAAGATAATCTTTGCTACACAAATCATTATATTATTAGTTTTCTGCCAGTTTGTTGTTGTATATTTTATGTTTATTTTTCTTCGTTAAGTATTAAAATATCTATATTATTTTGTTTGTACTTTGTGTTCCTTTTTTTTAATGAGTTATGAACCGTGTTGTCTATCATATAAAATGATTTTCAACGACTAATGAGTTTCCATTTCGACAAAAATATCTTTGCTAAAATAACATTCATAAATTAGTACTCACATATATACATACATACACTCATATATATATATATATATATATATATATATATATATATATATATATATATATATATATGTATGAATGTAAATGGACACAAATTACTTTCATGCTATTACTTTTAGTTTTACTATTGTAAAAAAATTCAATAAACTCTTAGATTTTAAATTTCATTTTTATTTCTTATATATGACGCCCAGATTGGTGTTTTATTAAAAAGAAACATGCATATAGGAAAACAAGTGTATAGTTTTTTTTGTTTCTTTTCAATAAAACACACATCTAGACGTCACAATTTGAATGACCCTATATTATTTTTATGTTATTGTGGCAAATTCACTTTAACATAAATAAATTACTAAGTCTGCACACTATAAGATTTTATGAAATTGTTTAATAGTAATTTATTGTTCATTGTATTTACTAATTTGTATTTCAATTATTATACTGTTATCTTCAGATCGGAGTTTTATAAAATCTTACAATTTCGATTTGAAATGGAGAAATGAAATTTGAAATTGGTTTGACAATGATGGTATAAGTAATGAAAAACAAATAAGCTAGTAAACTAATTGTTTGAAAATAAACTCAAATTACTTTACATGCTATTACTTTTAATTTTACTAAAAAAAATCCAATAAACTCTTCGAAAGTTTCAAATTTCATTTTTATATTTTATAACCTTTACTTTATTGATTATTGGATATATATTTCTCTTTATATTTAATTCTGTATGTATAAATGTGTATATTTTTTAATGAAAAAACCTATGATAATAAAATCTTAAATTTTTAATCTACAACAAACTAAATATTTTTAATGTAACTTTTATAAAATTGAATACTCATACATAAAATTATATTAAATATACTGATATTTAAACAAACAATACATTCGTGTGTATATATATATATATATATATATATATATATATATATATATATATATATATATATATATATAGATGTATATGTAATTATATATTTTTCGTATATTATTCCTGCATTTACATAAGTATGTTTGAAACAATATTAAGAATAATATTCTCGCACGCATTCTTTTTATACATGTCTACACGAACTACGAATACAGAGTTGTAATCTTTTTTTGATTATTTTAAGATTTGTACTCGTATGTTGTAAAGGAACGTATTTGTTCAACAGTTGTAAATAGAGTATCAAATGTTGAAAGTTATTTGTAGATTGAATGTACAATTGCTTTAATTGAATTATTTTTCAAGAAGGCTCTTTGAACTTAAAAAAATACGGTTTTCAATGTTTGGTTTCTTATTATTTTGTTTGGAAGTATTTATTGAATTCTTTCTTTTACGATTATTCTATAAATTTTATATTTATTTCTTATAATTTTTACACTTTTTCATATTGATTTATTAAATATAATTGTTTATTTAGTGTATTTTTTTTAAAAAAAAAAAAACAGAAAAAAAGTAATTATTTATATATATACATAAATACAAAATCACAACTGTACTTTTAAATCACAACACACACACACACACACATATATATATATATAGAGAGAGAGAGAGAGAGAAAGAGAGAGAGAACCTTAAAATGAAAATGTGTAATGAAAAAAATCAATAAAAATTATGTGTAGTGTTTAATAAGAAATGTATTTTTTTTATTTTAAGGTTAAAACATTGTTTACGTCATTACAGTGTTATATATTACAGTATCACTATTTTCTAGGTAGGAAGTATCGTATTTTCTCTTTCATACTTTCCTCTGTTAATTGACTTTTGTATATTATTAAAAGCGTTTAATATTGCAATTAAGACAATGAAATATTATTTGTATTATATGATTTTATATTTTTTCATGTATGGAATATAAAAAAAAGATTACTGAGTTTTTAGGTCTCTCTATCAGAATTCATTGAAGGTTATGTTTTTTTCGTAATGAGGTTGGTAGACCAATTAATAACCCCCAATTTGCGGAACAATGTATGTAACTTATTGTTTTTTTATTGTCTGTATATTTGTGTGTTTATATATACAATATATATATATATATATATATATATATATATATATATATATATATGTAATGAGTCATCCAAATGTGACGCCTAGATGTGTGTTTGATTAAAAAGAAACTATACACATGATTCTTTTTAACAAAACAGAAATCTAAGCGTCACATTTGTAAGATACTATATTTTGTATATATACAGGATGTCCCAATAAAATATGTACACACTAAAATTTATTTACTTAAAAATGTGTTTATTCTTTTGTGACAACTGTATGTATATATTAATTTTAATGATTTTTGGATAATATAATAAAAATTGACTTTAGTGTTTTTTATAATGTATTTTAATTTTGTATTCACTCTTAAAAAGTGGTTGTTTTTATTAGGAAAATAGTTTTTTAAGAAATAGTTTATTCGTTCGTTTTCATTTTTTGGATCTTTTTTACTATAAAACATTGTTATCTTTAATTTCCAAAAATGCTGTTGGTTTATTTTTTTATACTAGTTTCGATAATAATATCATATTTAATTTGCGATATACTTTTTAAAACTTTTTGCAGTAAGATATTAAATGAAGAAATCGAACGTAAAATAATTATATATAGTATTTTTTTTTTGATATTACTTTAAATTCACTTTAGCTTATATGAATCATTCTAAGATCATTAAATTATATTATATATGTTTAATAATTATTTATTGTTTACTTTACTTGCTGATAGACATGTCAGTAGCCATGGCATTATTGTCTAAGATTATATTCCACAAATTCTCTTTTTAGTGATAGAATATAGAAAAAATATGTGTAATTTATGAATATCTTGATTAAGTTTTTGAATGCAGCGTTTTAATGATAATGGATTGGTCATTGAAATGTGCATCAGCGAATAAAATAAACAATAAGTGATTATTGGATATTTTGAAATTTTGTGATGTCAAGTCAAATATTTGTTTATGTCAAATTTTTATAATAAAATATCGGGTTATCCAAATGTGACGCCTAGATTTGTGTTTTATTCAAAAGAAATTATACATATGTTTCTTTTTAATAAAATACAAATCTAGACGTCACGTTTAGATGACCTCATATATATTAATTGATGTGAACATTATTTTTTCAGTTTTATGTGATATTAGATACGCACGAAAATGTTTTAATACTAAGATAAAAAAATCTACCTGAGTACATTTCTTGTATCTCTTTCAATCAAATAAAATTTGCTTTGAATAATTACGAGAAAAACATGAATTATTCGCACACCTTTTTATATTATTATAATTGTTACCATTAGCTGTAATAATTGGTCTTATCAAGAATATCTATTGAATTAAAAATGTTGTGTTCTGTGTACGACAGGAAATGTGTAGTAGATTCGTGCGTTCACTAAGCATCACGAACGATAAACTACTGTACAGGAGTTTATATATGTGTATAAAAAAGTATAAAAACTTACCACTGTACTAGTTTTATTATTCATTTATATGCGGCGCCACCGGCGACGTGGCAGATGGCACTGGTGGTGCGAGCACCATGTAAAAATGGCCGACACCACATCAAAGGGCTTTCCATAATCAAATATTATGCTAAAATTAAAACAGCCGCGAGACCTGTACATATTAATTTCTAAGAACTACATACGTTCTATATTCGGAGAATTGTTGTAATTTCAAATATATACATCACTTGTTCAAGTTTTGTTATTTAATCTATTTGAATTGATTGAACATTTTTTCATAAATCCTTATTTATGTACTTACTTTAAAATACATCTATCTTTGACATTTTCATAATTGTACAAATAATACAAACCGTTTTGTTATTTTGATTTTATGTCCATCTTCATGTATTTTTCAAGTAATAATTAGTATGATATTTAAAAGGTTATCCTTAGTGACAAATCTATTATACAATTATCACATTATTTGAATACCTTGACATTAATTAAAACCAATATTTTTAGTTATTAATTTAAAAAAAAAATACATTGCACCAAAGAAACATAATTTAATATTCGTTTTTATAGATTTTGTATAATAAAATATTCGCTTTTATAATAAAATTGTATAAGTAAATTGTTAATTTTTTATTCATTTGATAAATCTATCGAAAAAAGCTTTATTCTATGGGAAAAATGGTCTGGAAGTAATAACTTGAATAGAAGGCCTGTTTTTGTACAAATAGGGATTTGTTCAATGAAACTAAACTAACGTGATTGTCTACATTAAATCTTGTGGATTTTTATTCTTTTCCTTTATAAATAATAATATGCATATTTTTCAGGCTCATTTGACACCCTTTTTGGATAAGGATTTTCCTTAATGATATAAATTCCCACGTTAAAGTTTCGAGGATTCACGTGCGGATGAAATTGTCTTAATGAACTTTTCTGAAATATAACAGTCATCAGCATATAATATATACACATATATACATATATATGTATATATATATTTATATATATATATATATATATATATATATATATACAAAAATAGCACAGATAAAAAGGAGAGATTGATGAGTGATTAGTAGAATTTTGCCAAATTACTCATATTTTCAACAATGAAAAAATATTTTACTGTTTGCTCACTGATGTAAAACCTCTGTAGTTGAATATGTTTATAGATCACAAATTATTAAAAAAAAATTATATATATATATATATATATATATATATATATATATATATTCATTATGTCTATCAGAAAGTTTTGTCCGGTAATGTCATCTCATGTCTCAAAGATGAGTCATTGTACAGAAATGATATTCACAAATTACCATCATGTTGGAAAGAACGAAAGAAAAATTATATTGTTCAGTAAATATTAATAAATATATTAAAAATGTATTGTTTTTTAATCCAAAAACAGACAGAACTTTCCGGTAGACCATATATATATATATATATATATATATATATATATATACATATATATATATATATATATATATATATAATTAATATGTGAAGGTCAATTTATATATTTTTGCATAAAAGTGAACAAAAGGCCAAGTTATTGACATTTGTCATTGTTAATCAAAAATTGACAAAATTATCTTCAACTTAACTAAATGTTGATAATTATTATATAAGTTAACAAATACAATAAAGAGTTTTTTATCGTACTTATTTAAGATATGTACAAATATTATGTTAACAAATAGACTTACAGAATTATTTTAATATTTTTAGAATTTGGAAACGAATATCTTGTAAAAATATTTATTATTTAAGATATATTTGAAAGTAATGTTTTTTAATAAAAATGTTTTTAGTATTGAAAATAATAGTTGAAATACCAATTTTTAGCACAGAACTAGAATTCACTTAAATACAAATTTTAAAAAAGGTTTTAATGAAAAATGTTAATTTCTTTTTTTAATTCATATTTTGATAATTACCCGAATATTGTTTTGTAAATGAGTAGAGTTTATTAAATGTTGTGGTATTTTTTATGAAATGATGTAATATTAATAAGTGATAAATTTGTATTAATATTACATATAAACACACACACACACACATGTGTGTATATATATATATATATATATATATATATATATATCCCAAAAGTTGGAAAATGAGTATGGGGCTGATAACTTTTTCATACGAAACAAATGTATATACGTATAATATGACAAAATAAAAAAGAAGAGTCAACCTCTAGTTAAAGATGGATTTAAAAAAGATACCAAAACACAAATAGTATATATTGGGTCATCCAAATATGACGCTTAGATTTGTGTTTTATTAAAAAGAAACAAATAAACTATACACATATTTCCCTATATAACAACCTATACACATGTTTCTTTTCAATAAAACACAAATTTAGGTATCACATTTGGATGGCCCTATGTAAGTAAGCTGAACAATTAGTCTATATTTTAATAACAAAAATGCTCTGATGATGATGGAATCGCCATCGAAATGCGCATCAGCTTACTATTTTTATAAACAAAAAGTGAATAAGAAATGATTATTAAACACTTCATAACCATTGTGGCGTTGGGGATAAAAATTCATTTGTGTTAATCTGATAATTCTCTTTAATGTTTAACCAGGGGCTGTAGAACCATTGGTGATAGGAGTTCTAATCTAAAAACATTATTTAATTATTTACTGTTTACTCCATATAACTTGATTTGTAAAATTCTTCACTAAGAAAAGATGTTGAATTAAAATATTGGAATGATTTTTTTTTAATTCAAATTTTCTGTATTACTAGAAAAACATATTGTCTTCAATAATTCCTCAATTTTTTTCTATTTAAATATGCACAACTATAGACGTTTTCTAAGCGCGATAGATCTTTAAAGTGAATCCTTATCGAAAGTTCTATCTAATCTAAAAAAAACATTATATATATATATATATATATACACACGCATATATACATACAAATATGTTTTTAGGTTTGATACAATTTTCGATAGGGGTTCAATTTAAAGTTCTATCATGCTTAAAAAACATCTATATTTTTTTAATTAGTGTCTATATTTATATATATATATATATATATATATATATATATATATACACGAGGGTCGTTTGATAAGTATGGTAAAAAAGTAAGAAAAACAAAATTGAAAAATTTAATTAAATTAAACAATAAATAAATTTATCATACTTATCAAACGACCCTCGTATGAATATTTTCAGTTATTCGTATTAATAATAATTGAAGTTAAAAAAATTGGTTGAAAATTTGACGGTATATTTCATAATACAAAATGAGATTGAAGGATTTAGATATACATTTACTTAATTATTACCATTTACTATTATTCAATCTCATTTGGGTCAGTCAGGTGTCACCCTATACAAATATTTTTTAAATAAATAAGTATCTATTAATATTATTAAGAAAAATATTTCTTAAATAATTTTTCAATACTTTTTTATTTAAATAATTAGAATATTTTAATGATATATATATATATATATATATATATATATATATATATATATATATATATATATTAAAATTATATTAAAAGATATGTTAATATTTTATTTCCATATTTAACAATATAATTTTCAAACGAAGTATTCTTAGTTAAAAAAATCATGTTATTTTTAAATCACATATTTTGTTTAAGTCTGTGATTTCATTCCTGACAATATTTTTTTATCGATTTTAAGCCCGCTCAGTTCGCTCAATCGCGTATATAATGTTTCATATAAAGTAGATATAGACGCACGTATAAAAAAAAGTGTTCTTTGACATCAACGCACAACTGTGGGGGTTCGTCGTGTTATTTTTAACTTTTATTAATTATATACGACGTACAAAGATGAAAGTGACGGCGTTCCTCAGACTATTAGAAATATCAACGAATTAAGAATGTGCATGACCGTGTTTAAATTAATGCCTCTATTTTAAATCTGTTCTTGTCCGTTGTTAAACTAGTTTCTTGGCATAGCTTATTAAGGCTGTGATTATTGTTGGAAATATTCAATTTAGTTGATTGTATTCGGAGTATTTGTGACAGAACAATGTATTTGGTTTCGATTTTTATTTTTGTCTTGTTCAGTTAGTTACAAGTTAAAAATTATACATTTTCACTTTTCTTAATAAAATAATGGATGTAGGATATTTATTTATAAAAATAATACTCATCTCTACTTTGTTTTTTTTTTATCTCCAGGTTTCCATATTTAAATATCCTTTTCTTGCAATATAATCAACCAATTTTCATTTTAATTTTTCTGTCTTGTCGTAACGTTTATAATTTTATTTATTTTTATTTTATAAATTTGTATTTATTTTTATTTCATAAATTTGTTCCTTTTTTATTTCTATGTGTTATTCCTAAAATGTGTCTTTGCATGTTTCTTTATATATTTCCAAATAACTAAATTATTCTAATCTTTAAAACTCATGTTTCATTTTAGTAAGTGATAACAGATTGGATACATTATTAAAAAATATTTTTTTTGAAACAGAAAAATATTCAATTTTATAACGCAAGATTTTTTCCGAATTGTCATCAAAATATTTTTATTTTTCTGTTTATTGCATCTCTAAATGTCCCTACTGTAGCGAATACATAAATATTATAACTACTTTTCTTTTTCTTTCATAAACACACACACACACATATATATATATTAATTGAATTATATGACATATGTAAAATATAAATAGTAAGCGTTCATATTTCTATAATGTTAATACAAAAACACTTAAAATAATTTATAGTAAAATCAGTATTATGTTTATTTTAATAAACTACGTTTTAATGTAATTTCCTGTGTATATATATATATATATATATATATATATATATATATATATATATATATATATATGTTTAAATACATAGAAACGAAATGAATTATTTAATTTATAAGAAATTAGAAAAGTCAAGTACATAGCTGTAGATCATTAAAATTATTCTTAAAAAAAATATATATGCAATTGAATATGTATAATCGTTAATATATTCTTATATGTAGGTATTAATTTATATTCACAATAGTATTATAAAAATAAATAATAATTATATTGTTTTGAAAATATGAAATAATGTATTTTTTTATGAATTTTTTATCAGTAAAATGATTAATATTATATTTTATTATTCGTTTATATTCAAATGCATGGAAATTTTTATACAAATAAATTTCATTTTTAACAGTTTATGTGAAATGGAATAAAATCAATTTAATTGTATAATCGTAGATTATTTTTATGGAGTTTTTTGTAAAGGAGAAAGATTTTTTCAATTCTATTATTTTGGCATGTATGTTTTGTAAATTTATGGGATATACTACTCTGTTCAAAAAGTAAGGTGACCGAATAAAACACATATTATTGATTTATTCTTCCAAAGTTATTTTGTCTTCTTCAAACACATACGCCAATGTTTAATCCAATCTTGGAAACACTTTTTATTTTCATTTTTTGAAATTTCCATCAGCACTTCGTTCGATTTTTGTTTTATCGATTTAACTGACTCAAATTGGGTTCCTCAAAATGGTTTTTTTAATCGACTGAACAGGAAAAAGTCACATGGTAACATATCTGGAGAATACAGTGCTTGTGGAGCAACATTTGTTGAATTTTTGGCAATAAAAACTCACGAATAATGATTGGATTATGAGAAAGTGCGTTTTATTGACAAACGTTTCAACCCTAAAACATCACTTAAAATTGCATCTACTGAACCTATTGATATGCTAATATCTTCAGCAAGCTCTTTTACAGTCAAATAACGATTTCCCATTACTTTGTTTTTAATTTTTTCAATATTTTCTTTGATTATTGATGTTGATGGACGATCAAAACGAGGTTAATCTTCTATGAATTCACGACTTTCTCTGAACAGCTTATGCCATTAGAATACAGTTTTTTTGGATAAAGATTGATCACCGAATGCTTTCTGCACCATTTTAAACGTTTCAGTAGCATTAAATTCATTTTTAACACAAAATTCAATGCACCTTCTTTGTTAAACAATATTAGACATTTTAAAAATCGAAAAAGGCAAAGAGTTGATGTAAATAAATTGCTGTAATCTATAAACTATTTGACATATCAAACTGAAATTAGCAGCGAATATCACTGAAGGTTGTGCCAACATAAGAAAAAAGTTTTTTCAACTACGACTTTCGCGCGAGTTTCAGATTAAAAAGTCACCTTATTTTATAAACATATATATATATATATATATATATATATATATATATATAATTCAAGATATATTTTTAATTCTGTTGGATGTATTTTTTAACAATATAATTAATTATGGCAACAATTTGAAGATAATAAATTTAACAAATGTAATTTAAAATGATTTCATTCTACACTTGCATATGTACAAGTATAAATGTGAATAAATATATTTAAATGTGGTTGTTTTGTGTCTGACATGTGGGGTTATATTAAGTTGGATGTGCCATCCGCACATGTGGTGTCGTAGAGGGAGGTCGACATTAATTTCATCGACAACGTGTGTCATGAATTAAATATATATTTCTACTATCACAAATTGTTTGATTTATTATAAATGATGTGTATGTGTCGTTTCGCAAGTATCATACAAAGTGTCTTTTATCAATTTCAAATAAGATCTATTGCTATGGTAAAATCGTACCAATTAACATATGCTTATTTTCAATGATTGTTTTGACTTTATTTTAAATTGAATTTTTTTAAAAGTATCTACGTCTAGTTATAAATCAATCGATTTAATATATAATACAATACTTAGTTTTTTAAAACTTAAATACTTCTTTTTAAAAATACTGTTTCATAAAAAAGTATATTTTATGTCCGGACGTTTTGTTCAATTTAATTAGTTGCATTAATATTATGTTCTCGAAAGGAAACTGTCTCATTATATTAACTTCCAACTAAAACATTTCATAATGAATTAGTTCACTGCGTGAGATAATAAATTGCAATCATATTAATTAAAATAAAAATACAGTACAGTGACACAAGGTTATAAGTATAAAATTAAAGTGTAGCATTGTCTACATTTTTTACAATTTGTATTCTGTCACCTTGATGTGACGCATAAATAAAATTGAGATGTGTCTACTGAGATACAAGAAAATGTTCGCTAAATGCACAATGGAAAATGTACAGAGTGCTTTAAACTATTTTCGTATTACGAGGGCGGAGCATTGTTTTTATTTATACTGTTTGTATAACACAATTTCAATTAACCTATATACATACACACACACAAATATAAATATATTTAAGATCTTTAAATGTCACTTGATAAATGGAGATTATGTCAAGTTGAGCTTAAATTTCGAATATATTTATTTTTTTTAACTCTTGTTTGTTTATATATTAAAACATTTACAAATTTTCCTTACATAATAAATTAAATAATTATTAATTTAGTTCTAATTTTTATTTTCAATAAATTTTAATGAATTTATTTTTGTACGATAATATCTAATCACAATTTATTATATATGAAAATTATTTTTTACCTACCTCCTGGTGTTTTATCTTCTCATTTTTTTATTTAATGATACTGATTTTAATTTATTTTATAAAAATGATGCAAGTCAAATATTTATTTTAACACAAATAATTCATCAATCTTCAATATCAGAACATTTTATAAGAATGTTTAATAATTCTTTATTATTATTGTCCAAATAATTTTTAATTTTATTTCACATACAACTTTAACATCTGAATATTTCTTTTATTAGGTTGTGTAATATGAAATATCAGATCATTATAACAGAAATAAAATAAAAATCTGAAATTTCATATAACATAACCTGATAATTATAATTTGTGACTATTTATGCTAAAGTATATTAATTTTTATCTATAAATCTTGAACAATATTATTTTAATGACTAATTATTTTAACTGTTATTGAATTTATTTTGAGAATATTGAAAATATTCAGTGTTATTTAAATAATTTTGATATATCATCGTTATTATTAGCCCCGTTCAATCCTCTACTGGATGAAGACCTCTTACAAAATTTTCCATTTAGACCGATCTAACGCCTTTTTCGTCCAGTCAATTCCGATGAATTTTCTTATTTCTTTATCTCATTTATCTAGTTTTTTTTGGACCTTCCTATATATTTAGGTTCTCAACGTATATATTTAGGTTCTCAATTAATAATTTTACTTGTCCATTTATGATTCCTTCTTCTCGCTATATTTGATTATTTTGGTATATATATATATATATATATATATATATATATATATATATATATATATATATATACAGAGTGATCTAATTGAGACTGAAGGATGTAATTCGAAATTGAACGTTACATCCTTCAGTCTTATTTAGGATATTTTATAAATATTAAAGCACTTGTAAAAAATGAAATATTTAAAAAAAAATTAAAAGTTAAAATAGGTTTATTTATTTATCCATGATTTCATTTTTGTGCTATTTTTCTTGTTATTTTTCGTTACATATTTATTTTTATATTTCACAAATAAAATTCGGCTTGTATGTCTTTATATTTATTAATTGTTTTATTGTTAAGTATTTTTTATTTAATATTTATTTTTTCTATTAAAGTATAACATTTTATTTGTTGTTTTGGAAATGTGGCTGATTCACTTTACACAAATAAATTTTAACCACAACACCACAATAATTTAAAGCGTTCAATAATCACTTATTGTTCACTTATTATTTATAATTATATAATCTATAATTATATAATCTATAATTATATCGGTTGATGCATTTCGATGGCGACGCCATCATCGTCAGAGCCTTTCAGAAAATGCTTTAAATTATTGTGGTGTTGGGGTTAAAATTCATTTATATAACATTTTAATTATTGCTATTTTTTCTAATATGAATTTTTTAAAATTAACTCTCACTTCAACACCACAAAATGTTAAAAAACTGTTTAATAATTAAAACTATTTAATAAGTAAAGACAATACCATTATCATCTGAGTGCTGTGTTATAAATCCAGATTTTAATGTTGTCATTGATAGGTCCATCTGTTTATAAACAAAGTAAGTGAATAATAAATAATTATTGAACATATTTCTCAATATTTTCTAGTTTTTGAGATGGATAGTTTATTTGCGTGGAAGTGCATTTGCTGCAAATTTAACACAAATACTGCTAAGGGATTATACTCATAGATCTATCACTATTTTTGTTATAAGTGAAGATTAATTTATAATTAAATATTTTTTATATATTAACATTCTTTTGAACAATATATTTTTTGTATGAAGTTTATAAAAAAATATGGTTTCATTTAGTAGAGCCTCTTAAAGAAAATATTTTCTGAGTTAAAAATCCATGTATTGTTTAAATAATTTTCAAATGATTGTTTGAATTTAAGTAATTTTAATTATCTTTTACACAATTGATGAGATTTCATACTAATTAATGATTACTTAATATCGTCTTTATAAAATCAATATTAGACCGTGTATTAAAATATTTTTAATAATGACGAGAAATTATAAGACAGCATGATTATCGAAATGTATATTAGGAAATAAAGTGATTATTGAACATTTGTAAAATTTTCTACAGTTCGAATGAGTGATTAATGTGTGTAAAAGAGATTTATTTAGGGTATTAAGCGATTAGTGATAATTTTGAATTGTTTAATTTATGTTCTTTTTGCTAAATAAACAAAAAAATATTAAAATTATTTTTAAATCAACATTATTCATTTCTTAGTCAAGAATTTAAGCCATTAATTTTGTAAGTCATAAATGATTTCACTTGATATCTTTTTTTATGTATTTTTTAATAGTAGTTTTGATCATCAAGATGATAAACTGTGTATCAGAAAATATTTGTAACAGAATTGTTAATATTATTTTCTCATTCCAACAGCTGAACATTTATAAATGTTCAGTAAACTTTATCTTTTTTTTTTAACAGAAAGGCTCTGACGATAATGGCATCGTCATCGAAATGCATCAGCCGATATAATTATAGATTATATAATTATAAATAATAACTGAACAATAAGTGATTATTGAACACTTTAAATTATTGTGGTGTTGGGGTTAAAATTCATTTCTGTAAAGTTCAGTAAACATTTATTGACTCATAAAAATATCAATTGTTATCTTATTATACTCAGAGCACTGGATTATAAAATTTCATGTTTCATACAGCACTTTAATATAGCATGACCGTCGAAATGGGTATCAGCGAATAAAGTGAACAGTAAGTGATTATTATTGGACATTTGTAAAATTTTCTATTATTTGAGTGAGTGATTAATGTGTGTAAAAGAGATTTAATTATGATATCAAACGATTAGTGATAAATTTGAATTGTTTTATTTATTCAAATGTTGAAAAATGAATAAAAGAAAATGTTATTTTTAGATTCTCGTAATTGGAGAGACACATAATGGTTTTAACTTTGTATGCTAATGAATACAATTTTCATTTTGGAATAATAACAATCGACGCAGAACACATTTCTCAAAATATAAATAAATAGCATACGTTCCACCTGTTTCTTCGGTTTGTGTGTGACACGTCCGCATGAAATCATATTGTAGAAAATGGAACGCGGAATAAATCATTGTAGAATTAAAAACGACGTAGAACATCCTGTATTAATGTACGTGTTTAAAAAATGAGATCGAATTGTCGATGTTAACTGACGACATGCACGCCCCGTGCTCACACAGTCGCACGAATGTCGTTTGACAAATGTCGTACAGCATTCTGGTCGCGATAAAAATGTCGGCGGACAAGTTGGGTATATTTCAATTAATTTCACTGAATCAAAAATAAACCTGTGTCGAGACACAAGAGACCACTTCAAAGACGCACGAGAGGAAAATAAAAATACGTATCATTTTTTTGTGCACGGTCTTTTTTATATTTGTATGGATGTGTGTGTGTGTCTGCATCTGAACATAGATTACGTTTAAAACGGGTACACACACATGGATTAAGGGAAACATGGATAATAATAATTATTATTACTGTGCGTGGGAATCGACTAAGCGTCAATCTAGATCAAAGTTTTGTTCTTTTTATTTTCAAACTTAACGTTTTACGCTTGTTATATCAAACTTAACTGGATTATATTTGAATTTGTTTATTTTATTTGTAGGATTTAAATAAATTGTAAAAGAGTAACTGTTCAATTAATTTCGATATATAAACTTATATTTATTCGGTTTTAAATTATATATGTATAATTGCTTAACATCTTAACTTATTTGACAAGTTATGTTCTTTCTGCTAAATAAAAAAAATATAAAAATTATTTTTAAATCAACATTATTCATTTCTTATTCAAGAATTTAAGCTATTAATTTTGTAAGTCATAAATGACTTCGATTAATATTTTTCAATACTGATATGTTTTTTATATATTTTTTGATAGTAGTTTTGAACATCAACATAATAACTGTATATCAGAAAGTCTTTGTAACAAAATTGCTAATATTATTTTCGTATCTCAACAGCTGAAAATTTTATAAATATTAAATAATCATTTATTAACTCATAAAAATTTTAAGTCATCTCATTAAAGTCAGAACACTCGATTATAAAATTTCATGTATTATACAGAAATTTAATATAGTATGACTGTCGAAATGCGATTTAACGAATAAAGTGAATAGTAAGTGATTATTGAATATTTCTATAAATGTTTAGTAATAATTTGTTGTTCATTCTGATCGAAATTTCAATAGACATTCCATCATCGTCAAAACACTTTATAAAAAATCTCAAATTTCATATAGCATTCTAATATAGTACGGCCGTTAAAATGCATATCATAAATAATGTAAATATCAAGTAATTATTGAACATTTTTAAAAAAATTTGTTAGATTGAAATATTAATTTATAATAAAACATTTTTTACATAATTTTAAAATGAAATAAAAAAAATGTGCTTGATTTCAAAAACAATTCATTTATTAATTTCGATTCTACATGAATATTGAATATTGATTTATTATAAACGTTTTTATTACTCGGATTATTGAGTGATTAGTTTTCTTGATTTTTTTATGTTTCCATTCTTTGATAATAACAGCTTGACTGTTGAAATGTATATTAGAAAATTAAGTGAACCATAAATTATTATTAAAAACTCTTATAAAATTTTATGATGTTGAGGTTGATAAATTTACTAAAATGTGTAAAAAAATAAAAGTCTTTTTTGTAATAGAACTGAAAATTGTTTTTGGTTAATTTGTTTGAAAATTGTAATAAATAAATTTTAAAGAATTGTCTCTTGAATAATAATTTATAGTTCACTTTATTTTTTTATACATATTTGGAAAATGTATTATTATCAAAGTACATTAATGTAAAAAAATAATTAAAAAAAATAATCACTCAAGAGACCATTCTTTAAAATTTATTTATTACAATTTTCAAACAAATTAATTATAAACAAAACTTTTACAGTTTATTATTTTTTTACAATACCTTACTTTAATAATAATGGCGTGATCTTCGAAATATATATTAGAAAATAAAGTGAACTATAAATTATTATTGAAAACTTGTATAAAATCTTCTAATGTTTGGATTGATTTATTGATTCGAGTATGAAAAAAAGTAATAAAGATTTGAAAATGGTTTATTCAGTATTAATTTTATTTGACATCTTATGAGTAAATTTTTAAAAATTAATTTGAATTCAATGAAGTATTAATAATTTTTTATTACTTTAAGTTATTAAACTATTAAATATTTTGTTCATGTATTACTTTATTTATTCAACAGAAAAAAATATGTTTAATAGGAGAACTGTATATGGTTTTATATTAATTATTTTATTAAATTTGAACAAATAAAATATTTATTTTTAAAATATTACAATAGAAATAATAATTAGAAGTGTATTTTTTAAAAAAATTAAGATGAGTTAAGATTAATACCAGAATTATCACCTCAGAATCACAAGATATTATAAAAATGTTTGATAATTATTGATTTTAATTTTACTTGTTTAAATATTAATGGCCAGTTTCTCGAATTACTGTCGTCAAAAGTGATTTAATGTGATAGCTTGGCTATCGAAATGTATATAATAAAGTGAATAATAGATAATTATTGAATATTTTTTATATTTTGCAGTACAGAAAAAATGTATTAGCGTTAAAGAAAATTTATCACATTATTAAAAAAGTAATGAGTTTAGATTTAAAAATTCATTCAGGAAAATCTAGTTCGAGATTTATTAGATATTCTTCATAATGGTGGGGCAATGTAGAAAATATTAAATGTTTGTTATCATTTTGTCAGTATTTTAATGTACTATAAAATCGTTTATTTATAATAATGACATGACCACTGAAATACACTTCAGTAAATAAAAATAATAGTAATCGATCATTGAACATTTTTATAAAATCGTATGATGCTAATGAGAATGATTCATATGTGTAAAAGTACAAACCTATAAAATATTTATCTATTAATTATTTTTTATCGTTGTAAGATTTTTTTAAAGCATGCTTATAAGGAATTCTATTTTAATAAGTAATAATTATTTATAATTACTTCTTCAAATTATTATTGATTGTATTTTAAAAATAATCCATAAAAGCAGATAAATATTCATTTATAAACGTCCTTAATACACTAATTAATATACAAGGCTTTAGAACAATCTAAATTATATATTATTATTATTAAAAATTATTGCTATTGGCACGGAAAATTATCTTCTTTTCAATTAAACATAATTATAGAATTTAATGTCTTTGTCAATATGTTTTGTAAATATTTTTTTGTGAATATTGCTATTAAAATAAATGCATACAAACTAATTATATTTAATATCAACTTTATTGATTATTAGTTTGTTTTGAATTCGTAATTGCATATATTTTATATTTAATGTTATTTTATAATTAATTTGACACAACTGATAACTTACTTTTTGATAAAACAATCATTCATTTAACCAAACGCTTTTTTGCTTCACAAATTTATAAACGCTCTAGCGATCAACTTTTAAAAAAATATTTGTAAAATTTAATCAAAAAATCATGTTTTAATTTAGATTTAATTTAAGATCAATAAAATTTGTTTTTCTTATTTTTTGATATTTTTTAAAAAAAAGATAGGAAGAGACTTTTGGTCCACTCTGTATATATGCATTATAACATTCATAAATGTAACTAATGTTTATGCATTAAACTTTCGTATTTTAATTGACTGCATTTAAAATATATACAAATTATACAATTAGATTTAAATGGCCGTGTGTTCCTTTCAAAATTATATATATATATATATATATATATATATATATATATATATATATATATATATATATTTAATGTCTATACATAAATATATGTATATAATGTATTCAAACACTGTATTTAAATATTGTCGACTTGGCAGCGTAGGCGTCAGGCGCGGGCTGCCACCGCCTTTTCCTGTCTGGACCTTTCCTTACTGCACCCCTCTGTTGCATTCACTTAGTGCAGAATTGATCCTTTATACTTTATGAGCCCCCACACCTCTATGCAAGATAAACTATCTATCCTGCATATGTTCGGGTAGGTCAGGCCACCCTTGATATTTTTCATAGCACGTCTTTAGGAATAAATCTTGATGCATACATATATTTGACTTTGTAATTTATTTTATGTTCGTTACATTACATTATATATTTATACATACACACACACACACCACACACACACACACACACACACACACACACACACATATATATATATATATATATATATATATATATATATATATATATATATTCTAGTGTGTGTGTGTTTAATGCAGTAAAATTTACTCAGTTTATTACTTATACAGATTTTATAACTCGGTGTTTTGATGATTGACATTGCTATCGAATTTTATATCAGCTAATAAATAAATATTGAACATTTTTTTAAGATCTTGTGGTGTTTAGTTGATAGATTATTTGTGTGAAAAATTATAAATATCTTTAAAACAAATTTAAAATCTAATTTATATAGTATAGATGGGCTTATACCAGTGATCGGCAAATTCATTAGTCAAAAAAGCCAAATGTCAGCAGTACAACAATCTTTTTTTGAGAGTAAAATTTTTAAGATATCTGTTTTAGAAGTCGATTAAAACTAGGAACTATATAATTTTTTTCGTTATTTATTTTGGAATTTGTCAAGTTTTACTTCAATACAAATGATTCATTCTCATCCAACACAAAAGTTTATAAAAGTGTTTATTTATCACTTATTGTTTACTGTATTTGCTGATGAGTATTTTAATTCCCGGGATATCATCGATAAAGATGTATAGGGTCGTCCAAATGTGACGTCTAGATTTGTGTTTTATTAAAAAGAAACTATAGACATATTTCCCTACACCAATGATCGATAGAGTCATTAGTCAAAAGAGCCAAATGTCAGCAGTACAACAATATGTTTTTTTTTGAGAGCCAAATTTTCAAGATATCTGTTTTAGAAGTCGATTAAAACTAGGAACTAGTATTATGTGATAGATAGGATTAGACATGCTCCATGTACTGGATTGCTTTTTTTCTTCATTATATGTCAAATTTGTAAAATAATAATGTTTGAAAAGATGATTCCTGTGGAAATCCTTACGCCGTTTCTTCTCTACAGAGTGACATTACAAAGTGACAGAGGGGTACCAGGAACCCGTTTCATAAAACTTACAGTTCCTGTATTACAAGTTCTTTATTTAAAATTTATATGGGATATTTGAAGAAAGAACTTGTAATACAGGAACTGTAAGTTTTATGAAACGGGCCCCTGGTTTTTTAAATATTGCGTTATTATTATTGACAATCAAAAAGTGTGCCCAATGTACCAACTTTGAGTAATCGGTTTTTTGATTTTAAATACTGAATAAAAAAAACTAGATACCTATCATAATTAACAATAATCTTGTTTATTGATAAAAAGTATTTTTTATTATTAAAATATTACATGGCACACATTAAATACACATAGTCATTATTTGTGGAAGAGCCGCATTCAAGTGGCCAAAGAGCCGCATGTGGCTCGCGAGCCGCGTTTTGCCAACCCCTGGCTTATACCATTTGTTTAAATTTGTAATATTAAGTTATATTTTTTATACTTTAATGTAGCAATAGTATCAGGTCGTGTGATATGAAATGTCGGATTTTTATTTTATTTTCGATATAATAATCCGACATTTCATATAACATAACCTATAATCGGTTTCTAATAAATTTACCATTCTTTTACATTAAAACATTTTATAAAAATATTTTATAGTCATTCTTCGTTTCTTTAATTTGGTAAGAAGTGAAGTAACTGCATTGTCGAATTAATAGTTTATTATTATTATATTATTATTTTTGAAGTCTATTGGTGCTAGTTAGGTACTTAATAAATTATCTAGTTTTGAAATTTAACACAATTGAATTTTTATTCCCAACACATGTTTAATAATCACTTATTGTTCACTTTTTTGTATATAACAATAGTCAGCTGATAGCATTTCGATGACAGAACTTTTTCCTGTTACAAAAGTTTTGAAATGTTATATATATATATATATATATATATATATATATATAATCTCTCTCTCTCTCTCTCTATATATATATATATATAGAGAGAGAGAGAGAGAGAGATTTCTAATAAGTTCTTTAAAAGTTTAAATAGAAATAAAACAAAAAGTATTTAATTAATTAGGTTTTTTTATTTTGAAGCATATTCTATGGTTTTAATGATGATTCTATTCTATGGTTTTAATGATGGAACAAAATTTCACTCATATGACCATCATGACTTCGTTTGACATAGTGCATTCGTTTAGTTCAATTTTTAGTCACTCTTTCACATAATTGTGATCCAATTTCACGAATTCCATGTTCAATGTTTATTTTGAATGCTTCTGTTATTTGTGGTTTATCAGCATAATTCAATGATTTCACATAATCCTACAAAAAATAATTAAATGAAATTAGATCACATGATCTTGATGGCCAATTAATGAGTTTGTTTCGTGAATTAAATTCATTAAAATCATTAAGGGGCACGATTAGTGTGACCGCCTAAAAAAAAGTGATTTTCGGGAATTTTTTTAAAGAAAAGTATTGCATCGAATATTTTATAATTTTGAGGATATATTTGTGCATAAATAATGTATACATAGTAATTTTTTTGAATAAAAATATTCGATTTTAGGCAAGTTATTCGCCATCTCGAGTCTAAACTGCTGCAGTGATTGCGGCCTTCACAGTGCCTGAAATAAAAAGAAAAGTTCGTTAAACTTAAAGGTTTTGCCCATACAATGACCAAGGATTGTGAAAAATAATTGAAATTCAACAAAATAAGTCTATATAAACTGTACTAAATTGAAAATTTCAAAATGACTTTAAAAAAAATCAAACATGGCTGCCACTAGCTGTCAAAGTTTTAATATTCTTATTGGAAAATCGTATTTGTTTACTTATTTATTATCCGTTACTATCATTCAGTCTCATTTGGGTTACTTGTACATAGCAACAACAGCCTCTTTCTATTCGATGCTTGGATGAGGCCCTCTCAACCAATTCTATATATATTTTTTTTCAATCCATTCCCACAAATTTATTCTCTGTGTCTCATTTATTCATGGTTTTTTTATATTTAGGTTTCTAATCAGTGATTTATTTTAATTATATATATATATATATATATATATATATATATATATATATATATATAATTGTAATTAATTTTAATTAATAAGTTTTAATATTTCAATATTCAGTTTTATGGTTTTTAAATTCAATTTTCAATCGAATTCTATGTTAAACAATTTTTATAAATATTTTTTACAATATTATTTTAAATATTTTTTTTTAAAAAAAAACAAACAAACCAAAAATACTTATTTATCAATAATTTTTAACATAGTTTAATTAAAATACGATTGAAATTTATCGATTTAAAATTTGTATAGTAAAGTAGGGTTATAATGAATGTTGATTTGATAAGTTCTACTGAGTTAACCTTTGTCATTTTTATAATTGGACGATGTACACACACACACATATGAATATATATATATATATATATATATATATATATATATATATATATATGTATGAGTAATTATATCGAAAAAAATATGTGAACATCCAATTAATGAGAATGTAGTGTGTTGAATCGTTTATAAAAATTTAATTATACTCGAACACTGCATACACATTCATCTCGATAACGAAATGATATTTTTATTTATTAACCCACATTCTACTAGTCAATAATACATGTAGAAAAAAGCATCCTGTCCCCGCTTTACTTGTACAAATAAATAGTGTTACGTCTCACTCGCGCCTTTTACATATTTATTGGAACATCTCAATTTAACGTTATGACATGTTGATCAAAAGGGCAGTGTTTGTTACTGTGTAGACGATTAGGTCAGGCAACAGATATGAATTGGAGGGTTGTATAAATATATGCCCCGACTTTTATATTTACCAAAACCATGTGGCACTAATATTAAACAGTCCCCGAGTCTTTTTTTTCTGTATATATCTAAAGATTGTTTTCGTATTTTAAATATCGTATTTTTGGGGTGATGGAGTGTTAGGATAGGTTAGTACAGTTCCGATAATATGTTATAAAGTTTATTATGGTGATTGCATTTATTAGTCATTCGAAAACTTTGAATAACTTGTGTATTTTGAATATAACCTAATATCTCATTATCAAAAAGTATTTAACATATAGCTAATTAAAATATAATTATTTGAAATCATTTTAAATCACCTATATATGTATGTATTGGTGTTTTTTAGAGTGATAGAACTTTAAATTGAATCCCTATCAAAAAAAGTTCTATCTAACCTAAAAAAACATCCTTATATGTATGTATGTGTGGGTGTATTATATATATATATATATATATATATATATATAGAAAAAGAGAGATAGAGAATGTTTTTTTAGGTTAGATAGAAATTTCTACAAGAATTAAATTTAAAGTTCTACATGGCTAAAAAACAGCTACATATATAAATATAATTGAGCTTCTTCAAATCAAAACAGTAATTATTTATTTTAATGAAATTTTGGTTTGAGTTATACAATAATTCATACAAAGGAAATTTGAAATATAGACTATTTTTTACATAAAAAAAATGTACAAAATACTCTTACTGTATAACTCCTAGTTTGTTGAATTAGAAGCAAAATAATAACTTGATTATTGTAAATTATTATATTGGATATTTCCTATGTTGAAATATTGTAACTCGAATTTTTACAAGTCTTTTATATAAGTTTGATTTACAAAAAAATTCTATTTATGAAAGATGACTTACAGAAGTTCCACAACATTAATTTACAATGATTTCAAATAATTATTAGCTTCTCCTAATTTAATTACATATTTTCATTTATTTGTGTATTAAATATTTGGATCAATTTTCTTTATTTATGATTATTTTAATTTAATCAGAATAATAAACTAAAAAATAAAATTCATTACAATCTAGAAATTAACTTTTCCAGGATTTATATCCTATAAACTTTTTTTAATAAATATACTAAAGTTAATTTTATTTGCTGATTAGAAAAATATGTTGATTTTAAATACAAAATTATTAAATAAAATATTAGAAAAATCTTCTTTATAAATGTTTTTGTATTTTTTTTTAATTTTTAATATTTTTTTGAGAATGGAAATTGAATTATACATTTTTAAAAATGTAAGTATTTTTAAGGTACACTCATTTCAAGGTCATAATATTTTTATAAAATTTTAATAATCACTATTTACTTTATACGCTGATACATATTTCGATGTCATTATTATTAAAATGGTATATGAGATATTTACAATGTATTGCTCTATCGATAATAATATAGCTATTGAAATGTTTATCAATGAATAAAATGAACAGTAATTAATATTGAATATTTATATAAAATCTTGTGATGCTAGAAAAAATAAATCATTCGTGCTTAAGTTAATTTGCAATAGTCAAATATTTTTACTGGACGATTAGAAAAATACGTTGAATTCAAAAACAAAATTTATTAAGAAATATCAATGGAACTTTTTTGAAAAAAAATTATAGTGTACATTTTTTAAGAAATTTTTATAGTTAATTTTTTAAGAAGAAACATTGGAATTTATGCATAAGTATCATTCTTAAAAACGATGTATTAGTTCCCAAAATTATTTTATTAGACTATTAAAAAAATATGGTTAATTCAAAAACCAAATTTGTTTACAGTGTCTTTAAAAACTTGATTAAAATTTTCTAGCACCAAATATTTATATATTAATATATTTTTTTGAGAATAGAAATTGAAATTTTTATTTTTTAGAAAAAATTAATAGTACTCAAAAAAATTTCCTGGAATTTAAATTGAAAAATTGAGTAGAAAAAAAATCAGTATATCTTTTTTTTAGAAATGTTATATATATATTTGGACATTTTGAATACGTTTATATACATATTTGTAACTAGATATTGTACTGTACATTTGAAAAAAAAATTAGCGATACTTTAATAAATACCATATTCTAATATAATAACCTGTCAATCAATGAATAGAATAAATAATAGAATATTGAACACTTTTATTTTATCGTTGTATAATTGGGATAAGTGGGATATATAGGTTGTGTAAAAATATATAAAGGAAATTATTTGAAATATTTTTAAATTCAAATATGTTAGTGTTTTTGTACTGATGTAAGAATTTATTCATTTCAAACTGTGTAATTAATTGCAGTGTTTCATTATTACTTCTGAGATATATTGTAACATCAATACTATATTTTTTCCCATTTTATTATATAGTTAATTTATGCAAATTTCAATATTTGTAAAAAACCTTGTATACATTGTTATTGTAATAAAAGGACAAAATAATATACAAAGCAATAAAAGATGTTATTAATGAAATAATTAATAATAAATATTCTACACATTATTACAAATTTATATGTGGATAAGAGAACAATAACGACTATATAAATTGATAACATTCTATATATTTACAAATAACAATATATGAATATTGTTATAATTACATCAGACAAACAATCTTATGTACGACATTGTCATTATATATATATATATATATATATATATATATATATATATATATATATATATATAAAACATGATTATCAGTGTACACTGAGTAACTTTCCCTAATGTGTCTCTTATATTTTATCATTCGAAATGAATATCTAAAAACGCGTCCGGTGGCCAATAATTTCGTTTCCTTCTCACTATTGACATCAATATTATTATACTGAAAACACTACGCAGATTGAAATCGTCGTGATAAATGTAGAATGGAATGTGTTATACACGATTCGAGGGACAAGACCCAATAAATATTCAGGTGAAATAGAATACTACCTAATTTTTAACGCTGACGACTGTATTATTGTTATAGTGGTGATTTCTGGCGCCTGTTAGTGGCGCAGGCACTGTGCACATAAAGAACGGAGACGTATTGATCTCTTGCCTTTTTAAAATACTATCTTTTGAATAGCATTTAACCTTTCTATGATACCTACACATAAGGATATTTTTTACACACTACTGTGTGCTTTTTGACGCAATATACAGACACACGTATACAACGTATCTGGCTTACACACACATGTATATATATATATATATATATATATATATATATATATATATATATATATATATATAAACGAGAACAGACAATCCACTTGTCTAGAATCTTTGTTAGTAAAATAGTGTTAGTAAATAAAAAGTAGTTAAAAGTAGTGCTGAAGAAGTTACCACCTTATGAATTTTCTTGATACTTTATATAACTCACATTTATTCTAATTTGAATAAATAAAGAAATATACATACATACACACACATATGTGTATATATATATATATATATATATATATATATATATATATATATATATATATATATATATATGGAATAATATGTAGAGATAGAAAGATAACTAAGTGAATCAAAAAGAAAACAAAAGTTATGAATGCTATAAGAAAAATAAGGATTTAGAAATAGTCATAGATTAAGCATAGAGTAAAAAAGATCACTAATGGACAAGAAAAATTATTGATTGGAAATTTGGGTACTTAAAAAAGCCAAGGAAGAGATTTATGGATAGATGGGAAAGAAATATAAGAAAATTAATCTGAATAGATTGCAAAAAAAGGTATTTGTGAAAGGCCTTCATTCAGTATTAGACAAAAAAAGAGGTGGATAATGATGTCATATTAAGAATTAAATTAAATATAATTAAAAATAATAAGTGTTTAATCTATAAAATATTTTATTTGTTTGATTATTATAAAGGTCATCCAAATGTAACGCCTAGATTTGTATTTTATTAAAAAGAAACAAAAAAAATTATACACATGTTTTCTTATACACCAGTCTAACAATTAATTGTCATTATAACACCATAAGATTTGATAAAGGTGTCACATAATTATTTATTATTCATTTTATTTATTTAGAAGCTGACATATATTTCGATAGCCATGCTATTATTGTTAGATCAAATCAGATCACGTTTTATAATAGAGATGATGGATGACAGTCAAAATGTACATGACAGTAAGGAAATAAAATGAACAATAAGTTATTAAAGAATAATATTCAACTTGCTCATAAACCAACTATCATCTCACTACAAGATTTGTAAAAAGTATTAAGTATTTTTTTTTACTCATTTTTTATTTTTAAAGAGAGATTTTAGATTGTATAACAGCGCTCTAACGATGACTGAATTGCCATCAATGTATGTATCAGCTTGTAAATAAAGAAAGTGAACAATAAATAATTGTTAAACACTTTTTTAATATCTTGTGGTTTTGGGGTAATAGGTGATTTGTGTGAGAGTGAATTTGCCACATTTTCAAAATAAATAATGGTCAAGACATAACTTTAATTTAAATTAAATATATATTTATATATATATATATATATATATATATATAATTAAAAATAATTATATTTATTTTTATTCAAATTTATCGATTAATACAATTGATTAAAAATTCAGTTATTAAGGTTTTCCAATAAGAATGTCAGAATTTAAACGGCTGGTGGCCATGTTTGATTTTTTTAAACTCATTTTGACATTTCAACTCAGTATAGTTTGGCGAATTATCATGGAACGTTCAACACTTCAGCAACGCTTAGAAATTGTAAAAACTTCAATAGACTTATTGAAACAAGGCTTTAATAAGTCCATTATTTCACGAAATTGACTCATCGATTGGCCACCAAAATCAATGTGATTTAACTCCATTGGATTATTTTCTGTGAAGTTATGTGAAATCATTGGTTTATGCTAATAAATCACAAACAACAGAAGCATTAAAAGTAAACATTTAAGTGAACATTGAACGTGTAATTCATGAAATTGGACCACAATTATGTGAAAGAGTGACTAAAATTGGATTAAAAGAATGTACTATGTCAAATAAAGTCGTGGTCATGTGAGTAAAATTGTATTCCATCATTAATGGCATAGAATATGCTTAAAAAAACTAATTAATTAAATACTTTTTGTTTTATTTCCATTTAAACTTCTGAAGCACTTATTAGAAATTTCTCTCTCTCTCTCTCTCTCTCTCTCTCTCTATATATATATATATATATATATATATATATATATATATATATGCATGTATTGATTGATGATAAATTTTTTCATGATTATCGATTATTATAGTTAATAAAAAAATCATTTATGTATTAAATATAGTGAATATTTAATAAAAAATTTAAATATCAAAATGAGTGAATAGTAAATAATTATTGAACACTAATCAAATGTTGTTATGTAGAGGTTATGATCAATTTATGAAAAATGAAGTGGAGTATGAAACTATATTGTGAGTAATCTTGTTTAATAACTATGTAATATTGATTAAATTCTTCATGAATATATATACACATTTTTCTATTTAAAAATTATCAGTATAATTGTTTAAAACAGAACGATACAAAACAAATAGAATTCTAGTTCGAAATGCATTGATAATCTAGTATCATAGTATATCCTATGATAAGCTTTGTATATAATATTGATTCCTGGAAATATATATCCTCTTAAGCAAATCACTAATGTATTATTAACGGCTGTATTTCAATTTGACATAAGGTCCAAGTTAATGTGCATAGTAGCAGGTAAAGCGAACCTACCATATCGACAAATGTTTGCTAGCAAAATGGCCAATCGTCGTCACTGGTATTTGTAATGTACAGAGAAATACACTTGATTGAAGCATGCTTACAAAGTGGTTGAGATAAGGCGAGAAAGTCTTTAGAGACAGAAAATCGGATTGTATCGGCATCGTCGCTGGTATGGCACACAGGGGGTAGTTTTATGTATAATGTATAACATTGTCGACAATGTTGAGGTATATTTGTTCGATCGGTATGTTTCGATTGTTAAATTTAACTCTTCAGATTTTTTTTTTGCAGAGACGCCAAACGATTCATCCAGATTGATGTTTCTCGAATAAAAATTTGGCGGTCGTCCTAAACTAACATGTTATCGGCAGTAATTATCAGTATTGTTGTAAATATGTAGTACATGTTTTTTCATATGTTAAACATATAATACTAATTCTAATCGACATTTTAGATGTTGTATTTTAAGTAATATATCTATGCAAACAGATATAAATTTACATTAACACACATATTCAATTATATATACATATGCACATCTAGCAAAAAAAAAACTCGATTAGTTCGAATATAAATGGATTAGTTATTTGAGTTATTCATATAAATAAAGTACTTACAAATGTAATTTTCTATAATAAAACACCTACTTTTAAAAATTACTTTCAATGTGTGAAAAAAGTTCATAAAAACTTTTTTTTAGAAATTATTTGGAGCTAGCTAATCTATAATTATCAATGACTTTTTTTAATGCTAGGTTGGTAATAAATTATGTACAGTTTTGGATAAAAAAAGATTCAATTGATATTTACATAATATTTTGTTCATTTTCAATGCTAATAGAGATTTGTTTGTCATAAATATAAATTAATTGAGATTCTAGATATATAATAAGCCCCAAGAAGATAATTAAATGAAACAGAGATATAATAAAATTTAATTCAATGGACTAGAGGAGGAAGAAGACATTTAAGTGGAAAGTTTTTAGAAAAGATTTATGATGATATTTTATTTATATATCACATCATCAAGCCCATATCAATCCACTACTGGACAAAAGCGTAAATGAATGTTACCATTCATTGGTATTTGGTCATATTCACCACGCTGATTGGTGAAGATTTTTTTATTCGGGGTATACTCCCTTCTTGATAGTTATTTTTTTACAAGATGAGGTTGTCGGATTTCATGCTCAACCCTCGAAAATGAGGGACTATCCGACTGGGACTCGAACGCAATCTCCCGCATGACACGCGGTGATGCAAACCACTGTGCTACCCAGTCGGTAATAAATAAATAAATAAATATATAAATATATATATATAAAGTGTCAAAATGTGAGATTAGGAAGTAATTTATTAATAAAATACATTTTTTAAAAGAAAAAAATATGTTTATTGATATCAATGTAAAGTAGAAACAAGGTAAATATGAATAGAATGTAATATCAGCCAAATGGTCTCTTCTACAATATCGACAGACGTCCATTTTTTGTCCAAATTTTGAAGCACACTCTGCAATAAATGAGGTTGTATTTTAGCTATAACTTCACGAATTTCATCCTTTAGTTTTTGAGTCGTTGTTGGTTTGTTAGCATAAACCTTATTTTCCAAATAACTCTATGAGAAGAATTCTAACGGTGTTGAATCATAAGATTTAGGTGGCTAATTAACATCACCATTAGAGAAATTAAACGTCCATTGAATTTGGTTGTGAGTAAATCTATTGCCGCACAAGTAGTATGGCTTATGGCACCATTCTGTTGAAACCACATGTCACTGATATTAGTATCTTCAAGTTTCAGCTACAAAAAATTCTGTTATCATGCTTTGATAACTGTAACACGAACACCTTGCTCATTTTCACAGAAGTATGGACAATTGATGCTTCTTGCTTATAAACCACACCAAACAGTGACTTTTTGAGGATGTAGTTGTTTTTTGATTTTCATTTCTCCATATCTGACAATTTTGTTTGTTTACATAATCATTTAATTGATAATGCGATTCATCACTGAAGACAATTTTGTTAAAAAAATCAGCATATTCTGCTTTTTTCTTAGTATCAATTAAAAAACATACAACACAAACATTCTCTATCACTAAAATTTTTAATAAACAAATGTTAAATAATGACAGTTTATAAAATAATAGCCAACTTACTTCCTAACCTCAAATTTGGACAGCTTATATATATATATATATATATATATATATATATATATATATATATATATACATACATACATACACACACACACTTATATTAATATCTTATTTTCTTAAAAATGTCAAAGAAAAACAGGATCATAAATAATGACTCATCTGTTCCAGATATAATATTTTATTAGTAAAATATACCAATTGAATGTAATAAATTCATTTACAAAAATAGAACTGTACGCAGTGAACTATATAATTATAAGTCATTTATGTTTTCTTAAAAAAAACAAAACTTAAAAGCTACAAACAGCTATCGACTTTGACGCGACAATAAATCCATACACATGAAGGTAAAATATGATATGAAACGATCATATAATTAACAACTATGTATATATTTAAAAATATAATAATAATCATACCGTATTTATCCTAATAGGTCTATGTTTTTGATGTATTTCCCATTTATCGAATACGATACGTTAAAGGCAACATAAAAATAAATCATTGGTACGATAATAAGACAGCTGAAGGATTTTTTGTATCTGTTTTATTTTATATCAGTCGTATATTTATTTATTTATTTTGTTGTATGTATGTTTTATCGTTTTACATGTTTCTTCAGCGTTGACAACAAAATTATTTTCAATAACACACACATTTATATATATATATATATATATATATATATATATATATATATATATATATAATTAAATGATATTTGATATGAGATGGAATTATTTGTATTTTGATTCTTTATAGAATTTAAATGATACGTTTGTCAAGGCCAGTGATATACAGTAATTGAACATAAGACAACCCTCTGGCCCACATAAGCTTATCAGAGTTTATTGATTAAGAATAAGGTTTCTCAACGTCTCTGCTATTTAATATTAAAAGTCGACGCTGTGGGTCTTCTTGTTAGAAGACCCGGTATAGGGTATAGACTGATATTGTTGAGATACAGGGTTGTTAAAATTAATATGTTTTATAGAAATATTAATTAAACTTGACAAAGGTAAATTAGTACACACCATTAAATTAATTGTCTTAGTCATTTATGATCAATGAATTTTTTATTAATATTTTTTTTTGAGGAAAAATGTACGGTGTTCAATTGAAATATTTAACACTTTTTAAAAAAATTACTAATTAAATGTGATTAGTTTTAACTAATGAACTTGTTTGAATATTTTTTTAAAAAATTACTCTAATTTCTGTGACCTTTGTTTTTCTTCCTAATTATTATATACAAGTGATAAAATTAGCAACTTATTTATTATATTTAATGTTATTGAATAATCATATTTCTTATATCACTTTTTCAACAATTTTGAATATTTTTCAGATTTTATTTTTTCAAAGAAATCACTTATTCGTCTCCATCGTTCATTTAATCAACATACGAGTTATTTTTTATTCTTTCACTTATTATTTGTCATTATTGTGAATTATTTCAATCTATCTAATTAAATTTTAAATTTACCTTTAATATTTATACATACACACATTTTTTTTAGTTGTGGTTAATCTTTGTTTCTTGTTATTTTTCAGTTGCTCTATTGCATCTGAAACTATTATCCTTTGATCAATATTTGTCTTCCATATTTTCCTGCTTTTTTATTCGTTTTTTATTTCGTCGAGTTATATTGATTCCAAGAAAATTTTCAAAAAACCTGAGTAAACACATTTTGACACATACAGCCCTTATAATATCTTAGATTCTATGACAATGTTGGTCTAGTAGAATTTTTTTTGTAAGAGTTCTGTAACGATTGTTTTTTTTACGAGATGAGGTTATGATTCCAATTCTTGAGTAATTAGATTTTATAAATATAGGTTTTCATTGTTAATAATTTCAATTTTGTTAATATCATGAAAGATCAGAATTGAGGTTATGCAATTTTATTTGTTTTGCTATTATGACAAATTCATTTTAATGTAAATAAGTTATTTAGATCAATATTGTAAAATTTTATTAAAGTGTCCAGTAATTACTTATTGATTACTTTATCTCCTAGTAATATTTCAGTGATCATGTTATGTCATTATTGTCAAAACACTGAATTTTAAATTTTGATTTTAGTGAATTGGTTTTAAAATGTCGAATGTATAGGGTCATCCAAATGTGACGCCTAGATTTTTGTGTTTTTCTTTTTTTTTAAAAAAAACTATATACATGTTTCTTTTTAATAAAACACAAATCTAGGCTCACATTTAGATGACTCTATAGTTTTGTCAATGATGGCATAATCATTAAAATGTGAATAAAGTAAACAATAAGTGATAATTGAACACAAAAAAAATCTGTACATTTTTTCTTAATACATTGATTAAGAATTTAGATATATAAGAAAATCCAGATCTATGGATAGACAGGACATCCATGGATTAGAAGAGAAAGGCATTGAATCAAATGGAAATTTTTGAGAGAGGTTTTCATCCAGTAGATAGAAAGGGACTGCTACTGCTGCTGATAATATATATCAACAGCAGTGGTAGCTTCTTTTAATCTTCTGTTAGATAAATTTTCCATTTCTAGAGATCCAATGCCCTTCTCCTCCATTCTAAAAAATTTTCTCATGTTTCTATTCCATATAGTAATGGGTCTCTTTTTAAACCTTTTTATATCTTTGATTTTTAAATCAATAATTTTTCTTCTGTATCAGTTGTGTAAAATCGTTCTATTTTCATTTAAACTTTTTGCTTTTTCTATAACATTCGTAATTTAGATTTTCTTTTGAATATAATTATGGTAAGTTATAAGAGTTTAAAGTTAATACTAAAAAAATCAAGAATTCTTCTTTTGTAGAAAATGAAAAATCTTATTTATTACAATAATTTAGGAAAATTATGGACTTGAAAAAAATTAATTTACAATATAGTTGTTTCTCTTGCTGCGTTTGTTATAATTAACTATTTAAAAAAATTAAAATAATAGTATTTATAAAATAATTTATTTTAAAATGTGTTGTACGAAGATATAATTAAAAAAGTAGCTCAAAGTTCTATTATAAAAAATATTTAACATATTTTAATTATGTATATAACATCTAACTTGAGAAGATAACATATCATTATTTGTTTTGAATCTGTGGTGAATTCAGTTTCACACAAATGAACTATCACCCCAACACCACAAGATATTGAAAGTGTTCAATAATTGTCAATTCTTTTTTTATAAGTTGATGGCATTGCTATCTAAATGTGCATCAGCTGACAGTCTTGTAATATTGGGGTAATAGTCCATTTGTGTGAAAGAGAGATAATATATTTTAGTTTTTCTCTATAACATTTCTTTTAAATATTTTAAATATATTTGTAAATAAAATAAAATTATTCAATATTTTAAGCGATTTTTTTAATAAATATTTAAAAAAATCATTTAAAAAAAATAATTGCATATTGATTTTTTTTAGTAATATATTTTTTATATACATTTAATAATATAATATTCGATAAGGCATTAAATAAAATCATTAAAAAATAATATAGAGTGGTACAAATGAGATTTATTTGTTTACTATCATTTACTATTCTCTAGTCTCATTTATGCCACCCTGTATAAATATAAAAATCATTAATTATAGAAATTATAGATTCTTATTAAATACAATATATATATATATATATATATATGTATATATATATATATAGAGAGAGAGAGAGAGAGAGAGAGAGAGATCTAGTATTACAAGCCTCTGTATTTAAAAATTGTAGAAGTTTCTAAAACATTTATTTACCATTTTCAACGCTGCATGCTTAGCGAATTATCCAGTATTAACAGCATTCTGAACTTCTAAGAAAAAGATTATATACATTACTGTTTTTCTTCCTTGTGATTATTTCCTTTTTTAACAAAATGTGTTAAAATTACTGTTTAACAGCATTTGTACAAGTTTTATAATGGAATATTTTTTCAAATTAAAAATTTACTATTTTTTTATACACAATATTCAAAGGTATATGTTTATATGTTCTTATTATAAATCTTATCTATCTTTACATAACCCTGCAATTATTTTATAGATACGTAAAAGTCATATTCATTGTCTTATGTTTTGTAACATATGGCTTCTGTTACCACTGGGTTATAAACTTAATTTATAATCTATAATATATAATGCAATTGTGTTATTGGATTTAAAATGCAATCCAGGAAGTGCATTTGTTGCATATTGTATTTTAATTGCATTATCTATTATTATTTGTTGTGATTGTTTTATTGTTTTATATATATATATAGCAAAATAGAAAATAATCAGAAACTACTAACTGTGTCGTTTTTATTTATCAATGTTTCTATTCAATAGTATGTTATTATTTTATGATCTAAGTTCCTAGAAGCGTAGATATGGATTCAATTTAAAGTTCTATCACGTTTAAAAAACACCTATATATATGAAAATAAAATAGTTCTTGTATATATTGTACATTAAGTTATTTTTTTAAATAATGGATTTAAATATATTTTTATTTATTTTCCTCAAGGCAGAATAATTATTTAATTTTTTTAATAAATCTGAAGGTAGGTGATAGTTCTTAAAACTATTTTTTATAGTCGTTTCAAAATAGACAGATTCATATATCATCATCAACATCATAATAACTTATATCAGCCCACTCTTGGGCGAAAGTCTTATTGAATGTTGTCATTGACTGTTAACTTATTCATACCACACTGATTTTGTCATATATATATATATATATATATAATATATATATATATATATATATATATATATATATATAGGTGTTTTTTAAAGCGTGATAGAACATTAAATTGAATCCCTATCGAAAATTTTATTTAACCTAAAAAACACCTTTATGATACCTTTATATATACTCACACACACATATGTATATATATAAAATGTTTTTTTTAGGTTAAATAGAATTTTCTATATGGATTTAATTTAAAGTTTTATCACGTTTAAAAAAAAACATTTACGAGGGTCGTTTGATAAGTATGGTAAAAAGTAAGAAAAACTAAATTAAAAAAATTAATTTAATTAATTAAATTAAACAATAAATAAATTCACCATACTTATCAAACGAACCTCGTGTGTATATATATACACACAAACACATACACACACACACACACACATACACACAATATATATATATATATATATATATATATATATATATATATATGTATATATAGCTGGCTCAAATGAGATTGAAGAATTTAGACATACATTTACTCTTCCTTATTATCCATTTACTCTCATTTGGACTACGATATATTATAAATTGTTAATGGAAAAATAAAAACAGTGTGATAGAAATAGCTAAAAAATATAAATAAAATAAAAATCCCTTTAAATTCTCTACTATTAATTTAACCCTTTGAACTCGATTTTTTTTCAATGTTGTTACGTGTGTACTTGTATTCATTTTTAGATATGTTAGGTTAGATTATATACAACAATAAAATTTATTATTTTTGTTTTATTTATTATTATATAATTTATTTCTTAATTTTTTTTAAAGTATGGTAATTCTCAAAGTAATCCCAAACATGCAAGAAAGAATGTCTTTCGCACATTTCACAAAAATAATCTGTTGTCACTTTAGATGTGACATACACGATTTTTTAGCAAATTTGTGCTGTCACTTCCAGCGTGACATTCGAGTTTAAAGGGTTAATATTAATATTTTTAATAAATTAAATTTAAATTCATTACTGTTTATCGTTTTCAGTGATTCATAACTTGATGTCTATGTCACTATCTATAAAATTTATGATATTAGAGTTTACAGATGATTATCTTCTATTTCATCAATGATTATAAAAATAAGAATTAGATTTAATTACATTTTTTTTATCATTTGGTTGATTTTCATATGGTTTTTATGTATAAGGTCATCCAACTAAATTTGTGCTTTATTAAAATAAACAAAATAAACTATACACATGTTTCTTTTTAATAAAACATAAATCTAGATGTCACATTTAGATGACTCTATATAATTTAATTTTGAATACACCTATCCCTCGATTTACACTGATGATCGGTTCTTCAGAAAACCGTATAAATCGAAATCGTGGATTTTTATACACAAAACCGTGTAAATCAAAATCGTGGATTTTTATACACAAAACCGTGTAAATCGAAATCGTGGATTTTTATACACAAAACCGTGTAAATCGAAATCGTGGATTTTTATACACAAAACCGTGTAAATCGAAATTGTGGATTTTTATACACAAAACCGTGTAAATCGAAATCGTGGATTTTTATACACAAAACCGTGTAAATCGAAAACAAACTAAAATGTGCATAATTCAGTCATTGAACGTAAAATAAAAATAAGATACCTTGAAAAACATAAAAATAACAGTCCATTCATAAAATGACAAATATATAAAGGTATAAGTATGTAATTCATTTTGTGGAAACAAGAAATATAAGATCCTTAAAAAATTTAACCAAAAGTTTAATTACTGTCATCACTTTTATAGACTATTAATCTTTTCTGCGGAACTTGGTAATGAAATTCGTAATTAACAATTGTGTTTGGTTTTTGGTTAAATCTTTATAGACTTCATCATATTTAGTTAAGCATTTATTAATATCTCGCTGAAATCTGAATCGGAGAATGGAATTAAAAAATGACTGTAGAAATATGTATGCAGCCAAAATGTTCATTTTTATCAATTTTCTTTTTAAATCCGTTATTTTGAAAACCGTGTAAATGATAGGGATAGATGTAGTTTTAACTGAATGTTGTTAAAGCGAAATTGGTTTCATGTGGGTAATGTAGTTTATTATTCGTTATTTTACTTAAGTGTTAATTTATCGACTGTTTACAAAATCGAATATCGTTTGAACGGCGTCCGTCCGTCCGTTTACGTCGTTCAAGTCCCGATGCAAATTAGCACATGTAATACAAGTGACGTACACACGCACGTTTCCACTGTGACATGAATGAAAAAGCTCCTCGCGACCAGAAATAGTAGTAGACACAATGTCGAAAGTATCGAATAGAGAATGCATACGGGGCATAACTATGTAGTGAGATCATATCAGATGTCTACATTTAACAGTAGCGTACGTGTGCATGTTTAGTGGTATAAACATAACCAAGTGGGCAATAGCTTGTGTATATATCTAACTCTGACAGTCACGTGCCGATCGTTAAGCGTTAGGGTAGGTCGGATGTGACGTCATAGATATCCGACCGTGTTTGTTTTTTAGGCACCCTAACAGTCGTTCATAAATATTTTTGTCGAGTGCGCTACGCTCAACACTGCCAACTTGTTGTCAAAGTCAAGGACAATTCTATTTGATGATATTTACACCGTTCACTGTCGACTCTTTTTCACTTCACGATGAATAGTTCCAAATATTTTTGTAATTGCCGTGTAATTTCACCGTGGACGAACTGAACAGGAACGTAATTGACGGAAAATCGGTCTTGGACTTGTCATTCGCTTGTCAGTGCACTGTTAACAGTTAAGAAATTGTCGACAATCTTTTATATACATACATACACACATACATATATACTCCTCCCTTATATATATATAAATATTTTGAAACATGACTATCAACGACACTTCTGACTACAAAAAAATGTGCGAGTCTCTCATATTAAAAAAAAATCATATATTTCACAAGATATTATATAATATTTTTTTTAAAAATATTATTCCTTGTACATATATATATATATATATATATATATATATATATATATATATATACAGGAATACCTCGCATAGTTCGGCCAATCGGTTTCACTGATTTACCGGACTAATTGAAACCGGACTAATCGAAACACTAACTAAATACAAAAAACGTTAATTGGTTCCAAACAAATTTTTTTCCTGTTTTGCAGTAAATAAAACGAGGGTAATATATTTAAATGTTTGTATGTATCAACAAAAATAAAATCAGGGGTTTATACATTCATTTTAAATTTATTTTCAAATGAGTTATTAAAATTTAATTATCAAAAAATCGACTTTATTCTAGAGTTGCGAATCGAAAACTAATAGAAAAAGAAAAAAGACCACAAAACTAGAACTGCGCATGCGTTGTGCATAATGTGCATATACGATTTCGGTTTTCTTTTTTATTATGTTTTCATAATAAAGGGGAAAACTTGAAAATTTGCGTATAAAAATAATTTTATGTATTATTTTTTTGGGATTTTTTTCAATAAAAACTTTTTAGTAGGATTTTTTCAAATAAACATTTTTTTTTTTTTTGGAAATTTCAAACCGGACTAATCGAGGTATTACTGTATATTATATAATATACACTTACGCTCAAAATAATAACAAATTAAAATTTTCTCTTATAACTATTTTTTTGTACCTTTATTGGTAACACTGATGTGTTATCTTATGATTATTTTAGCCACTAGCTTTGCAATAATTTTGTATTGTGAGATTGTAAAATAACTGTCATAATAAAACAAAAACAAGGAAATCTTTGAAGTGGTTAACAAGTTGTGAAATCATAATAATAAGAATAAACATTTTGCTCCTTGTTTTATTTAATAATTAAAAGTTAATAAAGGTAAAATAACAAGAAAGTAAGTGGGTTTTGTGAAATCAAGTATAATTTAGAGAAATTGAAAAAAAATAATTATTTTTTTAGAAATAATTGATAAAGGAAAGTATTGCTCTGAGAGTATGAGAAATTCAATAATAATACTAAAAAATCAAGGGAAGATATTTCGGGAAATTGCTGAATTGCTTGGAATTTCGTTATCTATGATTCACAATGCACTCAATTTCAAAGTTAAACCAGAAACTCGTGGTCGTAAGTGCAAAACTGATGAAATTACTGATCGACGCATGGTACTAATTTAGAAAAAAAAACACTTAGTAACGCTTACACAATTTAGAAAAAAAACAAAAAAACACAGTCCGCGAAAGACATCAAGTTTGAAATGAACATTTCAGTAAATATTTCATCAATCCGCAGAAGATTTGTAGAAGCTAACTATTGAGTAAAAAATATATTAAAGACCGATTAGATTTTGGTAAAACCCACATATCGAATACAAATCTAAAAAAGTGAAGAAATTTGCTTTGGAGTGACGAATGTAAGATAAATTTGTTTGGATTTTGTAATGAGAAAATTTTAGTACCACGATCAATAAGTCAACAACTTTCACGTTACAGAAAAAAGAAAAAAAAAGCACGGCGGTGGAAGTTTGATAGTCTGATCTATATTTTATAACTGTGTAATTGAAATGCGAATTAGTTAATAAAGTGAATAATAAATAATTATAGATCACTTTTATGTATTAGGTGTACCTATAAGTAATGTTTTTTGATACTGCATAACATTTTATTTTATTTAATAAGTAGATGGAATTTTTTTAAAATTTGAAAAAAATTACTTATGGGTACACTTAATAATTTCGTGGTGTTGAGAATGAGTGATTCATTTATATAAAAATCAATGATAACAACTGTAACATACATTTTAAGTAAGTAATTGATTCATTAAAAAAAGAATACATTACTATTTATGTTTTAACGATGATGGCATCACCATGGAATTGTAGATTAATCTATTATTATTATAAACACTGTAAACAATTAGTGACTATTGAACATTTTTTAATATTTTGTGATGTTGAAGGTGATAATTCATTTGTGTAAAAGGAATATATTATTGAATATTAACACATTATTTGCAGGTGTTAGAGAATAGTATGTATTTTCAATTTTAATACTCATCTATGAATTTTGACTAATTGTGTATTATTTCGAATCTACATTTGTTAACATTAATTTACATATTTCAGATTAAACTTAAAAAAAACTTTTTACGATTGAAACGTTTTTAGAGACGAAATATTTGCAGAGTAATTAACGAGTTATTTATAAACTTTTCTTGATTAGATATTCAGTAAGAGAATAAGCAAAAAACTGCTTCAGATAAAATATTTAAAAAGTTCAATCAAAAAAAAAAAAAAATATAAATAGTGAAATATATATTTTATATTAAAATTTTTGATTTGTTTAACTGGAATATTAGTAAAACTTAAATTAAATTTTACTTTTTTAAAGAATGTAAATACAAAATTATTTATAAAAATTATTTAAAAACAATAAATTATCTTCAAATAAAAAACTTATCATTTAAAGTGAATTTCATACATAACGACTAAATTGCTTAAATTAAATATTCAAGATTTAGAATGTATGTGTATACATATACACACACACATACACACATTTAGAGTATAATTAATCGATTGTGTCTTATTCTTTGTAAATTTATTTATATCTGCTTCAAATATCTTCTACATTGACTGTTTTTATGTGTTAATAATTACAAATAATTATTAAATGATCATAAAACTCGAATGTATAATTGATTCTGTCTAGTGTATATACGCAGAATGTTTATGAAAAAAAAATGTAACGAGTATTAAATATCAATAGAGCATTAATATATCAACTTTCGTTATTAAATAGAAATGATAAAAATTTTAATACCATTAAATTGACTTTAATAAAATAGCACGGTTAATTTAAAATGTTTCTATATACTATTATTTTTAGATACACAGTGATTTAGTTAATACCTCATAAATGGAATAATAATTCTTACATATTACAATTTAAAATGAATTTGATACAGAGTGAAAATAAGTAATGGTGAGTAGGTTTCTTTGAATCAACTTATTTTAATAAATAAAATAAAAAATACAATATTCAGTAAAAAAATATTGTACAGAGTCATCCAAATATGACGCCTAGATGTATAATATTTACACGTCATGTCTTTTCAAATGACAATAAGCCTTTTTGTTTTAACTTGCAGACGTAGTCATGATGGACATTTGAACGATCTTCTGTTACACGGAGAATTATAATGAATCATACTTTCAATAAGAAAAATAGCTTGCAAAAATCAAAATAGTGTGTTTTATTAAAAAGAAACATATAGGCGAGTTTTTTGGATGACCCTACTTCAGTACAATTTAAAATTGTAAAATTACAACTCATATTTCAATTTTTAAAAGTGACAATTGTAAAATATTTACTGATCATAAATTTGATGTTTAAAATATTAAAATATTTTATATAATGAAATATACTTCTATTTTAACAGAAATATATGAAAGTGTAAATGAAATTTACATATAAGTAAATTTCGTGTTATATATTATACACAAATCGTCTATTAATCAAAAAATATATTTTTTATTCAAACATAACACACATACCTCATACATAACAAAGTCAAATCAAACAAACTGTACACATAAAATAATTTCTTACGAAACCAAATATCTGTTTTTTTAACAATTAGTTGTTGGAAATTTTAAGTAAATATGAATTATTTTAGAGCCAGTGACTCGGTCATACACACACACATACATATATATATATATATATATATATATATATATATATATATAATGGAATATCCATTTTTATTTGTATTCCTCTTATTTACTCAAACATTCCAGATCACAGGCCTAATAATTGAGTCCTATTTAAATAATACCTTCGATATGTTCTCAGATCATTTCAACCACGTTTCACTGGCCCTGACATTACGACTGCTGTCAAATATGTAAACAATGGGTTTGTAATAAAGACAAATAGCTTTACGCTAAAGTATGTTAGGTGTAATAATGATTTACCTCATTTTTATACGACAGAGAATCTACATATGTGATTTGTGAAGTACAGGTCATTAACTGAATAGAAATTTATTCAAACGACTGTTTATTATTATAAACTAGTTCGTGTAACAAAATATTGTATTACATTTTTTTTTCACTTTTTAATCTATTCTAGATTTCAAAGAAAAATACAAGTAATATTGTTCAAAAAATTTGATATTTATAAACTTCAATATTTTTAACAAATAAATGTTAATTAATTTTTTATAAATACAAACTGTAAGAAAAACCCATCTATTATAAACTTACATCTACTAAAATATTTCAATAATTTTGAATTAATTTTCTAGGTTGAAAAAAACGTTTTAAATAATGTACAGATTTTATCAAAATATTATTTCATGTGTTATGATTGCAAAAGTTTTTATGGTGATATTTATTTTATAGTAAATATTATTTATGAGTCATAAATAATTTAATAGTTTTTTAAACAATTAAATATATCATGGATATCAGATTTGAATATGAAGTTTATTTCAAATAAATATTTAACAACTTATAAGATTTTATAATAATATTGTTTTGAAATAATATTAGATTCTATCGATTTTTTTTCTTTATTTAATAAATTAATTGAAAAATGCTTATTTTATATAAATCTATATTTTATCTGTTATATTAGTGATTTATTGTAAACATTTTTTTAATTTTCTTTTTATTCATTTATTTCTATTGAAATTCATTTTTTTCCATTAAGATTTATCTTTATTCCTCCTTTTATTATTTCTCCAAAAAATTTTATTAATGTTTAAAAATATTTTTTAACAATATACGTTTTTTTTACTAAATTTCAAATTGATTTTTTCTTACTGTTTGTTTTAAAACTGTAACAATTTCACTTTCATACAAATGAATTATCATCCTCAACATTTTTTTTTATAACACAATACTCTGATGATGATGGTATCGCTATCGAAATGTAAATATTGTTTCAATTTATTTTAATTATTGTTTGTAATTCGTCGATATTTACATTTGATGATTTAATGAATTTATTCCTTAATGAAATTATTTAAACTACCTATTATTTTTGGTGTAACAACCCTTTTTGCAAATGCGATAATTTTTTCTTAACTAAGTTTAAATAAAAATAAACAGTACGTATTGTATTATTTTAAACAGAAATTTTGAAAGGTTGAAATTATATTTTAACCCTTAATGGGTCGAAAGACTATACTTAGTGGCTCATCACACTTTTCCTATAAAAAATCAAATGGAAAAATTTGCAAAGTATTGTTTCTGTTTTTATTATCATGAATATTTTCCCTAAATTCAGCCAATATTTTTTCGTCTCATATATTTTTTAAAAAAGTGTCGATGTTAAGAGTTAAAATGAATACATCGAAATGTAGAGAACGAATGAAATAAGATATGTACTTAGTAAAGTAACACAGTTAATATGTAACAACTCAGTTAATGTGTCCGGCGATAAGTCATACAATGCATAAACAATTCTTAGAATTATAAATACATGCAAAAACGACAAATTCTTTTATATATTTTATTTAAGGTTATTTTTTTCTGATTTTTTGACATCTTTTTAAATAAGACTGTTGCTTGTTAAATTTGAAAAGATTTAATGAAAAACTGTAGAAATGTATTATTAAATACAAATTTTGAAAAAGTACAATTTATGAAAAATATATTTTTTGGGGTGTTTTAAAAGTTAGTTTTGAATATAATATCCAAACTAATATTATTTAATGATTTATATAATTTATTTTATTAAACCTGAAGTAGAATAGGCTTGTTGTTTATCTGACACACACACACACATTTATATATATATATATATATATATATATATACATAATTACATAATTATGTATGTATGTGCTTGTACAACAAAGTATAAAAACTAATATCTAAGGTGTGGTCTGCACTTTAAAAAATATCGGTGAGAAAGACAAAGAGACCATAATTCTTGTTTAAATAATCTTTTGGTCGTAACGTTGCATAGCTGATTCACGCAATCAAGAAAAAAGCTCGTGTTGTTTTTTGTAGTGTTTTTTTTATGTCTCTGTAGTTAAATACTGATTTGTTTACATAAAATGCATATATTAAAAATCTAATATTGATCATAGTAAAAGGTACTTCTCTCTGTACTTGTTTATACAAGAAGGGCAATTTTATCGATATATTTTTTCAAATATATTAGGCATATACTTATAGCTATAAACAAACACTCAAACTTATGAATATGTATATATAGGGTCATCCAAATGTGACGGCTAGATTTGTGTTTTATTGAAAAGAAACGAAAAAACTCTACATATAATGTCTCCATATACACCACCCTATATACATGTTTCTTTTTAATAAAATGCAAATCTAAGCGTCACATTTGGATGACCTTATATATATATATATATATATATATATATATATATATATATATATATATATATATATATTAGCACTAAAAAAATTATTTTTATATCAAAAATTATTTTACTAATTTTTTCTTGACTGTTTTTCATGCAGCCATGTTGGACTAATCTTAAGAATATAATTATTTAAATATAAATTGCATTTTTGCTTTTTCTCTTCAGTATTTTAACGATGGAAATTATATATTATTTCCAATTTTAAATAAAAAATAAAAAATTATTTCCAATTTTTCTAAAATAAATGTGTTTTTATTTTTGAAAAAACGGCGAAATCGTACTCGTACACCTAATATAAACTAAAAAAATATTTATACGTTAGTCAGTAAATTTAGATCTCTTCAATAATAAATATACAAGTGTCGTTTGATAATTATGGTAAATTTATTTTTTGTTTAATTTAATTAATTAATTAATATAATTAAATTTTTCAATTTAGTTTTTCTTAATTTTTACTATACTTATCAAATGACCCTCGTACTATTTCTATATATTTTTTATATTCAATTCATGTATAGTAAATTCTCGTTCTTCTGATTTATTTTCAAAAAATATTGTCATAGTTATTCATTTATATCTACTTTTTAATCAGTTTATTCTTTATAATTTGTATCTAATAAATACTATTGCATCTTAGCATGTTGGTATTTAATATTATTTTTATATAAAAATTATTCGATAAAATTTAAATTAAAGAATTATTAGGTTTAAAAATATCAAGTAAAATTTTAGTACATTAAAATAATGTTCTATAGGCTCATTCATATGTGACGCCTAGAGTTGTATTTTATTAAAAAGAAATATGTGTATAGGGAAACATGTATATAGTTTATTTTTAATAAAACACAACATTTAGATGACACCTTTATATACATAAATTGAAGTTTTATAAAAAAATAATTTATTTGATATCAAATATCCATTTTTATTGAAATGTCTTGAATATAATTTCTTTCTTTATATTTTTTTTTATTTTCATTTATGTATTATATTTGCCAGTGTATATAGAGTGCCACAAAAAAGTCCGAAGAGTTTAGACATACATTTACTTGTTTACTATGATTCACTATTCTTTACTATCATTCAGTTTAATTTAAATCATCTTATATATATATATATATATATATATATATATATATATATATATATATATATATATATATATATATATATATATATACTCATTTATTTGTAAATGACTGAAATATCAAGTAATATCAGAGAAAGAAATTTGTAGATATGTAATGAGAATAATTTATTATCTAATATGTATTTGTGGAGATATAAAGAGAGAAATAGATAATAAATCTTTAAAGATGTAACAATTATGTAACATATATTAATTATGTAACGTATATTAGTATATACATACAGGCAAGGATAATATGTAGAAAATGAGAACTGAATGCGCATAGCGGCGCGCAAACAACAAGATGTTTCCTGTTAATTTCAATCTTGTTTTAATTTTCTAGTAGAACACGTGTGTGCTGTTATTATGTTTTAAATTCGTTTTTTATGTTAGTTTCAAATGATTGTAAACATTTAAAATGTCGCCATTTGTGAAGTACATTCGTTAGTGATAGTATTTTTAAACTGTGAAAATATTTGCTCGGTGAAAATTAACAAACAGATTAATAAAGTGTACAGTGAAGGAAAAATATGAAAATTGTGTAGACTGTTAAACGAAGATAGGACATTTGTACATGATGGGGAATAAAGAGGCGGGTGTCTTTGGTTATGGATGATTTGACTAAAGGTGTGAACGAAAAAAAGGAATTTATTAACGCACAACGTAGTTGTATTTTCAAATTCTTATATACGAGTAAATAATTACTACTATTTTTAGAGTACGTTCCCAACAATTCTTTAAAAAATAACTTCAACTTTTTATTTATTGTTAATATTATTTTTTTTTGTAAAGAACATAGTTTCACAAATCAAAATTATCATCATTATGATTAGCTCCTCTCAATCCACTGCTAGATGAAGGCCGACCTCCCCCCAAATTTTCCACTTTGACTGATCCACTCCGACAAAATTCAATATTTCTCAGTCTCATCTGTCCACGAGTTTCTTATTGGGCCTTTTTATATATTTACGTTTTTACTTAATAACTTCTCTTGTCCATCAGTGATCTCCTTTCTTGCTACATGATTGGACTATTTTCGTTTAAAAATTTCCACTTTTGCCATAACATCCATAATTTTTGTTTTCTTTCTGATCTATTCATTTCATTTTTTAGTTTTTCGTGGAATTTCCAATAGACATTTTTCATTCCATTATCTCATTGTTACCATACATACATACATACATACATACTTACGTACGTATGTACATACATTCATACCTACAAACATACATACGTATATACATACACACACATACACAAAAAGGTACAGCAACACACATATACACAGACACATACATATATACACAGACACAAAGAGAGAGAGAGAGACGTAACATAGAAAGAGAGATCATAAACACACACAGAGAGCATACATACACACACACACACATATATATATATATATATATATATATATATATATATATATATGTACACACATACATACACACACACACACACACACACACACATACATACATACACACACACATACACGTACACACACGCACACACACACATCACACACACATACACACACTCACATACATATACACACACACACATACATACATATCAGGCCGGTACAATTTGTTAAGCAAAATGGCCAATTACAAGTTTTGTGAAATCTTAGTGGGCCGCACTTTTTTCTCTCAAGAACAGGAGATATTATATGATGGTGTTTCCTAGATGTGGTAGACTATAAATCAGTGTATTTTATGTATAGCTTGTTGAGAGATGTTCTTTTTTTAATAGACATAAATTTGAGACAAACATTGTTTATATAAATAAATTGTCTCAATTTACCTTGCTTTAATTTTTTCAAAATATTCAATTGTGCCTGCACGAAAATATTATATGTGCTGCAAGTTGCACGGGCTATATATATATATATATATATATATATATATATATATATATATATATATATATATATATATATATATATATATATATATATGGTAAAAAAGTAAGGAAAACTAAATTGAAAAATTTAATTAAATTAATTAATTAAATTAAACAATAAATAAATTTACTATATTTATCAAACGACCCTCGTATATATATATATAATTGCTATCTAATAATTTTAGGAAATATTGGACTCACTAGTGTCATCAAATTACTAACTAAGCCTGATAAATGCAATGATTCAAGTTGAAACGAATTACGAAATTTGTATTTACTTAACTGTTCACTTATGTTAAGTGTTAGGTACTACTGGATGCAGATGTAATTCTGAAATAATCCATTTAATTAAGAAATGCTCATTAATTTTCTTGAGTTTATATCTACTATGTTATAATAAAGTATAATATCTCTTATTTAAATATCGTTAGATTTAATTACTATTAGAACATTTAAACGTACACACACATACATACATTTATATATATATATATATATATATATATATATATATATAGATGTATTTAGTTGAAAAATAAATATTCATATATTTTTTTCGAAAAGTAATTAAGTTTTGGTTATAATTGTTTCAGTCTCATAACGAGGAAGAATTAAGCGATCCAGAAGTAGACGGCGACCTTCATGAAGCCGGAGAAGATAGTTGCGATGAAGGTGGAATGAGACGACAGCCCCCGCCACTTGGTGCTAATCTACCGACAGATCATCATCCTGATGTACTTGCAAAACTTAAGATGCAGGTGCGAGACTTAAAGGTGAGTAAATAAAACACAATGTATTTATTAACTTAACGAAAAGTTGTAGAGGTGTACATATATGAATTATTTAAATTTAATAAAATGGTAATTGAAAGTCATGTGCTGTGACTATAAAATAAAATGTTTGTTATGGATTTCTGTACACGTATAAGTAGAAATGGTATGAAATGTGTAGTATATGAAGTCTAGTAGTTCAATAAATTATTATATATTTTAATAATCGAAAATGTTTCGAAACACTATGTTGAATTTGTTTGTTGTGTGACGTTTATGAATAATTACCGAACGAAATGTTTATTTTAGGTTGTATGAAATGAATAAAATATTTTTCAACGTCACACGTCGTGAGTAAATACATTTCTAAGAAAAGTTCATGTGTTCACAGTTATGTAGGAGGAATATATATTTATATATAGTATTTTTATTCAAAAAAATGTTATTTATTTTTAGCAATGTTATAAATAAAAACAAACAATTTTACTTTTAAAATGAATTATGGTTTGAAAGTTTTTGATATTTTTTTGCTGTTAATTAATCAAATAAAATTTATAATTCTATTGTAAAAATATTTTTATATTTATATAGATTCATCCAAATGTGACGCCTAGATTTATGTTTTATTAAGAAGAAATAAGAAACTATACACATATTTCTCTATAAACCACCCTATACACATTAATAAAACACAAATTTAATAAAAAAATAATAATTTATTTTTAACAAAACAGAAATTTAGGCGTTATATTTGAATGAGACTATATAAAAACAAACAGTAAAAAAAATATTTAGGAACAAATTAACCAAATGTCTAAATAGTATTTATTGACACTTTCGTCCAGCAATTGACAGATTTGAACTGATATGATGATATGGTTAATTTATTTCAGTTATGGTTATTATTGAGTACCAAGGTATAGAAATACCCAATTTATTTATTTATTTAAAAAGTTGTTTATTGGAAGCATTTTGAAATAAGTTTATTCACCGACTGTTCCAATGACTATTGAAAAATCAAATTCTAATCTCTGATAACTCTAAAGGCTGATAATGTGTTAATAATATAAATATCGAACTGTTTACAATCTATTATTATTTATTTTCTCTATAGACCACCCTATACATATGTTTCTGTCTAATAAAAGACAAATCGAGGCGTCATATTTGGATGATCCTATATAAAAACAAACAGTAGAAACAAAGATTTTCGAACAAATTTGTTAAAATCGTAAGAAATAGTTAACTGTTAAAAAGTTATTTGTCTATTTTTTTCTCCTTTGTCATAGTCAAAATTTCTAGATGTATAGCAAGTTCTTTTATTGTAGTTCCAAGATTATCTTTAATAATTTCTTTCAATCTATCATTATTTATAACGGTTTTGGATCTTTCTCATTGATTTTTTCCAAGGCTTGGATTGCCAATTTAAAATTTTTGAAACCATCTTAATTTTGTTTATTATTATTAGTTTCTTTTTTTGAATTCTGAATTGATATTTCTTTCTTTTTTGACTGCGCTACACTTCAATTTAATTGCGCATAAGAGTCCACTTTTGTTTCAAAAATAACATTTTTTCAAGGGCTAACAAAGAAGCCACTTATTGAAATACCAAGTGAATATTAAAAGCACTATAAGTGAAGTAGCTTCGTTTATAGTAAATAATTACAAAGCAGGTATAAACTTGTAAAAAAATTCCTCTTACACTATTGTAAAAATAAATAGTCAGAAATTGGACATTTCATGTGGTACAACTTAATATTTTGATATAATTTATTTTATTGATATTAGATTTATATGATGGTGATAATAAGCTTTTTTAAAAGCTTTAGATGTTGTATGTCTTTTGATAATTTTGAACTTAATTTGTTGACGTGCCTAGGGATGTGACATACCACGATTTTTTAGGTCTTCTTATAATTTTATATTAAGTATTTTTTCTTGATTTGGAAAAAATTTCAAAAAACTCAGATAAATATTGTTAGGTCGTTATAACAAAAATTAATATGTTATGTATGTGTTAAGACACTCAAAGTTTATTAGGCAGTTAATGTGTTAACATTTTTAAAAAATATTTATAATTCAAATCTTATTTATTTTTATATATTTTTTCAAAAATATCTCTTTTTTTTGGACTTAATATATTGATGTAAAATAATATATGGATAATATTTATTAGTCTATATCTATAATTTTTTTCCAGGAACGCGAAGAACTAGAACAATTACAGTTGAAACAAATAGTACAACAGTCGCATCACGCAAACGGCGGAGGTGGTGGCGGCGCTGGGTTAGCCCTATCATTGGGCGGCGGAGGCGTTGGCATGAATCCATTGCTCGCGCCTCTTGCAGCTTTCTCGTTTCCACACCCGGCCGTATCTGCCGCCGCTAGCGCTTTCCTGCCGCCCCTTGGCGCCGCCGCTGTCGCGAATGTGCCGCCATCGGCGCCGCCCTCATCCGGGGGTAGCAGCCACTCGTCAGAGGGTAGCGCATCCAGCCAACACACGTGGTCGTTTGAAGAGCAATTCAAACAGGTGCGTCAGGTACGTTCGTTCGACAACTTTTTTTCAATTACTTATTTATTTAGAATTTATCTAACATTTTGGTCATTTATTATCTAATTCGTTTAATATGAACTTTTTATATGGGTGAATATAATAGAACAATAGTTATTTAGAAACTCTTCTTGTATTAGAAATTGTAACAGAACACATCATCGTTGAAGTTTTAGATCGTCGATGATTTTGATTAATGGATTTTTAAAAAGGTGCGATCTTATCGTAATGTTTTCTAATTAGCTTCCAATTCATTATTTTTAGATAGTAGGTCGTTAAATAGTTTAAAAATATCCTTTTATGAGTGATTGTTTACTAAATTACTATTTTGATGAATAAGTTTTCGTTAAAAATGTATATAAAACAATTTTAAAAAATATTCAAAATCACTTAAATAAAAAAATATGTACAGATTAATTTAAATATATCTAAAAAATAAATATTCTGTATTTATTTTTTAGTTATATTTACAATATGATAAATATTTTGAAAAATATATTTTTTTAAATTGAGAATATATGATGTATTTTTTTAAAAAAAATAAAAATTTCTTAAAAAAGAAATAAAATTTATAATATAATATTTTAATTAGCGATGTTAATAATTTGAATATGTGTGTTTTTTAAGTATGATAGAACTTTAAATTGAATCCTTATCAAAAGTTCTATCTAACCTAAAAAAGCATTTTTTAATATACCTTTATATATACAAACACACACATATGTATGTATATAAAAAGTATTTTTTTAGGTTTGATAGAACTTTCGATAGAGATTCAATTTAAATTTCTACCATGCTTAAAAAAACATTTTATATAAAATAATAAAAAAAATACTGACCTAATTGTATGATATCAGTAAAAGTAATTGTGTCCTCATTACATGTAACAACGCTGTATACATACATAATGAGTTTATTTTGTATAAATTAAAAGTGCATTAATTGTCAATTCATTGCATTAGCATTGAATTTGTTGAACGATGCATAAATTCGTATGTGTTTTTCGAAAACAACACTGTCATTTCGAGCTATTAATGCAGGTGTGCACTAATCGTTCAGCCCAATTATGAATAATAATGTTTTGTCTAATGCCGTTATAATAAAGGTGGTGCATACTAAAAGGTAACTCGTTTGAACAAAGTGCTCATTTTGTGTCATAAAATGTTCAATATCTCAGCGAGATACTTTTATGTATTGTTTCATGTGTTGCATTTTATGTCTACTGAAAATTATAGGGCGAGTCGAATGCGGCGTTTTTGACAGTGCATCTCAAAATATTTTATAGCGATTTGCACGTTACGTCGTCGATATGCGATAGGAAAAAGATTATGTTCGTTAACAGATATAATGATAGGAGAATTTTTTAGAGTTTGTAATTATTGTACGATTATTGTTTAGTTCTTTTTAGTTTAGTTATTTTCCACGTATTCATATATAAGTTTTTTTTTAGTACCCATTATATTGATGAATATATCTACAGAAATACACATGTACATATACATGTATATTAGCAGCAACAACTTTTTTTTATCCACTATTAGATGAAGATTTATCCCAAAACTTTCTACTTTGACCAATCAAATGCTTTTCTCTTCTATAAGGGTTTTCAATAAGCGCTTCAGAATTTTAAATACAAATAAAACAATCAATATTTAATTAATTATTTTTTTTTATTTTTAGGCATATTCTATGGCATTAATGATGGAATACAATTTCACTCATATAACCATCACAACTTCACTTGACATAGTACATTTGTTTAGTCCAATTTTAGTCATTCTTTTACATAATTATGGTCCAATTTCATGAATTACACGTTCAATATTTATTTTTAATGCTTGTTGTTTGTGATTAATCAGCATAAATCAATCATTTCACATAACCTCACAAAAAATATCATATGATCTTGGTGGTCAGTTGCCAGAGTTGAAATGTCAAAATGAGCTTAAAAAAATATTCAAACATAGCTGCCACCAGCTGTCAAAATTCTGTCATTCTTATTGAAAAACTCTATAGTACATTTAAAAAAAAAATTATAATTCAGTCCCATTTATTGATTGGTCTCTTTCTGGGCATTCTTATATATGTAAGTTACCAATCAATCGATGGTCTTTTCATTTTAATATAATGGATCAATTTTCATTTTAAACTTTTTAGTTTTTCTAATTTTTTTTCATATTTTTATTTCAATTCCATTGTGTCTGTTAGATATTCTTTTATAACCATCTTGAAGCAACTTTGGTAAAAAATTTAAATATCCTCTGAAGCAGATTGATCGGTCGATAGTTAGTTATTTATTTGTCTTCCTTGTCTCCATTTATGTTAATGATAATTATTATGCCTCAGTTTTATTCATTTGGTATTTTTTTAAACATATAATTGTAAATTCATATATATATATATATATATATATATATATATATATATATATATATGTATATGTATGTACGCATGTAAATATTAAAGAAAAAATAGTATAAGTTTTGAAATAATATTCTTTGTTCTTGAAGATGTCGAAAATAGAACTTTTTATTATAAGACTACAAATATTTTATTTATGATATGATAAAGTTTATTTATCTTTTTAATAATATTAAAACTATATAATATAGGCTATCCTAATATAGGATGACCCTATATTATAATATTCATATATAATATAGGGTCATCCAAATGTGATGCCTATATTTGTGTTTTATTAAAAAGAAACATTTATATAGGGTGGCGTATAGGGAAACAAGTGTATAATTTCTTTTATTTCTCTTTAATAAAACATAAATCTAGGCCTTACATTTGGATGACTGTATATAACAATATATTTTGTGAAAAAAATGCATTGGAATTAAATAAAAATACTTGCATGTTTTCCACAAATATAAATAACATATTATATCAAGGACAATATCTACAAAGTATTAGTAAAAATTGCTACAATTATTAATAAAAATGACATAACTGATATAATTATTAATAAAAAATAATAATAGACTATATAAGATTATAAAATACTCTATAAAAAATCGATAAAATTCTTAATATCATACAGAATTATATATAATATTTACTCGACAATTTTTCTTTAATAATTATAAATAATATATATGGATAAAATAAAAAAAAAATGAAATGTAAGTTATTTAGATCTGAAATATATATATATATATATATATATATATATATATGTGTGTGTGTGTGTGTGTGTGTGTGTGTGTTTTTGTGATTTTTTTGTAATATAATAATGTGTTATAATTAAAAAATACCACAATTAAAATAAAAAAATAATTTCTAAATTTATTAAAACTATACATCATTTATGTATAAGTAATTAAGAATATTTAGTTTTTTTATAACTGAACATATTTAATATTGTAATATAAAAAAAACTTTTACCAATACAATAAGCAAAAAAAAAAAAACGAATTTTACAAAATTTACATTCTGTTTTATTATAATTTTAAATAATATAAAATATAAAAACAGAAAATTTAATACTAACATTACTTGATTTAAAAAATAAAGCTATTATTTTTAATTATTAAAGAAACTCA
>CP092094.1:23337500-23402500 GCA_029203775.1 Neoneuromus ignobilis | reverse complement strand
TATATACGTTATATGTTATGTGTACGCACATGCTTACATATATATGTTCTGCGGCTGTATCGATGGCAATAAGAACGTTATATATTTTAGGGCGATGTTGCTATAATACACTGAAAATGATGAAATTAAAACTGATCTATATCTGATTATCACAGCTGACATTGTATTGAAGATCAGTGACGTTTCGAAAAATAAGCTCGTTTATCGTGTTAGATTTAATTTAGACACTTATAGACATTGATTGGATATTTGGGTTGAAATTATCGAAAATTCTCTCTCTCTCTTTCTCTCTCTATGTATAGATCGATTTTAAAAAATTGCTCTCACATTTTCAAATTTCAAATTCTAATGCTATTAAAAATGTTATAGTTTTACGTAGTTGGTATGTTTATTCATTTCTTCCATTACAAATTATAGATCATATATTTTAATTTTATATTTTTTGTGGCTAGATTTGAGTGTGCCTTTTTTCGATTTGTAAATGTGATCAATAAAGGATTTTTAGTATGAGTATCCTTTTAGTAATTTGTCAAAAAACAAAAAGAAAATACACCCATCCCTCAATTTACGCGGGACTTTTTTTACGCGGTATTGATTTACGCAGCACTTTTTATACGCGGTCAGAACGATTTCATTTTATATAATTTTTCATGGAATTTATTATATATGTGTGACGCAAATTCTTACTTGAACGTATAAAAGCACGATATAAATATATAAAAGTTTGATTGTTTTGAATTACAGTAGCGATAGTGACACCGAATAAAATTTATCTACTTTTATTTTCTAAAACGTCATTATTTTTTTGTTAAGCTATGTAAAATAAATATGTGTTTCTACAACTTTACTAGCCTTTATTTCCAATATTTTTTCTATTGTACTGACAGCCTCAATTTACGCGATTTTCGTTCGCGTAAAACAAAACCACGTAGAACGGATACTCCGCGTAAATTGAGAGACGGGTGTATTTTAAAAGTTTGTATGTCTATTCTAATTTATTTTATTTTTATGTATTATTTATTCATTTTTACAATAGTTTCGGTTCGAAATACATCTTCAATTGTGTTGAATTTTATTTGTTATTAATTGTTATTAGATTTAATGTTTTTGACCGAGGATGGAATTTTCATAGTATACATACATACACACATTTTTCATCACTATATGTTATTTTAAAATGTTGTCAAAATGTACATTGGTAAATAATGTGACCAATAAGTGGTTATTGAATATTTTTATAAAATGTTTTTTTTTACAATGAATCATATATTTAAATAACATAAAAATGATTAAAAATGTACGTCTCATATATTCATTTCCGTCATTATTTACAAATATAATCGCTAATTAAATTTATGTAATACACGATCGATTACATTGTTTCTTTTAATTACAAACATATCAATAAAATTATTGTATATAAAATTTATGTTAATGATGATGTTTAGATTATATAATGTATATTCCTATTAACTATTGCACGAGTTGTGTTTCTAACGTCGTAAATATGTAAAACTACTTTATATAGCGTTGAAGATTTAATTTACATATATCTAATCAAAGATAAAACGTTTCAAGAGTTATGGTCGATTTAGACTGGCCTTTATACCCCGAATGATACTTTATTACAAGTGTTATTTCCTCTCATACTCAATACAGCAAACACACACACACATGTCCGCTCGTCACAAATACAGACACGTACACAAATCCACATAAAATGTCTGCTCTAGCGACGTGCACATGTGTAGAATTCGACATGGAATCGACAGTGACTAAGGCGGCGAGCCGTTTTTATTGACGAAAATAAATTAGATTTGGCTGCACGGCTCTGATATCGTACATTTCTTTAATTTAAAAATTTTATTATCGATTTTAGTGCCGGCCATACGATACATTAAATATGTTTTAATTGTTCCAAGACTATTCGTCGACACGTAAAAATAAATCGATTAATTTTCGTTTATTATTTTATGTTTTATAGTTGACGTCCGTGCGATACTATTTTGAATAAAACGTTAACGAATTAAATCGATTCAATCGTAATTAATTTGTATAACGCACGAACTGATTTCTATAAATTTTATCTGGAGATTAATGACGTGTCCAATATTGAATTGTTATAAATAGATGCAGTGTCGATTTCATTACTTTATTACAGTCGGAATAATGCGCGCAAAAAATTTGTAAGAACTTTTGGACCAATGTTATCAACGTTAATCTTGTAATAAATTTTATATTGTTGTGCACATATAACCCACTCATAATCATAAATAAATTATATATATATATATATATATATATATATATATATATATATATTAAAAATTATTTTTTTCAATATCTCACTAAAATATCTATGTCATATATAATCTTTAATCCGATTTTAGTTTCACCATTAATTTAATTTTTACTATCAAGTTTATATCGTGTATATAAAAAAAGTTAATAACCAATAATAATATTAAATATATTTGAATGATAAGGCTAGTAAGACGCTTAAGTAAAGGAGACAGTTAGATATTTTTAATATCGATAAAAGATAAGAAATAAATATATTAGTAATAAATATTTGATTTATTTTAATGACAAATTCAAAAATCTAATCTAAATACAAATAAAAAAATATACAAAGAATAAAATCAGATTTAATTTAATATTGTTACTGAATTATAATGATTTATTTAGATTTTTAATGTAACGTTTTAATGATGATTGAATTTGATCGAAATGTTTATCAGCGAATAAAGTGAACAAAAAATAATTATTGAATATAATTTGTAAGTGTTTAATTTGATTAAAAATAAAGTAACTTATTAAATCTTTTTTTCATAATATTTTAATAGAACTTGAAATTCTCTCAAAAATATAAAATGTATTATGTTATGTTTTTTAAAACGTGATAGAACTTTAAATTAAAATAAAACAAATACTAATTGACCAGATGACCATTTTTTTGGTATTATTCGAAAGATCATTTTATGGCATTAATATTTAAAAATGATTTCGGGCATATGTGCTCTACGGTTACCTCTGACATACCGCAATTTCGGGTCACTTTTTCAAACAATTAGAGCCTTATTTCTACAATAACGCGAGTTTTATATGCTTTTAATACTTCGATCATTGCTGGTTTATTAGTATAAACCAGAAACTTCACATATCCCCAAAGAAAATAATCCAAAAATATCAAATCACACGTTCGTGGAGGTCTATTCACAGATCCATTTCTGGAGATAATGTTGTCATCGATTTTTTGTTTCAATAACTCGATTGTTTTGGTCAAAATAAGGCACGTGGTACCACCCTACTAAAACCACATCTCTTCCAGATCGATGTTAAGCAAATTTGGAAACAAAAAATCATTGATGATTGTTCTGTAAATACACCATTGACAATAACGTGCTCTCCGGTTTAATTTCGAAAGAAATCAGGGCTAATCATGCCACCAGCCATCAATTTGTACCACACTGTACATTTTTCTCGATGTAACGGGCTATCGTGAATCATTTCAGGATTGGTTTCATTTCAAATGAGGCAATTTTGCTTATTAACCCACTTGTTAAGCTAAAAATGAGCCTCATCACTGAACAAAATTTTGCTTTATAATTTTTTTGAACAGAATATGGATTTTTGAAATAAATTCCCATAATTGGGAAAGGTTTCTCAAGTATAAAATGTTCCATAATGATTTATTAAAGTATAGTGAAACCAAATGTCACTTATAGCGTGTAAACTGGCAAGTAACTTCACAGCTATCGCTATTAAACGTTCATCTAACTTAAAAAAACAGAGTTTATTAATATTTTAATTTGAGTTTAATTTAAAAGAATATTTTATTTAATGAAATATAACCAAATTCAACAATCGTTTTTTATAAGATTAATCACTACTTAAAAACTTTTTTTAAATATTATTTAATCAAATGTTTTTAAGTGATAAGTGAATTGATATTAGCAAGAGTAAATGTTTTGAAAAACCTTTAAATTGTAAATAAACGAATCCATCTGTGTTTGCGTGAAATTCTTCACTGTTGATAATCATATGTATACATTTAGCAACCTATACTGTTTAATAAATAATCATCGTATCGTCGATATTGTTTATATTTGCACGTGTTTCATTCCGCAAATGATATCTCAACGGAAATTCTATAAAGATTCGAGAGACACGAAGTTGATTGTAACAGGAAACGATGTAGTGTTATATCGCAAGCACCCTAAGACAAATAGTTGAAAAATCACATTTCGAATCAAGATCGAGACCGAACATCGTTTCCAAAGATGTGTGGTACTTAGTTCGTCTGCTTGAATTACCAAAAATGAGTGTATTTTTGGATTCCCCAGATGCTGGTATCGTTAGTCGAACGTGCGGAATTAATTTTTGACGAACATCTGTTGAAAATGTTTCTACGATTTGTATAAATATGGTCGTTTCGCTCATGACTTTTAGCCCTGCGTAAATATAAATTTAGATCGTGAAAGATGTTTGAGTGGAGACACATGCGTACACGTACGAGTACATTATGTAGTTAACGTTTAAATGTTAATTTCTTTATGCGTTAGTTGATCATTTGTATGTTTTATGATCGATATAGATTTGGTTATCGATCCGTTAAATAAAAATTTGAAATCTTTTCTCTTGTTGACATTTTAATAGAAATTATTATTACAAATCTCTCTCTCTCTCTCTCTCTATATATATATATATATATAGAGAGAGAGAGAGAGAGAGAGAGAGAGAAAGATTTTTTAAAAAAATTATAAACTGACATTTAAAGCAAATAAATTTATTTTAAAATAAATACTTAGTTTTTAATAAAATTATTAAAAATTCAATGATGTGATTTTGTAATTTTTTTAAAAAAAACTATGTACATCATGTGATAAATATTTACAAAACTTTTCTTCGAGACAATAATGTCAACACCAAACTGAAGAAATATTCGTAAAAGCTTGCACGCTAAATTGTTTATGACAACGGTAACATAATTAATAATAATAATGTGCTCGAAAGCTGTTATATCAACTATCAAAGAAATTCTCTAACTAAATTTATAACTGGCGACATCGAAATGAATGCGTGCCGCTGGCGTTTATTAATTGCTCGGCGGTTGTCAGAGCTTAAGGCAGCTTACCACGGAAATGTTTTTCGTAACCGGAACAATATGAAATATTCTTTTAGAATTAGCTACATTGGATGAAAATTTATTGTTATTGTATACTTTTTAAAATAAAATAAAATACCATTTAGTATCGTTTTATTTCGATGTCGATTTTTTTAGTCAGAAAACATTATTTTATATATTTTTATATTTATTTCTCAGAAATGTATTTTTAGATTATTTTATAAGTTTGTTTGAGCAGGTGTTTAACTATCTATCTATATTTATATATATATATATATATATATATATATATATATATATATATATATATATATAATATGAACACAAAGATACTTCCCACTTCAAGATTTATATATTTTTTATAATTAAAAATTTGTATTTATAAATATAGTTATATACACTCGTCCCTCAATTTACGCGAGACTTTTTTTTACGCGACAAATTATACTCATATTTACGTGGGACTTTTTTTACGCGGTATTGATTTACGCGTCACTTTTTATACGCGGTCGGAGAGATTTCATTTTATATAATTTTTCATGGAATTTATTATATATCAGAGTGACGCAAATTCTTACTTGAACGTATAAAAGCACGATATAAATATATAAAAGGTTGATTGTTTTGAATTACAGTAGCGATAGTGACATCGAATAAAATTTATCTACTTTCGTTTTCTAAAATGTCATTATTTTTTTGTTAAGCTATGTGAAATAAATATGTGTTTCTACAACTTGACTAGTTTTTATTTCCAATTTTTTTTCTATTATACTGACAGACTCGATTTACGCGATTTTCATTCGCGTAAAACAAATCCACGTGAAACGGATACTCCGCATAAATTGAGGGACGGGTGTATATATATATATATGTATGATGGATATATGTATGTATATATATATATTAGGTCCTGTAATAAGAAATGTTAGATTTCTCATGAGTTTCTCTTTGAATAATCCGACATTTCATATTACACGACCAAATACATTATATGGATATAAAAATATTTTCCATTTCAAGGATTACCAATGTTTCTACAAACTAAAAGTGTCAATTTATAAAAGTATATGGTATGTATGTATGTCTATAACATTTTTAACCAAAATATATTTTTTTATTAATGTATTTATAATAAAAATAATTATAAATATTCAATCATTTATAGATCAGTCATTTTCTAGCCACTGCTGAATGAAATTTTTTCCAAAAAATTTTCACTTCAACCAATCTAATACCTTTCTCTTTCAGTCTATTCCAACGAATTATCTTATATTTATTTTTTTGCAATTTGGTTGTTTTTCGTCATCAAATTTCTTTGTGTAATATCATTGTCATACTTAGAAGTAAGTGACTAAATCTAATATATCTTTCCTCTGTTTACCTATAAATGGTTTCTTTCTGGGCCTTTTTATTTTTTTTAAATTCCAAATCAATAATTTTTCTTGTCCATCATTACTCTTCTCTTTTTGCTATATGACCGACCTATTTTCATTTCATCTCATTTTTTCTATACATCCATAACTTGTGTTTGTGTGTATGTGTATAGGTAGTCCAAATGAGACTGAAGATTAGTAAATAATAGTAACAAGTAAATACATGTCTAAACCCTTTAGTCTCATTTATTTTATTCTCTCTCTCTCTCTCTTTTTGTCTCTCTCCCATTATATATATATATATATATATATATATATATATATATATATATAAATTAATTTTATGTAGAAATTAATAGAAATGATATTCAATAATTTCTTTTTATGATCATTTATGGGTTTTAAAAATTCATAATCCATAAAATGAATACAATAACAAATATCAGTTTCAATCTTTTATAGGTTAATTTAAATTAGACTGCATAATTTAGACATATATTTACTTTCTTACTATTATTTACTATCCTTCAATCTTATTTGGGCTATTGTATATATCAATTTGATTATTTTAAAACACATTTATGAAACTCTTTGATTGTTTATTGAATACCAGATTTTATTTAAATTATTCTATGAATATATAATTTTTTTAGCTTAATTAAATAATTGTAAAATATTAATTTTTTTTTTTATACTTTAGACTAATATTTTCATTCTAAAATATTGGATGATCTATGTTTCTATAAACTTTTTTTTTAAATGTGATAGAACTTTAAATTGAATTCCTATGGAAAGTTCTATCTAACCTAAAAAAACAGTCATTATCATACTTTCATATACACACACATGTATACATATAAAGATGTCTTTTGGGTTAGATATAACTTTTAACATGGATTTAATTTAAAGTTCTTTTGCTCTTAAAAAAACCTATATAATACTTAATAAAATGTATATTTTGTACTAGAATTTTATATTGAAGTAGTATAGTATATTTTTAATATTAAAAATATAAAAATAATAAATGTTACTATTGCAAATACTTTGAATTAACTATATAATAATTAAAAAAATATATAATCATCCAGTTTTATATTTACCAGGATATTTGATTTCTAATGTGTTTTCAGATTAAATTTGTCAATTAAGAACAATTTTATTAAAATTTTTGTCCTTTGTTGTGTTACTAAATAAAATAAGAACTATGTTCATATAATATTTTACAATAGAATTACAATGACAAAATAATAATATATTTTTAATTATAAAAAAAATATTTCAAAAAAGCGAAAGTTTCTAAAACAAGTAGTTTGAATCAACCGATCTATATTTACGATTTAATAAGTAAAAATAAAAGTTTGTAAATAGAATCTGTGTTATTTTAATTGTCAGATTTAGGCTTAAATATTTTATCTTGATTTTGTAACGTTGTTTTCATGTTAAGCTTGCCAATTTACAATATTAATAAAATTTATTTCTGGCAGGTTCTTTACTAAATAGAGTAAAAATTGTATTGATATATTAAAGTATATAAATAACAAATTTTTATACTGAAAAATTATATTTTTTAATTATAAAAAATACGTTTATTTGTTAGAATTTGTAAACTGAATCTGTAATGCTTTATTCTGATTGTCAATTTTAGATTTTGATATTATTTTGATTTTATAAAACTGATTTCATATCAAACTTGTCGATTTCCAACAATATTAGTAAGATTTATTTCTTGTAGTTGTTAGTTAATTTTGTAAAAAGTGTAATCATAAAATATTTGATAATAGATTTTTATATTGAAAAATATATTTTTAATTTTAAAAATATGTAAAAAAACGAATGATACTGAGTATTTTGAATTAGTCAGTATCTCTATTTATTATCTAATAAGAAAAAATAAAAAAAATGTAAAATGATTTTTTATGTTTTAAATATTTTATCTTGATTTTGTATTAAATTTGCTAATTTACAACAATGTTTATTTTTTGTAGTTGTTATTAAGTAGAGTAGACTCTTTAATATTTTATATTATAAAAAAATAATATAATTATAATAACAAAAATATATAAATATCGAATGATACTAGCAAATACTTTGAATCAATCGATCCATATTTATCACCTAATAAGAAGAAATAAAAACCCATAAGCTGAAACTGTTATACGATAACTTCTATAAGTAATATAATTTATTTCTCCATTTGTCTTTTTATAGTGCATGCCACATAAACCATATACATTGTAACTTTGTCGTGACTTGCGTACTATAAAGTTGACCCAACTTTCTCAGTTTAATATTTTACCACAAACTCGTGACGTATATGTACAGTGATGATATTAATTTGTGCACATCTATATGGGAAATTATTATTGCATATTGTATGAAATTGTGCGATGTTCCCTACCAATTATCTATATTGTGAATAATGAGAAATGGTTGCATGTCATTTAGAAATTAATTTGTGTTTTACACGAGTCGATATTTTTTATCGCACTGAAAATATCTTTAATTTTATATATTATTTTGATTTTTATCTTGTACAAAGTTATTAAATAATCACTAATTGTAATCTGAAATAGATCTTATTTTAAAATATTGAATAGTAGTTTAATTTATATCATATTTTTTTTTTTGATAATTTATTGTATAGTACAAGAAAATTAAAAAATAAATATTACAGAACAAATATTATTTCGTAATAATAATTCGATAAGTAATTAATTTCTTTCAACTTGTATATAAAAGACATTAAATTGAGTCATATAAAATTAATATCGACTAAATAACAAGAAATATTAAGGTAATTAAAATTTTTATATTGTATTAAACGATAACAGTTGTAATGACAATTTAATACTTTTTTTACTAAAAATTAAATTCACTCGTTCAATATGTAAACGTTTAATCTAAATTCACGGTTTGATTATCAGCACAATATTTTTTTAATGAAATAACAGCCGGCTTATTAATCTATGTATGTGTGTGTTTGTGTATAAAAATTCATGAATAAATTACAAATATTTTTTAATATACAATGACGACTATTCCTTACTATCTACAAAAAAGTATTAATATATTTATAAATTCAAACGATAATGATTTCTGAAATTACTTTAAGGTGCAATGCTATTCCAAATGTTAAACACAAAAATAAAAAGACAACTTTAGTTGACTGTATAATTGAGCCTTTATACATTTAAGTTGTTTTTTATTAATGATAATCAAAAATTAATGATAATCATAAGTAGATAGGTGAATACATTTAAAAGCAATTTGTAAGATGTTTTTTCTTTGTCCACTTCAGTTTTTGTATTTTATTGAATGACGTTTTGTCGGAAACTATTAAAAAAACGCAAATAAACATCGAATTCCATGTCGGCCTGTTTATAAACATATTCTGTAGTTTGGCAACATAATTTAATAACGAATAAATTTTTTTAGAATAAATGAATGAAATTCTTAGACGATATTTAACAGGAGGAATTCAGATTAATCCAACAACTGGTTGTTTTATATGAATCATTTTTTATAGTTTATAAATAACTATTGTTGGCAAACTATACACATACACACAAGTATGTGCATATATATATATATATATATATATATATATATATATATATATATATATAACATAAATTCTATTATCTGATGTCTGATATTAAATACTAATGAATATATATATATATATATATATATATATATATATATATATATATATATATATATTTTTTTAATTTTTTCGAAAAATCTTAGTTTCTTTCTCATAAATTATAATTTATTGTCTTATGCAATTCGCCAAGAATTTAAGTGTATATATATATATATATATATATATATATATATATATATATATATATATATATATATATATATATATATAATGATGTTGCAACATCGTCCGAGATTTTTAGTTATAGATGCTTCTATGAAAAAAATATTATTTAAATAAGTAATAAAGTAATGAAGTGTTTATTATAAGATGAAATAATTATTTTTAAAGGTTTCTAATTGAATCCTCCTTTTTTATGTTCTATCTAAAATGGTAATTAATACTTTCCTTTTATATATATATATATATATATATATATATATATATATATATATATATATATGTATGAGTGTGTGTATATACATACATACACACATATACACAGATAGCCCAAATAAACTGAAAGGTTAGACACACATTTACATATTACATCCTTCAGTCTCATTGAGATCACCCTATATCAGTGATGGCGAACCTTTTGAGCTCGGCGTGTTAAAATTTTGAAAAACCCTAACTTAACTCTGCTGCCGTGTCACATATAGAAATATTCATAATTTTTTGATATTTGCAACCATAATAAAAAAAGATTTATATTTTTGATATTTATTTTATATATTTAAATGTCATTTAACAAAGAAAAATCAACCAAAAAATATGTATAAAATGAAAAAAAAAAACAGAAAAACAATGTACATTTATGAAAAAATAATAATAAAAACATTGATAATCAAATGGTAGGAAAATTAGAAATTAGTGACTTTTTTGGTGCTGAAGTTTGTCTGCTAATTCTTCGATTGCAGGGTTCATACTTGGTGCATTTCAAGGCCAAGCAAGCGCCACTAACTTCGTCTGTTAGCTGGTTTCTTTTGATCGTTTTAATATTATTTAATGCTGAGAAAAGTCTCGCAAAAATATGTTGATGAAAAAATTGTTAGCTAAGCCATCGCTAGATTTTTTATGTCGCTAAAAGTGTCAGGTAATCTGTTCCAAGCACTCAAAATTTCTTGTTCGTAGTTGCACCTTCTTCATTATTCAAAGTCGACAAACACATGAGTCCAAATGCTATCTTGAAAATCTGCAAGTTGCATCTCTAAATCGTCAATTTGCATCCATATATAGGGCCTCTCTCTCTCTCTCTCTCTCTCTCTCTCTCTCTCTATATATATATATATATATATATATATATATGTGTGTGTGTGTGTGTGTATATACATACACATATGCACAGATAGACCAAATGAGCTGAAAAGTTAGACACACATTTACATATTACATCCTTTAGTCTCCTTTAGGTCACCATATATATATATATATATATATATATATATATATATATATATATATATAAATTATTTATATATATATTATATATAATATGTATATATAAAATACCAATCTGTTACAATTTATGAAACTATCTTCAAATCACAAATAAATTATCACTCAAACACCACAAGTGTTGAATAATTATTTATTGATTATAAAAACAATAGGCTAATGCACATTTTGATGGCAATGTCATCATCGTCAGAGTATTGAGTTATAAAACGCTTTCAATATAAAAATCTTTAATAACACAGGGAATTATTAAACATTTTATTGAAATAATAACTAATTAATTGAAATATAAATTTGTTGGTAAAACTGGAAAATTTCATGATTTTCAATAAATATATAAATACTCAAGTTATATTCGAAAAATAAATATTAATTATTGAAATGTTTAAAACTAGCTATTGAATAATTTTTCAATGACTTCTTTTTAATAATTGAAAATTTCAATATATAAAAAATAATATTAGTTGAATATTAATTAATTTAACATAAATTATTCATCACAATCATTTTTTTTCATAAATATTTAAAATAACTTTTTGTTCACTTTATTTGTTGATGCGCATTTTTCAATAACTAAGCTATCATTGTTTAAAGGTTGTACGAGGGTCGTTTGATAAGTATGGTAAAAAAGTAAGAAAAACTAAATTGAAAAATTAAATTAATTAATTAAATTAATCAATAAATAAATTTACCATACTTATCAAACGACACTCGTATTATAAAATCTGATACAGATTTTATATAACTTAATTATCTAATTGTATATCTGGAAATAAAATGAACAATAAATGATTATTGAACAGTATTATATATATTTGTTGTGTTGGAGGAGTTATTTATTTTGTTAAAGTTCTAAAACAAATTTCGAAAGTCACGTATCTCATTTAAAATTTTTTCATAATAGCTCAAGTAATAACTAAACAAATTGTAAATCTGACTAGATTTTAAAACACAATGCTCTTAAGATGATTGCTATTATTGCCATAAACAAAGTGAATAATAAATGATTATTGAACAATTTATAAAATAATCTTGAGGTGTTGTGAGTGATCATTTATTTGCGTGAAAAATACTAAAACAAATAATAAGAATAATTATTCATTTATGAAAATAAATCCTCCAAAAATATATTTGATTACTATTGTTTTTTTACTAGAATAATTCATTTTTTCAAAAATAAATCATTCCTTTCAATTTAACGTAAAAAAATCACTTATCGCCAATATTACAATATTTTTTAAAAATTGTCTAATAATAACTTATTGTTTATTTTATTTACTTAAATCAGTTGATAGTTCAGCTAATAATTCTCTTTATCATTGATAACTCTTTTTTTTATTAGTTGAAGATGTACTGAACAAAGAAAACCAATTTAATTAAGATTTATAAGAAAGATATAATCAAAAATAATAAAGATTAAAATAATGCACCGCTCTGATGATAATGATATATCTATTGAAATGTGCAAATAAAATAAATATAAATAATTATTCTATACTTTTATAAAATCTTGTGATGTTGAATGTAAGTTATTTATTTGGATTGAAAAAGTGAATTTACTGGAGTACCAAAACAAATAGTCAATTAGCAAATTAAATAGCTAATAAATTATCATTAAACATTTTTAAGAATTTTTTTTCTAAATCACCCCATTTCATTTAATACAAATAATACATTCACCCCAGTAGTATAATATTTTATAAAATTGTCCAATAATCACTTATTTACTTAAAAGCTAATAATAAGCTAATTTTAATCGATGACGATATTAAGAGTTCAGTTAATAATTTTTTATTTATTTTTTTGATTGATATTTTTTTTTAATCGAAGATATTTTGAACAAATACGTTTTCCTTACTTTAATATGATATTTCAGCAATAAATCACTTTTGTGATTATAATAATTTTTGTATAGTTATTTAATTTATACGCGAGGTACTTTCTAAGTATTTTTTTCAACAGCTAGCACAAATAAAAAAAATATACGTGATAAATAATAAACTATGAACAGGATGGCGCAGTTTGATACCAATTCATTTCGTGACCACTACGAAATTTTATGCAGTAGTAAGAAAGTATTTTAATTTATTCTTTTTAAAACTTCATACATTATATTTCGAATTATTATTAAAGACGAGAACAACGAGTCTAAGATGAATTTAAATGTATTTCCTTTATTTAATAAAATGTGCAGTTAATTAATACAGATGTATGAGATAATAAAATTTATATACAGTTTATATATTACAATTTTAAAAACTATTTGTATTCATTACTTGTTAATTAAATATACATTATACGTGTGTCTTGGTAAATAAAAAAGTATGCAGTTTTTGTTATTATAAACTTTAAAAATAATTTTATATGTTATATTCTTAGAATAGTTGATATGAAATATTTTTTTTAAAGTGCTTGTCTAAAATTAATTAACAGGAAATGAAATTGTAAACAGTTTTTTTTTATAATTTTGAAATAGTTCTTGATTTTATAAAAATAAGTTACTTAATATTTTCAGAAATTCCTATATTATCATAATCAACCCTTCTCAATCTACTTGAATAAAGATTTCTTTCACAATTTTCCACTTCGACAGGTCCAATGCATTTTCAAATTTCTTCTAAATTTTCCAGTACATTTCAATGAATTTCCTTATTTCTCCGTCTTATGTATTCATGGATCTCTTCCTGGACTTTTTTGTATATTTAGGTTCCCAGTCAATATTTTTTTTTGTCCATCGATGTTCTTTTGTGTTATATGACTGGCCCGTTTCAAATTCAAATTCCTCATTTTTATTTTAACTTTCAAAACTTTTTCTGATGATATTCATTTTCTTTTTATCTTTTTGTGATATTCATTTTTCAATTATAATTACAACATACATTTTTTCAATTTTTTTTGTGTTGCCTGAAGTCGTTGAATTATTCTGACATTCAGGACCCATATTTCACACACACACACACACACACACACACACACACACACACACATATATATATATATATATATATATATATATATATATATATAGTCAGTAATTAATTTTCAAAGAAATTAAATTACACACAAATCTCTTTGAATTATTTTATTTTTATTAGCAATATTTTTTTAGAAAAATATTAATTTAATTTTTTAATAAATAAATTATTTATATTTATAGATATTGAATTTTTTTTAAAAAAAATTCTATTTATTATACCTTCAGTTTAATTTTAATATAAAAATAATATAGCTGACTTTTAAAAATTAAATTTTTAAAAATCAAAAATTAATATAGAAATTAATAAAATTTATGTAACTTTTCTTATGTGAAATAATAGTGCGATTTCTGAAATTATTATATTCTTTAATAAAATATTTAAGGATAGGCTGAATAAGAGAGTCAATTAAAAATAAATATAAAAATTAAAATAGTGTTCTTGTTACCAGATTGACTATTTAATTTCCAAAAATTAATTACTGCCCTATTTTATTTAAAAAAAAATTTTTTCATTCACATTGCTGGTAAAATATGAAAACTTGTTAAAAGCTAAATATACAATATATGTTTTTATTATTGTTTTGAAACTCTTATAACTTTTATACAATAAGATATTAAAAAGTATTCAATAATAATTCATTGTACATTTTCTGTAATTATAAATTGATGTGCATTTCGATAGCAATTTCATCATCATCAGAGCACTGTGTTATACATTATTTCTAGATTCTATAACGCAGTACTGTGATGATGATGATGATGGCATTAACATCGAATTGCATATTAGTTTGTAATAAATAAAGTGAAAAATAAATAATTATGGAATACTTTTTCAATATCTTTTTTGTTGGGATCATAAATCATTTGTGTGAAACCTTTTTTTTAATTTTATAATACTTGCTTTGAAATAATAATATCAATTATAGATAAGGAAATAAATTGATGTAATTGTAATCTAAAAAAGTTTTTACCATAGGATATTAAATAAAATATCTAATATTTCTTTTACTATATAAAAATTGTTATACATTTTTCAAAAAAAAAAGAAAAATGTTAATTCTATCGATAAGGAGAGTACATGTACTTGTAAAAAGAATGTAAATACGTATTTACCTATACAATATAATTAAAATGACGTAGTTTGCAATTAAACAATTAATTACTTTCTAATATAATGTTACTGTACGTGTCCATTCACGACATGCAACATGTAATTATTTCCAAACTGTTGGATTATTTTTACAAGCGGCAATTATAAATATCAATACATGTTGAACATACGTTTAAATACGTACACATTAGTCAGTAGACTCGTAAGATATTTTCCTTAAAGAATAGGTGCACTTAAATTTGCTACTTTTCGTTCGAAACACAGCTGCTTGTCATCTCGGAATCAGTGATTTTCACACACGTGTTTCTAATTGAACTTGTTCTTAAGGGTTATGTTTGTCCGTGAGTCAAATATCGACACGACATGAGACTCTAGTATGGGTTAAGCCAAGGGCCGTGCTGTTAAATTTAACCCCGCGCGACTTTTATTTATTTCAGGGGTTGAAAAGGTTATTTCTAGCGATTTTTGTTATTTGTGCGATGTCTGGAACAGTTGCTTTGTTTATGTTATTCTTAGATGTCTGGGTGATTTGAACGCATTGCAGAATTAGACAGTTTTTCTATGTTCAGTCACATTTTATATATATATATATATATATATATATATATATATATATAAAAATTCTATTTCTAAGTAAATTATAAAAAAATCAACTAAAAATTAATACATTTTAATAATAATGATTTCATAACAACAAAAAAAATATTAAGAAATAGTATTTTATAAGAAAAATGTGATAATTTTTGCAATATGGGAATAAAATATCATATTTTAGAATTTTCCAAATTTTGAAGTTCAATGCATGTTTTTCTTTTAATATTCATTATTAAGTTACGTGGTCATTTAATGTGACACCTAGATTTGTGTTTTATTAAAAAGAAACATGTGTATAGTTTCTTTTTAATAAAACACAAATCTAGGCGTCACATTTGGATGACTCTATCTAATAGAGACATATATTTTCTCAAAGATGAAGGATCAAATTACAATAATAAAATTATTTAATGCTTCGATTTAAATATATTACTTTTATTAACCTAACATTGAAAAATATAATATATAAATTATATTTAGAGACATTCAATCTTTTTTAAAAAAGAATTAGAAGCCATTATTACTAATTTATTCATTATTAATTCGTAGACCACACATAAAAGAAATATGATAAGTAATAAAATATCTTTACTTCTTTCGTTGGTATATATATATATTTATAAATACATACATACATAATAAATACATACATACATACAAACGCCCATCCCTCAATTTACGCCGGACTTTTTTTACGCGGTATTGATTTACGCGGGACTTTTTTTACGCGGTATTGATTTACGCAGGACTTTTATATATAGTCAGATAGATTTCATTTTATATAATTTTTCATGGAATTTATTATATATCAGAGTGACGCAAATTCTTACTTAAACGTATAAAAACACGATATAAATACATAAAAGGTTGATTGTTTTGAATTACAGTAGCGATAGTGACACCGAATAAAATTTATCTACTTCTGTTTTCTAAAACATCATTATTTTTTCGTTAAGCAATGTGAAATAAATATGTGTTCCTACAACTTTACTAGCTTTTATTTCCAATATTTTTTCTATTGTACTGACAGACTCAATTTACGCGATTTTCATTCGCGTAAAACAAATCCACGTGGAACGTATACTCCGCGTAAATTGAGGGGCAGGTGTATATATATGAGGAAAGAAAAAGGAAACAAATGTTACAAACGTTATATCAAAAGTGAGGAATTTGAAATGAAATTGGGTCGATCATGTAGCAAGAAGAGAAAAATACTGATAGATAAGAGAAATTATTAACTCAAAATCTAGAAATATATAGACATTTTTTAAAAAAATATATGGATAGATGGGATAGAGACATAAGAAAAATGGTCGGAATGGATTGAAAAAGTTTAGATCAATTGAAGTGAAAAAATTTGACAGAAGCTTTTATATAGCAGTGAATAGAAAAAACTATTTCTGTTATTAATATATATATATATATATATATATATATATATAATCATAATAAGCCTATCCCAATCCACTACTAAATGAAGGCCTCTTCTATAAATGTTCATTTCGAGTGATCCACTGTTTCTCTTCCAATCCATTCCGATGAATTTCCTTATACCTTTGTCTCATCTATTCAGGGGTTTCTCTGTAGACCCTCTTATATATCTAGATGGAATCAGAGTGATGAATCAAGATAACAAACTTCCCAAAATTATTACTAATTGCAATATATATGTTAATAATAACACATAGGGATACAAAAAGGAACAAGTGGATTGGGAAAAAATCAAATTTAATAAAATTATAACAAGAATGAAAAGTTTAAAATAAAAATTGGTCAGTTTTATAGCAAAAAAGACTACTGATGAACAATAGAAATTATTGATTGTAAAAATAGAGGTATGAGTCTTAATATACAGAATAGAGACATTAGAAGTTTTGTAGATGTGGAATTGAAAAGAAACATATAAATCACTAAATACAGAAATGCTTAAGATATGCCTTCATCGAGTACTTTATATATTCATTCAAATGTGACATCTAGATTTGTGTTTTATTAAAAAGAAACCAAAAAATTATACACATGTTTTCCTGTACACATCTCTTTAATAAAACACAAATCTAGGCATCACATTCTGATGACTCTATGTAAAGAAAATAATAATGACAATATATATATTTATAGGTACATAATTTTTATTTCAAAATCATTATTGTATTCTATAAAAAATATATCAATCTCTGTATTACCAACTACTTTAAAGAATGAACTGAAAATGCAAATAAAATTATAAAAATACAAAATGAAAAAAAATGTTTATAAGTACATTTACTATTAGACATTAAATTATAAAGAAAAATATATTCATCTAAACTGATAATTTTTAAATAATAAATATTATTTTAACTTCAAGAGAAATTTATTGTTAAAATTTTCCATTATAGTACAATAACAATACACCATTTATTCTTATGGTAATTTATAAAAAGGTTTTATAATGCAGTGCTTTAAATATGATGACAGAATCAGTAAAATACTCATTAATGAATAAAATGAACAATAAATAATTTTTGAACACTTTTATAAAATTTTATGGTATTAAGGATAAGTGGCTTTAAATTTATAATGAAAATAGTTTGATATTAGACAATGAATACAAATTAATTAAAACTAACAGATGAATTAAAACATAATTTTGTATCTACAGGTCATAAACTAGGCAATGTATCAAAATAAAAAGAATGATTTATTTGGAATTGTCTGAAAGTTTAATATTCCAGATTTTAATTCATTTTCATTTCATTCAATCATTTTTAATATTGTATTAAAATTATAGTTAACTTATTTTTACATATATGAATTAAGTACCTTAATACCATAAATTTTAATTAAAGTATACAATAATCATTTATTTTTTAATTTCTTCACTATTTTAGTGACCATATTATTATTATCCTTATAATACTTATATAAAATATTGTGGGAATAATTCATTTGTATAAAAATAAAATATTATTTTTTATAAAAAACATTTTCCTTAAAGCAAGTTTTTAATTGTCAATTACTATTTTTTCAACATGACTATTATCTTGTATACAGGTTTTTAAACTGAATATTGAATGCTACTCTAAATTTAAAAACTAAGAATATTTATTCAAATAAAATATAATATGTATATACATTTTTTATACTAATTATAATATTTTCTATATTTTATGCTGATTATTAAAAAAATGTTTTATATTTCTGTGTAAGCAATTCAATCTGCATCACAATAAAAATATATCAATTGTAAGATTACATATTGTTAATAGCACTCTTTTACATAAAAGTAAACTTGTATGGAATCGTTTAACTTGTATAACGAGAATATTGGACATTCTATACACTAAATTTCAAATTGGTTAAAAAAACATTATGCAGCATATTATGAATAAACCAATATTGTCTGTACGTAAAAATAAATATATAAACAAGTATACAAAAATCGGTCTCAGACATCGCTTTGTTGATAACGATTTGCATATGAAAAGTAAGAATAAAACATATGTGATGTCAGATTGACTGATTGTCCTCTTTTGATACACAAATGTAAGATAGGTTAGCCATGTACTACAAGTGTCACTCGCTATTAAAAAGCTGCGGATATTGTCTACGTTGTAGACGATCTTGTAACAATGCACATTACTCGATTTTTTATACGTTTTTATATTGTTGTATTATATTATGCATGCATTTTAATTTATCTCATGTGTCTCATTATATATATATATATATATATATATATATATATATATATATATACACGAACTAAAAACTAGATAATTCAGCGATTTTATAAACCACTGAAAATATATGTTGTGAATAATAGGGAGAAACAATGATAGAAATGAATAGATTTGAAATCACACAAAAATTAGCAAGAATAAAATCAAAAAAAATATAATAATCACACAAGAATAAAAGCTTAAAGTGGAAATTAACAGGATGTATAGAAAAAAGAGATAACCATCCATAATTGATTGAGAATTTAGAAACTAAAAAAAGTTCTATGAATAGAAGAATAGAGGCATGAGGAAATTTTTTGATGTAAAATGGAAGACATTGAATCGTTGAAATCGTATTGAAAGTTGAAAAGTTTTTGGAGAGGTCTTTATCTTATAATGGATAGAAAAAAATGATTATATATATATATATATATATAAGAATATTTCATTAATAATAATTAAAAAAATAAAATTATTTTTCTTTTATGTAGTTTAATTATCATTATTTAATTTTTTTCATGTTTGAATATTTGCTTGCAAATCTTTTAAAAAATTCAAAGTCAGGATTTATATTTTTATTAATAATATTCACAATTTCTTAAAAAAGAAAGAAAATATATCTGTGTTTGTATGTGTGTTTTTTAAAAGATTTAAATTTTTGATAACTGTTTTGTAAAAATTACTTTTTTAATTCAAAAACTTTTAAAAAAGTTCAATACAGTTTTATATAAAAAATTAATTCAATTAAATTAAAAAAAAATGAAAATGTGAACTAAGAAGATTCTATTTTTTAAATAAAATAACTAGAAAATTTTATTATTTTTTTTTATAATGAAATATAAATTTACAAAACCATTATTCAAGCAATTATTTTATATTTCCAAACATTGAAATATTTATTTTCATTTGCATTTTAGATGTTCTTATATGAAAATATCTAGGTATGAATAACTATATATATTTTCAATAATATTCTATGAATTATATCTTAGTTTAAACATTTTTTTTAAAAAAAATCAAATAATTATTTGTACAGAATGTCAGAATTATTTTAATATATATATATATATATATATATATATATATATATATATATATATATTTATTTATTTATTTGTGTATATGTAACAATTTAAAAGTAAATCGAAAATTTATTTATTTATTTATAAAGTTGTTAATAAATTTATACGAATATTATATTAGCAATGTTTCAAATTTAATAGTATTTAATGTCATGTCCACTTTTCTTCTTACATAAAAATTTAAACGCATGAATATTTACTTATAAATTTTAAAATTATTTAAATCAGATTTAAAAATTTACCTTTAGAAAAAAGTTACCTTTTATTAAAAAAGAGTAGAAAATAATTTATATATTTTATGTTGAATGTAAATTGACTACAACTGTTAAATTCTATCAAAAAAATTTGGAAGAATTACATTTTATCTAAATAATATATATTGTATTAAAAATTTAGTATTAAATATAGCTTTAATTGAGAAGAATGATTGCATAAATAAAATTAAAAAAATATCTGTTAAAAAAATTAAATTTGAATTTATGAATATTCTTTGATTGTTTATTTATACATTTTTTACTTAATTTTAAATAAATTTATATATATATATATATATATATATATATATATATATATATATATATATATATATAAACATGTGTGTATATCACACATTATGTGAAATGTTGAAATTTATTTTGATCAATGAAAAACGTGATTCCATTTCACAGTAATGTTTGAGAATGTAAACATCTGTTTATAAATAAGGGATGGCTAGTCTGGTCTGGCCTGATGATCATCTCTCCAATCACCTACACCCTTGTCTCGGGACACACATACAAATGTGTCTACGATCAATCTCAAGACCGGACGTAATAGCTATTTCCGTTTATATCGGGCACTTATACACACTATCTGATTTATTTACGGACGCAATTTTCAAATACACATCAAATGGCGAATATTTACCATAGTCACGTATAACAATGTCATTTTAAAACTTGATTGACTTAATTATTTTCTTAATGATTATTACTGAACACATGTTCGGAATGAATTTGAATTATTTACAAAAATTAAATTACGATTTTTATTTTTATTTTTTGATTTCATGTTAATTGGAAATTATTATTCTATTATTTTTTTCAATAATTATTTTTCTTTTAATAAATTATTAATAAAATTGGTTATTTTGGAACTCTGGCTGATTCACTTTACACAAATTAATTTTAACCCCAACACCACAATAATTTAAAGTGTTCAATAATAATTTATTGTTCACTTATTATTTATAATTATATAATTAGTTAAAATTCATTTATGTAAAATATTAATAAATTTTTTTTGATAAGAATATAAGTATTAAATATTTTTTGAGGTTAAAATCGTTTTTACAAAAAGATTTCTTTAACAAAAATCTGTATGATGAAAGATTTAAATATACATTTACTTGCTTATTATCATTTATTATTCTTTCAGTATTATTTGGGTCATTTTATATTTTGTGATTTAAATGGAATACATATAATGTATATCAATTTGAATAGAATATATTTATTAATTAAATTTCAAATTGATATTATAACCATATTATTTTCTTCTTATATATAAATAAATTATTCACTCTAATAAATTTTGTAAAAATATTCATTAAACATTTATTGTTCATTTTGAAGTCAGTATTTTATTATATAAATGATTTTAAAATTTTTTCCAATTTAAATGATTGGGTATTTTTTCCATTAACAATAAAACAATTAAGAAAAATTAATGTAATTAAATATTTAAGTAGTAATGATTAAGATAAAAATGAAAACTCTGTTTTAGTTCGAATCTATGAAAATATATTAAAAATAGTATTATTTATAATTTATGACTTTTATATTAATCATTAACGTTCTAAATATATGTCATATAGAAAATATAAAATTAATGTTTAATACAAGGCAAAACTGTCAATAAAATAATCGTATAACACTGAATAACAATAAATTGTGGTCTATAACGTTCTTGTACTTTTTAGTACAAACATTGAATGTATAAGATTATAAAATGTTATTTTAAATTATTTGATTACGAAATTAAGTAATCGTATATTCAAGTACAATATTTTTATTGAAAATTATATGCGAATGTGGATGTTGGTTGAAAATATAAAAATATTATTATCTGAAATAAAAGAGGTTTAACATATATTTCTATAAAAAAATAATTGTAATGAATTTAATTTCTTTATTATTCATAATAATTATCATTAAGGCTATAACCCTTAATGGGTTTTTTCTTCTCTCTAACCAGTTTTATTCAATATTTTCTTTCCATTTTCTTAAACCAATGATCTTGAATTACTACACTATTCATTGATTTTTTCATAAATTTTCTTCTCCTGTTATTGATCTTTTTTAATATTATTTTTAGTATCTGATACTTTGGTATTCTCTTTAAATATCCTGATCAACATTCTTGGTGATTTTATATTTTATAGATTTTAACAAGGTCATTACATTCGATTTTGCCATTTCCATATTAAATTTTCATTGTGATTGCAAAGGTTTTATTTTATTGCAACACGATATTTTTTAGTTATATTATTGCTGGTGTAGTATTGTCATTTTTTCACACAAACTCCACCATTACATGAAAGTGAAGATACTTAGAATAAAAAATTTGGAATTATTAATATTATTTAATATAACACAAATAAATTATCATCGTCAATACCACAATATGTTATAAAGTATTCATTAATCACTTATTGTTTACTTTATTGTTTATAACAAAAATGGGTTTATAAAAAAGGCCATTGTTTTTATACATAATATTATTGAACACTTTACAAAATATTATGGTGTTGGAGGTGATAATTAATTTATGTTAAAGTGAATTTACCACAGTTTCACAAGCATTATTTAATATTTTTAAATAATAAAAACCTTTTTGAAATTGAATTATATGACTTGTACATTTTTAATTTTATTAGTTGTATACTAATAGAGATATATTTTATTGTTAACAAATATTTGAACGATTTGAAGATGGAAATAATAAAAATTTTTTGTTTATAAAATCAAATTCTAATTTCCTTATGTTATTCTATCTTCTGTTCTCAAATATTTTTTAATATAGTTAATACTTTACTATAATAATCTACATATAGAATTTTCTAATGAGGATATCAGAAGTTTAACAGCTGGTGGCAACCATGTTTGAATCTTTTTTAACCTCATTTTGAAATTTCAACTCAATATAGTTTAGCAAATTATTATGGAACGTTTAACACTTCAATAATGCTTAAAAATTGTAACAATTTCAATAGACTTATTGAAATAAAAGTTTAATCAGTTCATTATTTCACGAAATGGTCTCATCAATTGGCCACCAAAATTATGTGATCTAATTCTTTTGGATTATTTTTTGTGAGATTATGTGAAATCATTGGTTTATGCTGATAAACCACAAACAATAGAACTATTAAACATTAAATGTGTAATTCATGAAATTTGATGGCAATTATGTGAAAGAGGGATTAAAATTAGATTAATAAATACACTATATCAAGCGAAGTCGTGGGGATCATTGCCATATAATATGCTTAAAAGTAAATAACTAATTAATTAAATACTTTTTGTTGTATTTCTATTTAAATTTCTGAAGCGCTTATGAAAACACCCTATATAAATATAATATTTTTCAAAATAATTTTTAAATATATATACATTAATATATGTATGTATATTTTAGATAATTGAAAAATGTTCTCTTTCAACATATTCAATTTTAATAATACTACTCTATACATAAAATGATATGAATATGCATTTCTTTGTCTAAATTTTATAGAAATCTGTTTCTACGTTCTATGAAAGATAGAATTTCTAGGATCTAATAAACAAACGTACACGATTGTTCCTTTTATACGTGCTTGACTCAATTTTCGTCGATTATTATGTGGGGTTAGCGTTCACTACTTGATATATGTTTTACTTTATATAGTGTGTTAAACTTGATAAGAAGTGTCTGTACATACAGCCATTTTATATACATATATATATATATATATATATATATATATGTGTGTGTATGTATGTGTGAGTGTGTACGTATGTTTTTAATAAAATGTGCATAAATTATGATATATAAATAATTACAGAATAATAAATTCATAATTATAAATTCAAATGTGTCCTTCACTAACGCTAAATAAATTTCATATATTTTATAAAAAATTATGTGTTTGAAAATATAATAAAGTAACTATTTTTTAAATTATTTGAAATTTGATACTTGATTTATGTTATTTCAATTTGATTAACAATCTATTATATATATATAAATAAATAAATAAATAAATAAATTGAAATGTGTGGAATAAAATACAAACTTGAATTGAATTTTCATGATAATTGTACAGATAGTCCATTGAATATTATAATTATTTAAATATTATTATGAATTATTAATGAAAATTTTATAAAAAAATTATTGTTTAAGTAATAGAATAAATTCTGGCATTTAATATAGTTCTTTTGAATTATAATTGAATTTTGTCACCTTTCTGGAAATGTCATAATCCATGTTTTACAAAAATATTTGAATTAGATTTTAATGAAATCGCTATAATTTTTTATCTTTCTGTATTTTTCATATTAAGCATTGATTTTTGGCCAATTTATGAATTAGAAGTATTTAAATTTTAACGATAATTGGAAAACTATAATTTTTTGATTTTGGAAAACTATAACTCGAATGTAGAAAAGTATAATTTTTCTTTTAAGGTTTTCTCTTTTAATCAAGATGTTTTTTAAAAATTGTATTTATGGCTCTGTATATAGTTTAGAAATAGATGTAATTTGAAGATAGTAATTTCTTTATAAAAAAAAATTGAAATATAAAAATATATATTTTTTATAAAATAAAATAGTAATACACAATTAGTTATTTTAATTAAAGAGAATTATTTATACACATAAAAAAATAAATAAGACTGTAAATTTTAAATAAAAATCATATATTTCAAAATTGAAGTTTTTAATTGAAAATATCAAATTTTAATAACAAACGATAAAAAAATATTAATATATAATATCAATATACTATTTCATTCTTTTTATTTTGAAATAAAAATAATTTTTCTGTACTTAAAATTTACAACATGTTACATTAAAATTTAATGTCTTTTGAAAATTGTTAATCTTAATATTAAAAATACTAATAATGTTAATTCTTTAAAAACGCATTTAATTTCGTTTTACACATCAATCATTTTTCATATTTTATATATATATATAACGCAACTGTGCCAAGAATTTCTTGGCATGTGAATAAATAAATACTTTTTGATGTCAAGTACCATTGACTTATGAACTCGAAGGGTTAAAAAGAGTATTTCTTATTTTGTTACTTAATACGAAAAAAAAACGATTCGAAAATATTTAAGACGCATTTATCATTTTGATTTTTTTATATTCATGATTTATTTTCTGTTTATTCGTAGAATATTTAATACCATTAATTTAATTCTTACTGTATATCATTAATTTTCTTTTTAATATATTAAATAGTCAAGTGATTTAAATATATTAGTCTAACATTTTGAAGAAACTGATATCTAAAAATATAGAAAAATATTATTTTATTGCGATAATATATAAATTATTTCAATTTTTCCAATTGACAGATACAAATTTTCTATTCACTGTAATAAAGCAAAAAAGTAATTACTTATTGTTCATTTAATTCGTTAATTTGCATTTCAGTAATAATTCCACAACAATCAGGGCATTTCATTAAAAATCTATTTTTAATTTGAATTCAAGATTTTATTATGCAGCTCCTTTATGATGATATTAAACTTGTCGAAATGCATTTCAGTGAATATTAAGTGATTATTAAACATATTTATAAAAAAATTTGATATTAAAGTGAATTTTTGTTGAAATGAATTGGTCACAACACTAAACAATCTGTCAATAATTGTCTTTATTTGTTAAAACATATCTTTGGTTTTAATGTTATAGAAAATTATTTATTTTCTAATTTAGAAATTATTTTTTGTATGTAATTTCTTTATATTGAACATTTAATTTAAAGAAGGAATAAAAATAACACCGAACTAATTTATGAAAATAAATAAAATTTTAATATATAGTCATTTGTGTAATGGCTAAAAACTTACAATTGAAAGTGATTTATATTACATATTCTTATTTAGAAAATCAATTATTATGAATGATAATCTTATCAGATAACATCCAAGTATTATTTCTTTTATCTTTTCAAATAATGACATTTATTTTATCTATTTCTTTAATTTTTATATTGTTAGACTATTAGAACATTTATAAATTTTCATTTTTTATATCTCTTTGAATTATTTGTAATAATAACAAACCAAAAAATACTATAATTTTATTACAATTTTTTAAATATTCTAAAGTGTTTCTTCTTAATTTTACAAAAAAATATATTAATGTTTTATTTTATTATTGGATAATTGAAGAAGGAGTTCGGTATCATTTGTCTTTTCTATGATTGGAAATTTTGTAATATTCAGATAATTTTATATATTAGGTTATGTAATATCAAATGTCGGATATTTCAATTGGAAATCAAACAGAAATCCGACATTTAATACTACACGACCAATAAAATGTCAGAATTTGTATATTTTATCTTACAATGAACCAATAGTTTTGGAAAGAGTTTTTTTTAAAAATATTACTAGAAATTTAATGATTATTTTTTATTTGATTTCAATATGCAATTTCTATTCCGTTCAAGAAATCTTATATACTGATATACTAAATAAGTTGAAACTTGAGTACATCAAATGCTTGCAATAATTTGAAAATCTTCAAATAATTTTATACAAATTTTAGTGATGGAATGAATAGTAGCAGCTATAAATTTCATTTCATTATTTTATAGAATTACTTTGTATCAGACTGTAATTTTGATAAAATATAAATTTTGTATCATTTATTTTATTTGTAACTGTAATTACTAAACTAGTACGTTTATGTAACTTAAAAATATTTGTTATTTTTAATATAAGAATATTTTAGCAGAAAAATAAGTCTTGATATAATCTATCAATTTCCAAATCCGTACCATAAAATTAAATACAGCAACATAAGTTAATAACAAGTTTAAATAAAAAATAAATGATTATGATTTGGCAACATTTTTATTATATTTTAATACGAAGTTAATTTAATTTTAGAACGAAAAATCTAATAAATGTCAGATTACTGTTTCGATCTAGGAGCTTAACTTATACTCTATAAAAATATATATAAATGTTATTAAATTTTTCGTAGAAACTCGTATTGTCCGATTTATTTCAAAGACCGAATTCTTCTGATTGTTAATACTACATATATACGTATGTATATGTACAATGCTATAAAAAAATATAAATCACAATTTATGTAGAAACGACGTCCTGCTTTATATTCTTAAGCACCTCTACTAAATTATATCTGACAATTAAAGTAAATTTTTATAGCGTCAACAATGATGCTGAATCCTATTTCACTCTGATAAAAATAACATTTCGTCAACTACCGTTTTGAGTTGAACACGCTGCTTTTGACCTAACATAACATGGTAATGTACAAGAACTGGTGCGCGGCTGTCGCGTAGGTGTTATTATATTGAAATAAAAACCTCACACGTTATAATCATATGAATATGGTCCCGGGACATCTGCAGAATAAATATAAATAATTGTTTGTATGAATAAAAGAATAAAATATTAGAGAAATTAACATATTACATAAATAAACGTGTGGTGTGCTGTCGCACTCTGGCTGTGTCGTGGCCATGTGGGTGCGATTCAAGTGGTCTGGAAGTCGATACTCGTACCAAGAACATATTATATCAATTTTCTAATATCTACGTTTTAATTATGTACACAGATACACACACACACACATACTCAAATATATATATATATATATATATATATATATATATATATATATATATATAATATACATGTGTATATATTTATGAATAAATTACAAAGTCATACCATTGTTAGTGTAAAATATTAATTTTATTATAAATATGCGAATAAATGTTTCGAGTTAAAACACTAATAAGGCATGAAAGATATGAATGTGACATCAATTATTAAATATTTGTCATCGGTGTAAACCTTGTGCCATTTTATTTGTTAGCATGAATAATAAAACGTTCAAATCATCATATCAATAAAGGATGTTTTAAATATAAAAATATATGTATATTATATTGAAAATAATTGATGTCACTTTATTTTTATTGTTATTTGTTTATAATATATTTTCTATGCTTTTATATGTCTGTTTTATAAAATGGAAAATTAAATATTGCTTTCATTTCGTTTTTATTATCATTTTGTGTTGTACAAATTTGATATTTAATACAGAGTTTTGAAATTGAAAAAAATTAAACTTTATTTTTTAATGAAAATAACTTAGTTAACCACCACAAGATTATATAGATGGCTCAAATGAGACTGAAGAATTTAAACATATATTTACTTCCTTACTGTAATTTACTATTTTTTATATTGTCTCATTTGAGTACAAAAAAATTATATTTTAAAAAATATAAAATAATTTTTTATATAATAAATAATTTTTATATATAATTTTTCATATATTAAAAAAAATTAATATTTAAAAGTGTTCAATAATTACATATTGTTCAGTTTATTTAGATAACCATACTCCTATATCGTTTGCGTTATATATAAAATCTTAAATGTAATTTAAAAAGGCATCAATATTTTATAATCTAATTCGATGGTAAGACAATCGAAATGCGCATCAACGAATAAAGTGACGAATAAAATCTTGTGGTGTTAAAAGGAGTGATAAAAAAACATTCTGAATTTGTATATATATATTTTTTAGTAAAACTGCTTTTGATTTTTTTATATATTTAATGTTCAGTTTATTCGTTAATACACATTTCAGTGGTCATGATATTATCGTCAAAGTAGTCAATTATAAAATTTGACTTTTCACACTATCAAATTTGAAAGTTTTGGTTTTTTTTCTTATATAAGGTCATCCAAATATGACACCTAGATTTGTGAATATTAAAAAAGAGACATGTATATATGGAAATATGTGTATAGTTTTTGTTTATTTTTAATAAACATAAATCTAGGCGTCACTTTTAGATAACTATATTTTAGTATTGTAGTTAGTTTATATTTTTATTAATGTATCACTCAATTCCATATTAATGTTATAAAAGTAATAATTATCACCATAACACCACAAAATGTTGTAAAACCGTTCAATAATTATTTTTGTACATTTTGTGTTTTTTATAGTCTGATGGATATTTTAGTAACCATACCATCATCATCATTATGCTATAATATATTATAAAATCTAGGAGAATAGATGCATATTTCACTTAAATCTCTAGTAAAATGTGTAGAATTTTATAAAGAAATAAAGTAAACAATAATTATTGAACTTTTTTCAAATATCATACATTGTGATAATTGAGTGATAATTCATTTATATAAAAATGAACTCGCCAGTTTGAAAATAGATAGTATTTAATAATTACTTGTTTATGTCTTTTTGTTTCTTAAGCTCATTTAATAGTTGTGGTTTTAAGATAATGTAACGGTTAATAAGAACGTATAAGGGGAAGATAAGTCATTATTAATGATTATTAATACTGTTATATATATATATATATATATATATATATATATATATAGAGAGAGAGAGAGAGAGAGAGAGAGAGAGAGAGGAACAAAAATATATATTAGAGAAATTAGAAGTCAATGAAAATTTAAATATAAATACAAATAGATTTCTTTCTAATTTTTTTCTCTAACTTACATTTTTTTGTATGTGTCTGTGTATATGTGTATTTATATATATATATATATATATATATATATATATATATATATAAACAAATATTTTTCAAGTCCCTTTCCACATACCTTCTTAATATTTATATTTAAGTGTGATTTTTATTATTGGCTACAAATCAAATAAATGTTTTAACATGAAAACTTTAGTGAATGTTAATAGTAACATTAATTAAAGTTTTCACCTAACAGTGGGCTGATGTAAACTGATATGATGAAGATACAAGTAACAAGCATCAATTTCTTTCTATCCACTGCTTGGTGAAGATATTTTTCAAAACTTTCTACTTCCAGTGATTCAATACTTTACCTTCTATTCCACATCAACGAATTTTCTCATATTTTTTTCTCAACTGTCTATAGTTCTGTCTCTCTTTATATATATATATATATATATATATATATATATATATATATATATATATATATATATACCTATTTAGGCCTATTGTAAATTATGAATAATATTACAAACACACAACACTCTTTAAGGACAAATTATTAACATCGTAATCATTATTTTATTTTAATATCAACATGCTGCATCTGCCATATTCAATTACTGCCACTCTTCTTTCAAATTTCCTTTCCAAATACCTTCTTAGTTTTGAAGTTAAGTTTTTCATGTATATTATTTTCATTTCAGACTATAAAATAAATTGATATCTCAATTTTTCAGTATCTTAATAGAGAATGTGTTCCTCAGTTTCTATTCCACATTTTACATATTCTGTGTTCATCTTTTTTTTCGTTCAATATTGTGATCTTATTTAAATATTTAATAATATTTTATTAGACTAGAAATTCAAAATTGTTTTTAATATATTTAATTATGATCTATTAACTCTTTGAGGCACGGGATTTTAGAAAATAAAGACCCATGTAGCACAGAAATTTTATTTTTTTAAATTTAACAAAGTTTGTTTATTTTAATTAGTAAGGAAGTAAAATTAAAAAAAAAATAAAAGTTATTGTTTTTAATTATAGAGTGGGACGTAAACAGTCCCTCTGTGTCATAGGGATTATATGTAATTCTCTGTTCTTAAAGCTATTGTAATTTTTTGAGATGGTATAAAAAAATTCCACCAAGCACATTTAGGTATCAAAAAGGTGGGATAGTTTTAACCCTGCCATCCTCTAAAGAGTTAAAGAGTATATTAGTGTAATTTAATAATATTAATAATCCTTATGGGTATAAATCTTGTAGGAGAATTCTTATTTTTGGAACAATTTATAATAAACATCATTTTTTATAATTATGTTTATTAATTTTCAATGATATTTGTTATTTAATCTTGTTAAAATATATAAAAATACATGAAAGGAATTTATTTTTATTTTAATCGATATATTATTATAAAATTCAAAGAAAATCATTATTCAAGTACTTTTTTGTTTAAAAAAACATTTCCATCAACATATTTTTAAAGAGCTTTATTTTCATTTAGTTAAAAATAAAAAAATATTTTCTATAAATGAAACAGTAATTTAAACTATAATAGAATCTTTTTAATGATTAAATTTATTAATTTTATATAATAATAATTGTTTGTATTTTTTTAATTATTAAAAAGTTTTTTATTAAATATAACACACTTGCACATAAGTCATGGCACACATGGGTAAAATAAGCTATTTATTGATATAATTCAATGAAGTTAAATTAAAAAATTAATTGAAAATAAATATAATGAATAAATTTAATGAATATTATATTTATTTTCAATTAAATATTTTTTTTAATTTAACGACTTCATTGAATTATATCAATAAATTGCTTATGTTACCCATGTGTGTCATAACTTATGTGCCTTTGTGTGTGTGTGTGTGTGTGTGTGTGTGTATATATATATATATATATTTATATAATTCATTGGAAAGTCAGTTAATAAAGTAATTATTATTTCAAAATTAAAAAAAAATGGTCCGAGTTATTTATTCATTTATTAATATCGATCAATCATTCTTTCATTCGATATAATTAATAAATTATAACATGGAATAATATCATTAAGTAACATTTGAAATTACAATATTATACAAATAAATAAAACGTCTTTAATATTTAACTACTTTATTATATTGTCAGACATTGCATATAATTAATTCAGTGCAAGTTATTTACTCTTTTGTAAATATCTTATTTGAAATACTCATTCAAGGACTCTCTTTTAATACTTAAATGAATTTAAATATTCATTAAAATCTATCGTTTATTTACTATTTGTCATTTCTGATCGTTGTTTTTTTTTAGTTCGTCGAATATATATTATATAATTTCATAATAATTATTTTTTCCATCTTGATTAAAGCAAAAGACAACTTAAATGTAGTTATATTTCATATCAATATGATTTTTTTAATTTTTTAACAACTATTTGCTTTTACTAATACATTATTATTCTTAATTTATTCTCATTGATTTTACTTTAATTAAAAAAGTCATTAGAATATTTAACGACTTTTGTTTAATGATATTGTATAATTTTTTTTCAGTTATTATAAAAAATAATAACGATTTAAGTAAAAATACATTATTATAAAAACATATTATATTTATCAAACAAAAGGATAAAATGACAATTACTACAATATATACACATAAATCATAGATATGCATTTATTAATACATATTATTTATTTTTAGAACACAAATAGACTTTATATTATATGTTTATTTAATTCATTGATAATTATTCTATTATGTGTGTAATAATTATTTTTTCCATTTTAAATGACTGTAAAAGATAAATGACTTTAATGATATTTAAAAAATATAATTAAAGTCTGTAAAAACTCTCTGATAATGTTTAAATTAAATAGTTGTATTTATATTATATAGCTACTAGTTTTTATATATTATTATTAAGCCATAAATTATTATAAAAATATAAAGTTTTTTCATCTTAATTTCCACGGTACAGTAATTACTTTCGAGAAGTTTGACCTTATTTTTTATCGATAATTTATTTATAAATAATTAATTTTACAATTAAATTTATTGACACGTGTGTGTATTTATATATATATATATATATATATAATATGGAAAACAATTAAATTCCTTCAAGGTGTCGTAATATGGGTTATATTGTAGATAACTGAAAATATTACTTTTCAAATAAATAAAAATTAAATTTGAAAAGATAAATATTTATAATTTCTTGATGAATATTTATAGTTTTTGTTATAAAAATTTAAATTGGAATGTGTGTAAAACTTGAAATAAACATTTAAGATAATAATTTAAATATATATATATAAGTATGTGTGTGTATATTACTTTTATTTTATAATTAAATAAATTTACATATGCAAAACTTTATTTTAAAATTTATTCAATTTTTTTTATATCTACTGAATTCTTACATACTATTTTATTTCCATTACTAAAATTCCATTTTTTGTTACAGTACTTTATTTCTAATTAGTTTATTATATTTAATAATAAAATAATGTTTACTTGGTTAAGTTTTAAAAATTAATTATTGTTGATTTAGAGTTGTAACTAATAATGTATTCATGTAATTTTATATAAACTGTAACTGATTTTATTTATATTTTTTTATATAAATTAACTATCATCGAAACACCACAAGTATTAAAAAAGTGTTCAATAATTATTTATTGTTTACTTTCTTTGTTTATAACGTGATATGCATTTCGATGGTCATGCAAGTATCATCAGAGCAATGGGTTATAAAATCTAAGATTTTATACACTAAATAATATTTAATATAAACGATAGAAAATAAAACTAAATTTTATTAAATATAAACGATTTTAATAAAAAGACAATTTTAGGCTAGTGTTACCATCAAGTTAGAATACAGCTAAATTATGTACATAGAATAGCTTACTCTTTAACTACTATTATGCATTATAATGTACAAAAATTCAGATCAATAAAAATATCTTGAATCTTGAATCTTGAATCACTAAATAATATTTAAAAATTTATGATAATTTTGATATAAATTGCAATATTTTTTAAATTTTATTATATAGCTCTGTGATGATGATGAAATTGCTATTGAAATGTACATCAACTTGTATGGTTAATAAATATGGTTTTAAAGTTTAACTGTTTAATAATAATAATAACACACACACACACACACATACGTTTATATATATATATATCTTATAGAGTAAAATTCTAAATCTGATTTTTTAATAAAATTTCTTAAAAGTATTTACCGAAAATTATTACAAATCTTTTATATTCAGTGTTTTTTTAAGCATGATAGCACTTTAAATTAAATCCATATAATTTGTATGTGTGTACACACACAGCGAGAGAGAGACACACACACACACACACACATATATATATATATATATATATATATATATATATATATATATCTTATAGAGTGAAATTCTAAATCTGATTTTTTAATAAAATTTCTTCAAAGTATTTACCGAAAATTATTACAAATCTTTTATATAGAGTGTTTTTTAAGCATGATAGCACTTTAAATTAAATCCATATATGTGTACACACACACACACACACACACACACACACACTCTTACATACACACATACACACACACACACATATATATATATATATATATATATATATATATATATACACCCTTATACAGGGATTTTTTAAGTTAGATCTTTCGATAGGGATTCAATTTAAAGTTCTATCATACTTCAAAAAACACCTATATTAACAATTTCCTAATTTTCATGTTTTTTAACTTTTTTTCGATATTAATTTATTTTTCTTTCGTCCTTTTTGATTTTAAAACGAAATTTCAAAATATATAAAATTTGGTTAATTTTTAATACAATATATAATAAATTTTAAAATTTAGTTCCGCAATTCCTTAAAAATGGACAGTTGATATAAATGTTACCCATCGAAGCAAAAGAGGGGACTGAATTTATATACAGAACAAAGTAAAAATGTTACTATATTTATCGTTCTCTCGGCTGTTATATCTAAAAATATATACAAAAATAGAATACATGTTTTATTTTTACAAATAAAAGGTGACGTTAATGGAAATGAAATTTTATATTCACTCACTTTATATATATATATATATATATATATATATATATATATATATATATATATATATATATAAATATGTGTGTATGTACATGTGAAGAGTATATAATTTCAGTGTTCTCGTATAAATTGATAGTTTAAAAATCTATATAAAGAACATTTTTGTTAAAGATTTATTTTTAATTTGATATTTATAAATAATTTTTTTAAATTAAAAAGCTCAATCATTAGTCACGCCTGATGTTCTAATCGAAAAAGTATATTTATGTTAATAATGTTACAACAGAATGTTTGTTAATATACAAATTTATTCTATTGTCAATAATTTTCCGCCCATTTAAATTCAGCAGCAAAATAAAATACAATAAAAACGTATAATAAATATATATTTTTTTACAATTAATAATTCCGAGTTAGTTAATAGGAAACATCGACTGTTCTGCACATAAAAATATACAATAACATTTTTTACGAATATAAAATTTTTAGTATTATTAAATAAAATATTTTAATATAATTAAAATGTCTTCTTCACGACTGAATACATAAAAATATTTTATGTTAGGAACCTTGAATGTAAAATCTCATTCCAAATCTTTATATATATATATATATATATATATATATATATATATATATATATATATATATATATATATATATATATATATCGTTAGATTGAAATTAAAAGTTAATATTTATTAAATAATTGTTATTTGTCATCTAAAGTCAATTAAAGATTTTTTTACGATTTCCTCTCGAGATTTCATTAAACTAAAGTAATAGAGATCAATCCCAAGGTCAAGTACCATACAAAACCAAACTATTTATATACACATAGTCGTCGGTATGGAGAGTTATTCACATTTTCGTCATTCATTCGATGTACACATCTGCTTAAAATTGTCAGTTGTTGAAGATAGTATTTAATTGGAATGATAAATACGATTAACACAAATAATTGAGTTAACATCGTTGTGGGTCTGATTTTCTTATGTTAAATGTCAATTGTATGAAGACGACGACGATGTTATGTCCGGATACATCGTTCACAACGGGAGGGATGATACTGTATAAACAACTAGTAATTATGAAGGTGTTTCGAATCATTTTTATGTAGTGAGATAATTATTAGGTGTCTCGCGACGACTGGTGGATGATAAGTATCGTACATATATCAAGACCTATCAGTTTCATGAAACAGAATAAACACTATTAATCATTCTGAAACTATTTTTGTTAATTACTAATTAAATATTCACGTTGATTTCGTACGAGAATAGTTTTTCATACGATGTTGATACGAAATATTTACAAGTATTTTTTCTAAAATACTCCCCTTTAGTTAATATTCAAGCGCTTCGAATTACACTTTTAACAAATTTACAATCTTTAATTATTAGTTTTTTTTATGATATTGTCTTATGACATTTCATAATTTACAACGAGTATATTTCTACTAAAATAAATAATTTTGACATATATATTTATATACTTTTTTATTTTATACAAAAAATAACTTAACTCACTGTATTTTATTTCATTTCTTTTATTTGTTTAAAAAATGTGATAGTTGCAAATTCACTTTAAAATAATTATCATCTCAATACCGTAAAATGTTATAAAATTGTTCAACAATCACTTATTGTTCACTTTATTCGTTTGTAAGCTGATGCGCATTTCGATTGTCATGTTATTATTGTCAGAGTGCTGTGTTATTTCTATTTTAACGATACTTTTGTGTAATTCTTTTAACTAGAAAACCATTTATCACTGTTTGCTATCAAAACAAATATCATAAAATCAAGATTTAATATAATAACTTGACAATGATGTCGAAATGGACATTAACTTGTAAGCTAATAAAATTGCAATAAATTATTGTTGAACATATGTAATATTGTTGTGTTGGAGGAATAATTTATTTGTAATAATTATATATTGTATGTATATATATATATATATATATATATATATATATATATATATATATATATATATATGGTGTTTTTTAAGTGTGATAGAACTTTAAATTAAATTCCTATCGAAAATTCTATCTAACCTAAAAAAAACACTATATATACATGTGTATATATGTATATATAAAGTTATGATGAAGTTATTTTTTTAGGTTAGTTAGAACTGTCGATAGGAATTCAATTTAAAATTCTATCACGCTTAAAAGAACATCCCCTCCTCACTCTCTCTCTCTCTCTCTCTCTCTCTCTCTATATATATATATATATATATATATATATATATATATATATATATACACATACATACACATCTGTCCTTCAATTTACGCGGGACTTTTTTTACGCGAGTTTTTTTTACGTGGCAAATTATACCTCTATTTACGCGGTATTGATTTACGCGGTACTTTTTATACGCGGTCAGATAGATTTCATTTTATATAATTTTTCATGGAATTTATTATATATCAGAGTGACGTAAATTCTTTCTTGAACGTATAAAAGAACGATATAAATATATAAAAGGTTGATTGTTTTGAATTACAGTAGCGATAGTGACACCGATTAAAATGTTTCTACATTGGTTTTCTAAAACGTCATTATTTTTTTGTTAAGCTTTGTGAAATAAATATGTGTTTCTACAACTTTACTAGCTTTTATTTCCAATATTTTTTCTATTGTACTGACAGATTCAATTTACGCGATTTGCATTCGCGTAAAACAAATTCACGTGGAACGGATACTCCGTGTAAATCGAGGGACGGATGTATATATATATTTGTTAATGTGAAAAATCTCTACATTCTGTTAATGATTATTGAAATATGTTTTAGAAAAAGCGCAAATAAGTAATGATTAAATATGTTTATAAAATCTTTCAGTGTTGATGAATAATCCATTATTTCTCAATTTTGAAATATTAATTTTTTAATAATAATTTATTTCATACATTTATGTATTAGAACATATTTTCGAATTTTGTTTAATGCAATTTATCAATGGTATTTTATGTTTATTTTAATGTTTATAATATTTTAATTTTTTTCATATTAAATCTTGTTTTGAATTTATGTGTAAAGATTGATAACCTCACATTGAAAGAATGTCAGATGAAGGAATATAAAAAATAGCAAAGAACCAAAAGTCGATAGGTAAAAGATAACCTGGATAATTGGTCAAGAGATTGATAGAAAATTCGAAATTGACGTTAAATAAAAAAGGCAATACTTAAATTTATTGAAAAAAGAAATTTTGTGTTTTTTTAAGAGTGATGGAATTTTAAATTGAATCTCCATCGAAAGTGTTATTTAACCTAAAAAAATATCTCTCTCTCTCTCTCTCTCTATATATATATATATATATATATATATATATATATATATATATATATATATATATATATATATATATATATATAAATGTATTTTTAAAGTTTGATAGAACTTTCGATAGGGATTCAATTTAAATTTCAATCACGCTTAAAAAATATATTATATTTTTCTTATTGTCCAAGAATTAATATTACATTTAAATTGACAAAATTAATTAAAATATTTCATACACTAACAAAAAAAAAGATATAGAGTTATATTAGAAAACAATAACTATTTGAAATCAGTGAAAATAAATATAATGGAATTTCTTTTACTTGAATTTTTAAAAATCATATTTTTTTATAATTTAACTTTTTATATGAGTGAATAATATTTTAAGTAAAATGTTTACATAAAAGTTATTCAGTATTTACAGTTTCTGTTACTCGAATTATTCTATAAGTCTAACAAGAATTTCATTAAAATAAATAGTTGATGATTCAATATGAAGGAATTTAGTTGTGTTTATATATATATATATATATATATATATATATATATATATATATATATATATAACACAAACACGTGTGTGTATTTGAGTGTATATTTACGTTTTTGTATATAATTGAAAATCATTAAGTTAAATCGTCATATTAATTTTTAATTTTTTGAATATTTAAAATACCTTTTTGTTTCATATTTATATATTTATTTTTTCCAAAAATAATATAAAAGTTTACATTACAAAAAAGTAAAATAAAATTTGAATAAATTTTGACATTTAAACAAAAATCCTCCCAAATAATATATTATATAAAAGGGTCCAAATAAAATTGAAGGGTTGAAATATATTGTATACACTGGACTGATTTCTATACAAATATGGAAAAGTGCTATAATAGAGAAAATAAAAAGAATACTCCAAGTAAACTTCAGTCTTTGATTTATATTTCTTTTATTTAACTAACTAATTATTTTATTTGTAAATAGAACTGAACAATAACCAAATATTGAATATTTTAATGTGACAAATTCTGAAGATCTATCCATTGATGTATTCAAAAGTATGTTGATTCTACGAATATAAATCTATTAAAATATAAATTGGTAATTGTTTGATTTCCAGAATGACGATTTCTGTACAAGAGTTATTTTATTATTTCCAAATAATAAAGTAATTTGTTAGAATATCTAATTGTAAGAAGTATGAAATAGTAAATGCATGCAGCTACAAACTAATAGCAATAAATGTAAATAATGTAATATAAATACTTTTCGTACTTAGCGCTATAAAAATAAACATAAATCACAAATCATTCAACTGTACGGAAAAAAAAGTTCTGTGAACATTTTTATGGTGCAATTCTTAGAAATCAGTGAGTCAAAATGATTTCAGCCTAACACTGGCGCTCAAAATATCATACAGCCACCCTTAAACCATACAGCTAAAGTATTGTATAGTACAATACATTGTATCAACGGTGCGGGGTTTTTTTTTCGTAACATTTTAGGGCATAAGTTTCGTGCCGCTCGTTGATGAAATATACGAACAGAAATAAGTTTAGTCAATCTGGTCGGCATACTTCCGGCGATTCTGAGATTTTTAGCAATAAATGACATTTGGTGTCATTGATATATTGTGTATAGCTAAATGTGTAGTTCTTGTACGTTCGACGAGTGTCGTAAATACACATTTGTTAACATTTATAAATTGAATATTGAGAATGTTGAAGCCAGTATTATTTACATACTTACAGATGATTTCTTATATATATATATATATATATATATATATATATATATATATATATATATATATATATATATATATTTATAAAGTATATACTAAAATTATTAATATAATCCATATGTTCTGTCACAATATTTATTTTACTCTTTGTTCAAAACAGAAAATTAAATATTAAATTACAGTTTCGGTAATAATTAAGTACAATGTATAGGAATTCACAGATATGTTTTAATAATTTAATTCTTGAAATTGAATTGTTTGAAAAAAATATGAAAAAAATATTTTTTTATTGGAAGATAAAAAAAATTCTGTTATATGACTTTAATTATTCTGATATAAATGGCCATCCAAATGTGGCTTCTATATGGTGTTTTATTAAAAAGAAATGTTTGTATAGGATGGTGTATAGTTTTTTTGATTCTTTTTAATAAATTACAAATCTAAGCGTTACATTTGGATAACTCTATATAATTTAAACTGATTTTTGTATACAATAAAAAAATATTTGTTCATTTTAGGGTTTGGAAATTGTAAATTCATGTTATAAGATATAGGATATAAAAATTAAAAAATGTTAAAAAAATCTATTTAATGTTTTAATAATAATTTATTTTTTAACTTTAAATATGATAAAAAATGAATAAAATAGTACATCCATACACACACACACCTATATTTGTGTTTTATTAATAAAAACATGAACATAGGGAAACATGTGTTTAGTTCCTTTTGTTACTTTTTAATAAAACGCTAATCTAGGTGTCACATTTAAATGACCCTATATTATTTTTATAATTTTAAATTTAAGATACATTTAAAAATACTTTTGATATAACATGAATATTAATTTGGCACTGATTGTTTAATTATTTGGTTAATGCATATTTCAATGATTAGATAATAATCACAAGATCATTTAAATGGAATAAAAGTTAACAAGAAAATAAATACCATAATGGATAGTTTTGTAAAATGATTTATTTCTGAAAAAAGGTAATTTAATTTAATAATATATATTTTGTATTTGGTTCATTCAACTTAAATGCTAAGAGATTTATTTTATATAATATCATCTTGATTCTATTTGTTTTTTGATTGAAATATTTTATTTCTTAATGTGATTTTTATAAATGTACTAGGTGTGTGTGTGTGTTTTGATTATATATATATATATATATATATATATATATATATATATATATATATATATAATCATTATCATCAATATATCAACTAACATCAGTCCACTGTTAAACGAACGCTTTATTGAATATTAACATTCACTGGTACTTCATCATACTCACCATGTTGACCAGACAGTTTAGTGAGGAATTTATATATATATATATATATATATATATATATATATATATATATATATATATATATATAAAGGTATGATAAAGTTCTATCACGCTTAAAAAAACACTTGTAAATATAATTATACCTATTATTAGAATTTGATAGTTTTGACAAATTAAAAATCATATAAATACATTTCATAATTTTAATAAATTGTCAAAAATAATCAAAATGTACACACAATATATGATTTTGTTAAGTTCTGACTTGTTTATCTTACTATTTTTTTTATAACTGTGGCGAATTCAAATTTTAACGATGATGGCATTGCTTTCGAAATGTACATTAGCTTATTGTTGTTATAAACAAACAAAATGAACAATAAGTAAATATCGAACCTTTTTTATTATCTTATGGTGTTGGTAGTGATATCAATCTTAATTAGAATATTTGTAAAATAAATTTATTATAATATCAAAATTAATTATTTATTTCTGTGTATGTATTTCGGATTGTTTTCAAAAAATTTTAATTTGTTTTTATTCTTTGCACATACAGTTTTATTATATTTATATATTTAGACTTTTTAAAAAAAATAGTTTTAATACAATACAGTATAATTGTTTTAATATAATATGTGGTATTAATGATTTAATGATTTATTAAAGATGGATTAAGAAAAAAATAAAGAATGATTTATTTAATAATTTATTAATTTAATGATTTTTTTATTATTATTTATTAATTAATTTTTATAATTTATTTAGTGATTTATTAAAGAAAGATAATAGAATTAATCTAGTTGGATAGAATTTTCGATAGGAAATAAATTTAAAGTTCTATCACCCTTAAAAAAAACATCATATATATATATATATATATATATATATATATATATATATATATATATATATGTATCAGTCATTAAATTGTGCTATTTATAATTATTATTTTTTTATACAAAAATAAAAAGAATGATATACCTTATTATCATGAGTAATACTAAATTATTTTAAAATGTACATTAATACACAAATTTGAGATGCATCCAATTTTTCAATTTTGATAAATATAAAGTTATGTTTCTAAAATTCTAAATGATATAACATATATCTATTAGAATTATAATGTAACTCTTCATAAAACATTTTTGTACATTTAAAATATTTAGATTATTAATACTTACATTTTGGCACAGGGGTACAAGCTTGTTATACATTTTTTTACAGATATAACTGTGTAAAATAGGACATCCAATTTTTTTATTTTAATATAATAGTCAATAATATTTTTCTTGTAAAAATAAGATATCTCATTTTGTCAAGTCACTACTTAATTATATATATATATATATATATATATATATATATATATATATATATATATATATATATATATATATAATTTGTAGATTGTTAACACTTGAACGTGTTTTGATTTTTTATCAGAAACGTAGCTCATTAAACACTTTAAAGAATGATTTGAAATATATTCACATAATTAGTGGAAGTTCTATTTTTTATTTTATTCGTGTGTCGAGTGTGGATATTTTTTCATATCGTCTCAAATCGTTTGATATCTAATGTGGATTCCAGAAATAATATATATACATATAAACATGATATTAGTCGAAAGTTGTGCTTCGAAAATCTCACCGAACGTCAAACCTATGTTGACCTATGTTCAGACAATTAATGACTGTTCTAATAGCGGTGCATTGAGATTAAAACGCTTTATACAAATTTAATATTAAGTAACTCGACTAAAATTGTAACTAAGAACATTCATTAAGGCTCTCATTAAGGTGTACTCTTGCCGGCGTGTAATTATAAAGTATTTACTGTGGTATCAACGCCACGATGGGAGGTGCGAGAACTACATGACTCGGCTGGTAATTCATCAACGCCACAGATGGTGACGTCACGTCGTTCTGATACTCTGGTTGGTTGTTTGATATCAGTGGAATACCTCGAGTTACATTTATTCGCAGCATCGTCGCTCGTTTATTTGGTTTTATTGGACGTCTATATTTGTACGGAATTGATTTTTCATCAGATTCATTTCAAATGTGTACAGGCCAATTGTCGACGCGCTTCGGTAATTAACATGTTACGTTCCTTACGCATCCAACATTCCAATCTATGCAATTGTTAGTTGGATTAAAATTAGACTACACCTGCCATGAAATATACGTTGGTACAATGTTATTAATCTTTTGATTTAAACGTATGATGTCTAATCTAACAGAGAAAAATTATCAAGTATTTTTTTACAGATTATACATATAATATCAGACTGACTTTAATATAGAATCAATGCCAAATATTGTTGGCTCAATCAAATCATTGTCAAGAAACGCATGCCAATAAACAACCAATGCACATACAGATGTTTTGTTCTAGAATTTTTTTCAAAATAAAAATATAGAAGTTTAATAAAAAGTAAGGTTATTAATAACAGTAAAAAAAAATAATATGTTGATTACCAGAAAATAAAACTATTTTGTATAAGAAAAAAATTATACATAAATTAAATTTTTAAGTAACACTAATTTATTATAATTGGATTAATTGATACATTTTTATCAATATACATACATATATATATATATATATATATATATATATATATATATATATATATATAATGTGTGTGTACTTGAATATGTAAATGTTTCTGCAAAATATTTAGTAATGTTTTATATAATTTTGTATTTTTTTCATTTTATTGAGTTCTCTTATTTACTGGCATTTATATCTGTTGACAAATTGACAAATGTGATATGATTTACAATTTTTATAATATATATATATATATATATGTGTGTGTGTGTGTGTGTGTGTGTGTGTGTGTGTGTGTGTGTGTATGTGTATGTGTATTTATCTAAGTATGTAAATGTTTGTGTAAAATATTTAAGAAGAATTTTTTACATGATTTTTATTAATTTTATTGAGGTCTCTGATTTACTGGTATTTATATCTTTTGACAAATTGACAAATGTGATATAGATTGAATTTCTATGATATTATTATTTTTTGGTTAGAACTTATCTCTCTCTTTATATATATATATATATATATATATATATATATATATATATATATAATGTGTGTATGTAAATGTTTTTCCAAAATATTTAAGAATTTTTTACATAATTTTATTGTATTTTTTTAAATTTTATTATGTTCTCTGATTTACTGGTATTTATATCTGTTGGCAAATTGACAAATGTGATATGGATAGAATTTTTATAATATTGTTTTTTTGTTGGAGCTCATCTCTCTATATATATATATATATATATATATATATATATATATATATATATATATATAAGCTATGAATTTATAAATGGATTTTAGTTCATGAAAAAAAAGTAAGTTCTAACAAAATAGTATTTGGTTTAGTATATACTTAAACATATACATATATCATATCTATTATTTTCAAATGTAAAATTAGTTTTTTTACACCTTAATTGAATTATATATTTATAATGATATATTTAGTAGTTTAAGAAAAAATATACAATGATTAAACTCAGATGTGTAATTAATATTTACCATAAAAATAAAAAATAGGTATATAGATAATTCCAAAAAAGTATATTTTGATTCCTTTACACATTTAAGTTAGTAAGCATATAAAATAGTGAATTATAACATTAATAATGACCAGAAGGCGGAAGGGAGATATTTGCCAACCTAATATATATATATATATATATATATATATATATATATATATATATATATATAATAAAAAGAGAGAGACAGAAAAAATAAAAATGGATTGGTTATATAGTAAAAAGAACCAAATAGAAAAGATCAATTATTAATTGAAAATTTAAAAATATAAAAGGAGTCAATAAGAGATTCATAGATAGTTGGAATAGAAATATGAGAAAATTCTTCGTAGTGGAATGAATGAGGAAGGGATTGAAGCAGTGGAAATTGATATTTTTGCTATGGATTTCATCCAGCAGTGGATAAAAAAAGCTGATATTGATTATAATGATATATACAATTATACATATTTAAATAATAGTTTGAGTTAAATCATAATAAGTATGAATACAAATATAAGCTCATCCAAATAATACGCCTAGATTTGTGTTTTATTAAAAAGAAACTACACATGTTTCCCTATACACATATTTTAAAAAAAATACACATCTAGGCGTCACATTTGGATGACCCTATATAATATCAAAGTTTGAGTTAAATTCGATGTTAAATTATTTTGGTTAACTTATCACTGTTACCAAATAAAAAAGTAATAGATTACACCAAATTACAAATTTTTCATGTACAATTTTATCTGTACTTGAAAAAAATTTTTTCGTAAATTTTTGATTGTATGGATTATTTTTTAAAATATTCATTATATTTTGTGAATTTGAAATAAAAAATAAGAATGGTTATTATATTAATGTTGAAAAAAGTTATTATATTAGTTAACACTAAATAAAAGTGTATTATTATTAGTTAGTATTAATTAAAATGTTGCATTTTGTTATTAAAATGAGAGTTTTAAATATTTTCATTACCAAAATATTAAAACATGTAAGTTATTTTGTATTTCTTATGTAATTATTTTATAAAACTAAAAGTAAACATAAAATACACTTATGTTACTCAATTTTGGGTATAAAAAACTGTGTTGTATAAAATAAAATTATACAGAAGTTTATTAAAAATCAACTATTCAAAAATTAATTTAATAAATCTGGGATTATTTGGGTCTAAATTCATTTGTGTAAAAAAAATCAGGGGGCTACCCCTTCGCTCCCCCCCTCCGTGATACTTGAAATTGTGAATGATGTTTATTTGTAATTATTAAAGTTCAGAGGAAAACATTCACATTTGAAGTAGTGTGGCATTAATGACATTAATTTTGGAATGGAATTATTATATATACATACATATATATATATATATATATATATATATATATATATATATAGAGAGAGAGAGAGAGAGAGAGAGAGAGAGAGAGATTATTTCATTCATTATTAGATTTTTGAAAATATTTTACATACACATATACACACATACAGAGGGAGAGAGAGACTTGTGTATATATATATATATATATATATATATAGAGAGAGAGAGAGAGAGAGAGAGAGAGAGAGAGAGAGAGAGTATGTATGTTGAGTAGTTTTAAATATTGATGAATAAATCAAAGAATACTAATAAATATTAAATACTAAAATATTAAATGTTTTATTCTTACATTGTTTAAAAAATATAAATACTATCAACTTGAATATTCATTACGATTTCACGATTATAATTGACATTGATTTAAAGACGTCAGTCTTGACAAACAGGAAGTGTACTATATTGTGAAGGTGTCTTAGAACATATTAAATCATACCCAAATATGTAATTTAGACCAATTTGCACTTATTTAAGTATTTTTTGATAATTGTTATTTGTGTTGGCAGTTCATTAAACTATTTTTATAGCATGTTAAAAGCGTTATAGATGGTACTAATGGGATTATTATAACCATATATATATATATATATATATATATATATATATATATATATATATATATATATATATATATATATATATATATATATATATATAGTGATAAAATATTGATGTCGTGTAATATTTTGTTAAATACTTAGTATTAGTGATGTTCTAGTAATTAAAATTAAATCGTGTAAAATGTTTAACGGAATCATGTTTCGTCGTTAATTTACAGTAATGTGTAATTTAATAATAATATATGTTATAAATTAGATATAATGCGTTAGAGGAGAAAATTAGTACAGTATGTTTTATTCGTACAAGAAAATTAATTAAAAGAAAACATTTAAAAATGTTAGAAAAGAATGACAATTATTTTATTTCAATAGATGTAGTTTTATTTAAATTAAAATGAATCTGTCATTTTTTGAAAAATAAAAAATATTTGTTTATGGAGTATATAAATAATTCAATTTATATTCATTTTATTTAACTAACCAGTCATTTTATATTTAATTTTAGAAAATTTAAAATAATTGTTATGTTACATTATTTTTTTCAATTTATTAAAATTAAGAATTGTTTAAGAAATCAGCTCTTAGGATTGGAAATTGTTCTTTCTTGATCAAGGATTAAATTGATAATTTAATGTAACTATTATATTTATTTTATTAATAATTACATTTTATATATATATATATATATATATATATATATATATATATGTATATATATATATATATATATATATATATATATATATAGAGATATAGATATATATATATGTGTGTATGTATGTGTGTGTGTATGATTAATATGGCCTAGAATTTTCGAATAAATAAAATGTTTGAGATTAACAAATATCGAAAATTAATATTTCAAATAAAATCATCAAATGGAAAAATTGAAAAAAAACGTTCATTTTAAACATGAAATAAAATAATTTATTTGTTCTTAGATATTCTTATTAGAATTAATTTAATTCTATTAATAAATCTGAGCACATAGGCACGAACATTGATAATGTGTTGATTCACCGGTGCTAATTATTCTTTTTAAGAACGAAATATATAAAATTGTAAATATTGTCATAATTAGATTTGAATTATTACGAACACATGTACATACAGGTATTTGGCTAATCGTTATTTTCATTTTTCAAATGTTTAAATTCAATTTTAATGCGCACATAACACTTAATTGTGTACACAGAAGTGTTTTTAAGGTCATTTTAATTTTTTTTCTTCACATCACGGGTTTACCACACCGTTTTAATTAATAGTCGTATTTGTTATCGGAATATATCTTGAAATCTATCTAATTATATATAATTATTTAGTAAAAAAAAATAAATTAGTGTAGTTTAATTATTAAAAGTAAATAGTACTTGCTACTATTTATTATTCTTTAATTAAAATACGTCATGTGATTTTTTTCAAATAAGTAGCATATAGTGTTTTGAATAATTGAAAATTAAATTAATTTCCTCTAGAGAATATGAAATGTGTAGCTGAAAAATATTTTTATTTCTTTTTCATTATTTACGAATAACTTTAGCTTATTATTTGCGAAACATTTTTAGTCTACTATTTTTAATATTTACAATGTATTTTTGTTTGTCGTCGTTTAAAAAATTATTAATTCTATTTCATTCAATATTTTTTCATCATTTTGTATATTTTTAAACTCTCTCTCTCTCTCTCTCTCTCTCTCTCTATATATATATATATATATATATATATATATATATATATATATAGAGAGAGAGAGAGAGAGAGAGAGAGAGAGAGAGAGTTTAAAACATATATACATATAACATATTTATTTATTTATTTTAAGAGACTTATAAATATTATTCTATATCTTTGATAAAAAAAAAATATTAATGGTAAAAATGGTCGACAAAAGTCGAAAAAAAAATGAATGATAAATGTTATTATCGATTCACTATAAAAATTGATGAAATTTTATATCAACTGAATATTATAAATTTTTTGGAAGAAAATGGAGGGATTATATGAGAAAAACAATCAATTTTTTGAATAAATGGTTACATTCTATATCAAGATAATATAGTTCTTCAAACGAGGGTCGTTTAATAAATATGGTAAATTTATTGATTGTTTAATTTATTTAATTAATTAATTTAATTAAATTTTTCAATTTAGTTTTTCTTACTTTTTTACCATACTTATCAAACGACTCTCGTAAATAGTTTTTCTTAACATAGTTATTGGCTAGAAAACAACTAAGTACCCTTAAATATATGTATCAATAAATGAATTTTATTTATTATCTCAGATATAAAATTGATTTATATGATTGAAGTGGCACAGAAACAATTAGAATTTTTAGAAGGTCAACAAATATTTTCAGTAGTAACAACGTGGGATTTAAAATGTGAATAATTTTAAACGAGATGAGGGATTAATAAAGAATTTCTTACTATAAAATATTTTAATAAATTAGTTATTTATTTAGGTGCTCCTTATATTTACCATAAAATGTATTTATTTCTTGGTATCAATTTAAGTAACTTATTTTAAATGAGAAAAAATATTTAATTTTTGAAAATATCAATCAAATATATTTTAATGTTATGGTTAAATTTGTTTGTACACAATTGAATTAGACTCATAAATAAATTCTTGTCATGTAGGATGAGTGATTCATTGAATAATAAAATGATAATCAAGGTCTAGTGATTAATAATTTTCTTGAAAATCATTTTTCTTAGTATTCTAGAAAGTTTATTTCCAGTTTTCCTTTTTAAATATTGGAATATTTAATCAAATATTATTTATGACATTCGAAAAATAAATGCAAATATTTATTTTTAGTTTTTTATGTAATTATATTGAACATATATTGAAATAACTCTCTCTCTCTCTCTCTCTCTCTCTCTCTCTCTATATATATATATATATATATATATATATATATATATATATATGTGTGTGTGTGTGTGTGTGTGTGTGTATGTATGTGTAAAACCATCATCATTATCTTCTTCATTCTATAGACTGATAAACGAAGGTCTCTCCCAAAACTTTTAACTTCGATGCAATGACTTTCTCTTCTATTTCACTCTGAAACATTTTCTTATGTGTCTCCTATCTATCCCGGGGGTTTTCTCAAACTTTTTATATTTCTGAGTTCCATATATATACAAAATAAAAAATATATTATGTTTACTGTTGAAAAAAGTATTAATGATATTGATATCAATATTTTTATTTTTTTAGATTTTAATTTTATATTTTTCTTATATTTATATTGTACATACATACATACATACATATGTGTATATATGTATATATTATAAAACTTTATATCCACTGTTGGTTGAAAGTGTCTTCCAAAAATGTATATACATATATAAAATGCACACACACACACACACACACACACATATATATATATATATATATATATATATATATATATATATATATATATATATAGAGAGAGAGAGAGAGAGCGAGAGAGAGAGGAAGGAAGGAAGGTCCACCAGGAGACTCATGGTTGAATAGGGCAGAGATATAAAAAAATCATTGAAATATACTAAGAAAAAGAAACTAGATCGGTCGAAATGGCAAATTTTGGGAGAGATCCTCATCCAGCAGTGGATAGAATGATGCTAATAATCATGATTAAATATATATATATATATATATATATATATATATGTATATATATACTCTAGTTATTTTTATCATTTTTAAATCATATTAAATATATGATAAGAATTCTATTTCTATATTAATAATGTCAAATATATATTTTGTATAAAAAACGTTTTATAGAAAGATTTAGTTACGTATTGATATTTATTTTCCTAATTAAAATAATAAATATAATATTTATCCACTCTTACTTATTTTACATCTTAATTTTCAAATATATATTTATACAAATACTTATTTTACTTTTTTATGCGGAATAATTAAGATTTTATCTTCATCTCAAAAAAGAGTCGTAAAAAGTATTAAAAATATTTTATTGATTTACTGGATATTTTTATGTACTCAATATTTGTATAGTTTTTTTTATAAAATCTACAAGTGTTTTTAAGTCATACATAAAAACAAACTGTTTTTAACTAATGTTGATTCATGTCAACTAATTAAAAGAGACAGATTTATTTTCACAGAAAATGATTTTTAGAATTTATATTCATAATCCTTTTTCGATTAACTTATAATACTGAGAATAATAAACTTATTTGTTATATCAGTTAATATATAATAAATTTTATTTACACCTATATAAAAAACTTTTCTAAAAAAATTCCAGAAATATTATAAATTTATCAAAAATCAGTACGAAATTATTTTTCTATATATGGTCTTTTACAGTTAAAAATAATTTAGATTTTTTGTACTTGACCAATAGAAGTGAAATGAAATTTCTTCTTGTTTGCATAGAAATGTTAATTTTACCTGTAATACTTAGAATTGATTGTATATTTTTCATTTTGATATTTATCGTTTAGATTATTTGGCATTTGTGCAGGTAGGTAAAAGGTTGCAGGTAGGATTACCGTAATAAAAAGTATTTTTAAGCTGCAAGTTAATACAATGTTACTGTTGTAAGTGAAGTCTATTTTTTTTATTTCAACTATGTACATTTGTAATGCCAACTTTTCATTTTACAAGGTATTATATATATATATATATATATATATATAAATACAATATCTACATAACGGTTAATTTTTATATTTTGACAAAAATAGTGTTATTCAGATCTTAATTCGATTTTTTTATACAATATAAAAAATAATTATTTTATAATTAGCTATATCAGTAGTTAAATTTTATATATATTTTAACAATAATGAGTTTTGAACCCAACTTCACAAGTATTTAATAATCAATTGTTATTTACTTTTTTATTTATAAGTTTCTACGCATTTCGATGGTCATACCACCATCATAGTCAAAATGTTTAATTAATTATATAATCTATTATTTATATATAAAACGTAATTAAAAGTGTGTCTATTATGGTTGAAATCATTTTTATTCGAAAATTTATATAATTTTATTTAAGGTGTCTATTAATTGTTTGGTATTAATTATATTATTTATGTTTATTAAATAAAAATAATAATTTTTCAACATATTCTTTAAAAATATTTAGAAAAAATATTATGTTTAGGTTAGATAATCATTTTAATAAGAAATCCCTTTTCATTATAAATATTTTATTTCATATTTTATATATTTGATTTTGGATTAAATCACATTTATGGTTTTCGAGTTGAAGCTGAATTTATTTCATTAAAGATTTTTCAATTTGTTTATCTACATTTAATTTTTATTATTACAATTCAATAATATGTGACTAAAAAGGAAAATTGTCCACAATAAAAATATTAAAGTTTTTAGATTTTTTATTCCATTAATAACTAATTTCATTAAATAAATTTATATAAATAGATTAATATCGAATTTAGGTATTTCATATATATATATATATATATATATATATATATATATATATATATATATATATAAAGAGAGAGAGAGAGTTAATTATTATATAATCTTCAATATGTCTTTTTTTGTACATACATTAATTAAAAAAGAATGATTTTTGAATTACAAACTAAAAAATCTCACGTTAATAAGAATCAAAATTATTTATGTATACACACACACACACACACACACACACACACACACATATATATATATATATATATATATATATATATGCATCCAATTTTTAAAAATACCATATTCTCATACAATTACAATTTGAAATTTTAATATGGTCCAAATGATACTGAAGGATACTAAAGAATAGTCTGTGAGAGTAAGAAAGTAAATTTATGTCTATACGCTTCATTTGGGCACCCTATACAATCGAATTTACTTTGACTAAAATGAATAATTTCATGTACTTCACAGTTCAGTTATTATTGATTGTCAAATACAATAATTATTCATGTTGATCTTTGAATTATAAAAATGACTGAAGATTTAATTATAATTGTCTTTGTTTGGATCCATCATCCATTTCTGTAATAAAATTGTTAATACTTGTTTCCAAAGATATACATTCTTTTCTTTTTTTTCGTTTATTTTTAAAAGATTTTTTCAGTTGAAATTTTTCTTATTTTTTTTGTTTGAGGGTCTTTATTAAAATTTATTATCATTTTTTTAAAAAAATACAAAACAGAAAAGTTGGGCTTGTAATGTGTTTTAAAAATAATATTCGTTTCATTATACGAGTATCAAGGAAATAAATTGTATAAAAAATTAAAATATCTTTCAACTCAAAGTGGAAATATCACTTCAAAAAATATATATATATATATATATATATATATATATATATATATATATATATATATATTTTATAAACACAAAATATAAATTTCAAAACTCATCAGTTTTACTTTTAAGTCAAATCCTTGCCTTACATATATTCATTAATTTTTTTACTTAATAAATTACAATTAAAACAACTATAAAAATAATGTTTTTTTTTAAAAAAAATGTGTCTTATAAGAATTCTCTTATTATAAAATGATTTCATAACAGTATTGTTTTATAGTCAGTTTAAACTATTTTGTGTTGTTTTTCTCGATATAAACACTTTTTTATAAGAAACACAAAAATTTGATTAATGGCTTTGTAATTGTGTCTAAAATTGTACAAAAAAAATTAAAAATGTATTTATTCATAACAAAATTCGTGTACAATCAGTACTGCAATCAAAAAATAAAATTGTATTATAATTAGGAAAATAAAAATACTATTTATATATATTTAAGGAATTTGTAAAAAAATCTAATAAAATGTTACGCAACAATTTTTTTATAAAAATATTTTTTGTATCTTTTTTAATCCGAATATTTATTTTATAACTAAAAAACTGACTATTTGAAAGCTATTAAAATTCAGGCATATATGATGAGTTTCAAAAAAAAAAAAACTTAGCAACTTTTATTTATTTTATATCGTTTAATGTTTTATTTATTTACAAGTTTTCATTTAAAAACATATTTTAAAAAATATTCCATTACACATGTTTTATTATTTTATATAGTTGTGATCTAAATGATCCTGAAGGATTTAGACAGATTTAGTTATTTACTATTCTTTACTTTGCTTCAGTTTCATTTGGGTCTCTTTGTACATTTTATAACCTTATTTTTAAATTTATCAAATAACTTTTAAGCAAAACAATCGTTCGTTTTTTTTTGGTAAATAATTTATTTAACTCTCAACATTTTTTCCTGAAATATTATCTATATTAAAACAATTTGTTCATTATTCGAAACTGAAATCGTAAAAAAAAATTATGCAAAGATGTACATTGACATATTTCCTCAATTTATCCACTCAAAGTATGTGTAAGTATTTATATTACCTTATCTTCATATTTATCTATCCTGCACTGTAAATATCCAGCACAGTTGGATACTTAGTAATTTTACGACATCATCACAGTCTAACTATCATTCATGTATAATCTCAGTTTGCAACATTTACAAGAATAATCCCCTAACTGAGTATATACGTATTCTCTTTAGAAAGATTTTCAATTTTGTGTACATACCTGGCATATTATAAATTACCAAGAATTGATATCTACATTGAAGTACTACTGTTGCGAATATTTTGACGTTTCATATTAGTCACTAATAAAATTTTCGTGTTCTATGCGAAAAGTGATTATATCGAGAAAGAGAATACAAAATTGTTTCAACTGACAGTAAAACAATGTTAGTATAAAATCAGTTTATAATAAGTGTTTTTGTAACACACATTTTTTAAAAAAAAGGATTTTGATAGTCGTTTTAATTGTGATTTTATTGTTAATAAACTTTATTGAATCGATTTATTATTAGATATTAATATGAAGGAAGGATTTAATTTACAAATAAAACTGGTAAGTTTTGAAAATTATATTTTGATAATATAATATTAAAATATTAATTAAATTAAAAATTATATACCTGACCTTTTTTGAAAATAGTGTTTTTGAATTTTATCTTATTTAAAAATATAACTAAATGATAATAAGCTTGTTTTATATTTGTATGATTCCAGAATGTTTAATTTTAAAATATTACCATTTTTACAAATATTCTGTAAGTAAAAAAAAATGTACTTGGTAATGGCAAATGGGGAATTAATTGTTTAAAACGAGATAAGTACTAAATTTAAATTTATATTTCATTTGAAATAGATTCTTTTGAAATTTAATTCTAAAATATTAAGAATTATAATTATAATAGAAACAATAGAGATATTTTATTGAATGTAAAAAATATTCATTCGATATACATTTTTGAGAATTTTATTAAATAAGTGTAATAAAAAAAACAATATGTTAAAAATGAGAACAACATCGTAAAGATAGTAAATATTTCTTACTTTTATTCTTATTTTATTTTTTAAAAAAATTCTATAAAAATAATCAAGAAAGTTTTGTCTATTTTTAGATTAAAATAACGGTTGTTTTTTTTACTTACGATAATACTTAAGATAATTTTATTTGTCCAAATATTCATCCTTATATTGAATTACCTTTTTCACAAGAAAATTATTGTATCTATAAATTTCATTTTTATATTTAAAATTCAAGATTTTCATTTTTATCAAATATAGAAAATTTTGCTTTTAATTTTGTTACTATTAATTTTTTACCGCACATATGGTTATCAAAAAAAAAGTGGAAATCTGATAGGTGGTATATCTAGTGAATATGAGGGATGAGTGAGAATTTCCTATCCTAAAGTTATTAAATTTTTTTATTGTCATTACCGCAACTTGTATCCAAGCATTATTTTGCAAAACTAAAACTCCTTGACGATTTATCAGATATGCATTTTTGTAAATGTTCACTGTATATTTTTGCTATGAGGGTTTGACCAACTTTCAGATACTTATAATGAATAATTCTTTTTAATATCCAGCAAATACAAAAATCAATTTTTCTTGAAGTCAGTTTTGCTTTCGATGTTGCAAAAAATCATTGGATAATAGCCACTTATTACTACATTTATAGTTCAATAAAAAATCCACTTTTTGTTACAGATCAAAATTTGATCCAAAAAGTTTTGCGATTTTAGCTGTGAAATAAGAAATAAACTATAATTAGTTAAAATATGCGGTGCCCACTTAATTTCCAACTCTTCCCTCTTTTACTCAAATAATTTCGTATTGTTTCATCATTCACTTTGAATTCTTCAGCAAATTTTATTCGAATTTGTTTCAGCCATTGTCTATAATTCGTCGATATTTACATTTAATGACCTACCTGATTATTTTTCTAAATCACCTTTGGTTCATTTAATGTAGTAGAAATTCTTTCAACTTCAGCAATTATAAGATCCAAGTTTAAATTCTCAAATTAAACATGCATGTATTGCATTATTTTAAGGGTTGAAATTATATTTTAAATTAAAATGAACAGAACGAAATGTAGTGAATGAAATTAAAGTATGTACTTTATTACTCAGTTAATATACTACGAGGGTCGTTTGATAAGTATGGTAAATTTATTTATTGTTTAATTTAATTAAATTTTTCAATTTAGTTTTTCTTACTTTTTTACCATACTTATCAAACGACCCTTGTAATTGTAATGATGTATAAGCAATTCTTAAAATTATGATATACTCAAAAAATAACACAACTTTTTTGGTTATCTAATATTTAACTGATTTAATAGGTTATGAATTTATATACAATGGCAATAATATTATTTTACTGAATTTTTTTAGCTGTACTAAGCAATAAAAGTAAATGTAAAGGAACTAATTCACAATGTATTCAATTATTTTTTTTAAGATGGAATTAAGTTAAAGTCTATTATCTTCCAATTCTTTATTTTAAATCAAAATTTAACTAAAGATAAAATAAACCTCTACTTGTAAGATTCAACACAATGTTATTAAATAAATTGAATAATTTTTACAAATAAAACTATATCATTTAAAAAAAATATTTATGCAATTCTATTTAATTGAAAAATTTGTTTTGGTTAAATCATGAGGTTATTGTATTATTATAAATATAAAAAAAATATTTATCTATAGCTGAAAGTAGCTTTAACTCTTTTAAAAAATGAATTTTTACCACTTTCAAAAAAAAAAAAACAGTTCATATATATATATATATATATATATATATATATATATATATATATATATATATATATACTTTGTATAAGGTGGACCAAATGAGAATAAAAGATAGTAAGAAATAATAAATGATAATAAGTAAATAAAAATATTTCTAAAATTTTGTATGTATTTCTTGTTTGGACCACCCTATATATATATATGTGCGTGTGTGTGATAAATGTATTTTTTCTATAAAAATGTATTAATTCAAAACATATGTATTTTAACATTTTTCTTTTGAGGTTATGTTAATCAAATTATCAAATAACATAAATTATTAAATCAAATATACATTTCTATGAAAGATAAAATTTTATATTCACTTGTAATGCTATTTTCTTAACATACGACAATATTATAAAATACATTGTATATAATTTAAACTAAAATAACTCTTACATGTTTTTATAAAATATTCAATTTTATCTCATTTCTGTTATAAATGTCATAAAATAATTTACAAACGTGTTTATCTGAAAATTATGTTCTATTATGTATTTTATTGGAATTGCTTTTATTTTAATGAATTATTTTACGAGATATTCTTTTTCTGTTTATCAATAATTAACAGATGTTGTTGATAAACACACGTACGTACGTACACGTTTTGAATGTCATCGAAAAGAATTTATAATCGTACGTATTTTATTATTTTAGGTGTCAGCTATTTATTTTCCGTTTTATTGAAATATTTCGTTTTGAAATAATTGCAATATATGTTATTGTGTGTACGTGTTCGTACGATGTAGATTTTATGCGAAATCACATCATGAATATTCATATTTTTCAAATGAATCTACATAGTGTGTGATTATGGTAATCATCTAATCTGTATAGAATTTATAACTTAATTGTTGTACTAGTTGTGGTGTTGTTAAGACAAATTAAAACACTAACGTAGGTTTATTTGAATACAAGTTTGTTGATATGAGAATAGTTAGAATTATACATTCAGTTGCGATTGTAATATTAACAAAAACATATAATGTATTTGTAAATATATTTAAAGTTCGTGAATTAAAAAAAGAATTCATGATAATACATTTTATTGTTTTCAATATATTTTTATAGTTACGAATTGATTTTTAATTATTATCATAATTTATAACAGGATAAAATATTAATCGTTTTAAAAGGAATTTACAAGACGTGATTATTAAAAACGAAACTTATTTCTAAAACATTTCTATTGATATGTAAATTAACATTGTTTAATTTAAATTCGTTCTTTTCTATGTCTTTATAATAACTTGTGTTATTTTTATTGAAATAGTCGGTTATAAAACTAGTCTAATTTTTTTACTTTCTTGATATTTTCAAACAGGGTTTGTGAATAATTTTTGGGGGAATAAATAAAATATAAAAATAATAATTACGATACTACTAAGTGAACTAAATGTAATTTGTGTTTAAGTATAGCTCTATTTACTATTTAAATCTCTGCTAAAATATTTATCTTTGGTAATAAATTTGTAGATAAATGCATTAGTTTTATATACAGTGGTGTATTTTTAACACTTGTTGAATTTTAATAAACATTTTTTGTTATAATATAATTTTGTTCTTTTGATTTTTATTTTTTTTTTAATATAGATTAGACTAGAGTGTTACTTATGATAAATTATTTTATTAATTAACTGAACTTTTTGCATTATTTTAATATTATTGCGATTGAATATCGTTCTAAAAATAATTTATAAATAATTGATTTTATATTTCTGTTATCTTTTACTACACAGATTATTATTTAATATGTAATAATTAAAACAGTAAATTTAGAGATAGAAATAGAAATAAAAAAAACATTTAAGAAATAAAATGAATTCAAATTCAAAAACCATAAATATAATATAATCAAATATCTATTGTACAAAAATATTATATATAAGGTCATCCAAGTGTAACGCCTAGATTTGTGTTTTATTGGAAAGAAACATGTGTATAGGGTGGTGTGTAGGGAAACATGTGTATAGTTTATTTTTAATGAAACACAAATCTATTTCACATTTGGATATCTATGTATTTTGTTCTAAGAATTTTTTTTTATAAATTAATTATTATTTCAAACATCTTTTTTTTATTTTTTCCACACAAATAAATTATCATCCCCAACACCATAATAATTTTATACGTGTGTTATAAAATCCAGATTTTATAACACAATTCTCTGACGATGACGACATCGCTATCGAAATGCACATTAGCCTATTGTTGTTATAAACAATAAAATGAATAATAAGTGATTATTGAACACTTTCTAATATTGTATGGTGTTGCAGGTGATAATTCATTTGTATGAAAATAATGGTATTGCTAATTTATGAAATGGATGCTTCAAACGATATTTTTCAAGGAGTGGTGTTGTTTGTTTGCATATAGAAAAGAAAATCCGTATTATTTTTAATTAATCTCCAAGTTTATAATCCCTAAAGATAAGAATGGTATTTTATAGGTTTATTAATATAGATTAAATGAAACACGTGGAATTAATAATCATAGGAAAGTGAGAAGAAAATTAAATTTATCAATTTTTTATCGAGTTTTGGCATATTGAGATGGCAACATGTTTTCGTTGTCTTCAAATTATATTTTTATTTTGTATAATTTTACTATGTTCTTTCGATATTTGACAAATCACATTTTAACAATCGTTTTATTTTCAAATCAAAAAAATATAATAAAAATATATTACTTTTTAAACGACCATAAATACACACAATTATAATCAGTCACAAATGAATTTTCACCCCAACAACCACAAGATATTGTAATTGTTTAATAATTATTTATTGCTTATTTTATTTTTGTATATGAGTTAATGTGCATTTCAACAACCATGCTATTATTATCAAAGTGTTGTGTTATAAAATCTCTTATAATAAATCATTCAAATTTTGCGATCTTTTTAAGAAAATTTATAATTAAGTGATATACATGAAAAATCACAACTTGAAGTGTTAAATACGAAATTTTAAATAAATTCAATGTATTTTGGATATCATTAACGTCTCTCTCTCTCTCTCTCTCTCTATATATATATATATATATATATATATATATTTTGTGTAAACAATATCTACAGTACAGTACTTCATAGAATGTATATATAAATTGTTGTATCGATTGCTTCGGATACAAAATGTTTTCTTCACAAATAACTATCAAACAATGTTGCATTCTCAAAAATACACATGTATATGTTTTGGTATGCACAGCATCTCAGACAGAGCAGTCCGTGGGTTATTAACAAGGGTACAACGACGGTAATATGGATCTCCGGTTAGCAATCGAGTGCTGAGTGGTAATATCAACACGTACAAGCAAATACCCACCATTGATGTTTGATGTTTGTGCAGAGCCGTATTGTTATTTTACATACAGGCTTTAATAATTAAATAAAAAGGGTTTATATATACATGAATGCAGACAAATATATTTTGTGTACATGCATACACATATATGAAAATATATCTTTAAATATTTTACTTTTATTTAATAATATATTGTCTGGAAACGATTGCTATGTAGTGTGTAAATTAAATTAACATTATAATTTCGTCAATATTAATTAAATTTATAAATAACACTTATGAAGTAATTTTTCATATTCTTACATCTAGATAGTTGTATAAAATTTTATATGATGAATGTTCCATAATATTTTTAAATTATAACATTTGAATAATTAAAAATTCAGGTTATTGAATTAAAACTGCAATATAAATATTTTTGTATATAAATGATTTAAAGAGAAAATAATGTTATTTATATTAGATTTCAAAAAACTTCAAGGTTATTTCATTTATTGATTAATTTACTATATCTTATCTTGTATTGTTTGAAAATTTATTTAGGATAAATTTAAAATATATGATAAATATTAATTATTTATCCCAATTTGTTTTAGAACTGTTTTAAATTCATTTTCACAAAAAAAATTACTGCAGCATTTCAAGATATTAAAAAGTGTTCAATAATTAACTTTTTTCATTTATAATAAAAGTAAACTGATGTGCATTTCAATACCAATGCCATTATTTACAAAGTACCACGTTGAATTTAAAAAATAAAAATAAATTTAAATTGACAAATAAAGTGAATAGCAAGTAATTATCAAACACTTTAAAATTTCTTGTGGTATTGAGGTGCTAATTCATTTGTGTAAAAATATGAATTATTTGATAAAAATTACAATTTTCTTTAGAATAAAGATTCAATAAAAGTCTTTTGATACTCTCATTATTTTGATTCTTAAATTTATTGCAACATGATTCGAATATTCAATGCAATACAATTTTATTTCTTATTACATTGTACTCTTTTTCAAAATTATATGTTTCTAATCTATTTGAAACTGTTTTCAATTGAAAAAGTTAGTAGTCAGAAAATATACTTTAGAAATATAGGCTCATTCAAATGTGACGTCTGATTTGTATTTTATTAAAAAAAAAATCTGTATAATTTATTTTTTTTCTTTTTAATAAAACACAAATCTAGGCGTTACATTTGGATGACCCTATATAAAAATGTAATTTGTTATCAATAATTATTTGAAACAAATATTGTTATTAATGAAGATTTTTTTTAATAGAATAAGTTGACAATTTCATTAGAAGCATATCTTCATACTAGAACAATTTTCACCATTTTTAAGATTGTTTTATATATATATATATATAATCATCACAAATTAAATAATCTCATTATAATACATTGTACATAAAAACACTCACCATGTTTACTAGGGAGGGTTGGTGAGAATTTTTAATTCTGGCTTATTTCCATAGATAAATTATTTTCACTTCAGATAAAAAGCACTGCTTAAGCATGATAGAACTTTAAATTGAATCCTTATCAAAAGTTCCATCAAACTTAAAAAAACATTTAATATATATATATATATATATATATATATATATATATGTGTATATATATATATATATATATATATATATATATATATATATATATATATATATATATATATATACAATGAACTCATATATAACGGTTTTTCAAAATAAAGGTGTCAAGAATTTCCTACAATGATTCAATTAATTTATTCAATAAATAATTTATATTATTTAAATTAATCACAACGCCCCTGTTTCAAAAACGTTGTAAAATCCTTTGTTCGTTGGAACGCCTACGTAATCATTTTACTTCTCGTTTATGCAAATAAAACTCGATTATATTAATTTATTTGATTTGTGATTCACATTTTTCGATTCTTTTCGATAAAGTCAATATATATTTTGTATCGTTATGTTGTCTTATACTCAAATATATAAATTCATTACACATACAAACATTTAATACATACATACATACACACACAAATATATATATATATATATATATATATATATAATTTATTTGTACGTATGTATGTATGTATATAAATGCAAAAATATGTATGTACGTAGACTGTGATTAACTTGTTCCTATTATAATGTTACTTGTTACAGTCATAAAACAACATAGCGGATTGTCAATATTTACATGATCTTTGTTCAACTAAAACATTTTATTAGTTGGTATTTTATTTTAAAATGTATGTATTTATTGATATCAAATAATAATGTATTCTCAGTTTGTTCAAATTTATTGTACAAATGGCGTTAATCGAAAAAATAGCATATGTGTACAAACATTGGTTTATATGTATATATATATATATATATATATATATATATATATATATATATATATATATATCAGTGTAATTAGTAATCGTTTAATTGTAAATAGGATGACAAAATAAATTCAATTACGATTTGTCATGATTTATTTCAGGTCTCATTATACACCTAAATGAAAATAATTTTAAATGTCATTTTTATTTAGATAAATGTACTTTTACTTTAATGGAAACAAAATTTGAGAAATGATATATGAGTAAATAATTAATTTAAATTAAAATATGGAAAAGTCTGTAACTCGTTTAATATTAATATTTATTAAATTTTTTTTCTGTTATTATATATGTGTTTTTTTAAAAGTGATAGAACTTTAAATTTAATCTCTATCGAAAATTCTTTTAACCTAAAACACTCCCCCTTCTCTCATTATATATAAATAGAAAGAGAGAGAGAGAGATGGATGTTTTTTAGGTTAGGTAGAACTTTCGAAAGAGATTTAATTTAAAGTTCTATCAAGCTTAAAAAAACATCTATACATATTACTCAGTTATATCAAAAAGTGCTGAATATTTTTATTATATTTTGTAGTCTATTGTTTTCTAAGTTGGGTATTAAAACTGGGGTTGACAATTTGATCTCCTGAAAAAGAAACATAACCATTACGAAACTTATAACAAAAAAGTCGTAGAGAGGTTAATATTCTACAAGAAATTTAGAATCATATATTTGTATAAAATATATATTTTTATTGTAACTGCTAATACACAATTATTTAAAGATGTAATTCAGCTGAAAAGTGTACTATTAACTATCTTTTGTATTTATAAATATTTAAGTAGTGTTTTAAATTAGCCATATTTAGTAAATTATTCGAATAATAATTAAACATAAATTAATTTTTAATTCTTTTAATTTACTGGAAAATTATTTTAATCGAAGAAAATTTGATTTAATAAATTCAAAAGCATTTTCATAATTTTATATTTGAGATAAAAAAGTATTCAGTTTTTAATAATTTCTTTGATTTTATATTTTGATTTTCACATATATGTATATATATATTTATATATATATATATATATATATATATATATATATATATATATATACACAATTATTATAATCATCATCAGTCTTTTTTCATCCATTATTGAATAAAGGCCTTTCTCAAAATTTTCCATTTCGACCAATTCAATGCATTTCTCTTCCAGTTCATTCCAACAAATTTTCTTGTGTCTCTGTTTAATGTATCCATAGGTCTTTCTCGAACCTTTTTCTCGATCAATATTTCTCTTATTCATCAGTGGGTTTTTTTATCAGCTCATTGCCATTTTAAGCTCCTCGATTTTACAATTACGACCGTAATTTTTATTTTCTTAATTCATTTAGTTCTTTTTCTGTCTCTATGTGTTATTCATAATATTCATCTTTCCATGGTTCT
>CP092094.1:23315000-23332500 GCA_029203775.1 Neoneuromus ignobilis | reverse complement strand
CTAATGGAATTGGACAAAGAAATTAGGAAAAAGCGGCCAGAACTGGCAAATCGTAAAGGTATCATCTTCCATCACGACAACGCCAGACCACACACATCTTTGATCACTCGCCAAAAATTATTGGTGTTAGGTTGGGAAGTGATGCCTCATCCACCGTATAGCCCTGACCTTGTACCATCAGATTATCATTTATTCCGTTCACTTCAAAACCATTTGAATGGAAAAATATTCGATTCCAATGAGGCTGTCAAAAATGAGTTGGTTCAGTTTTTTTTCTCTAAAAACCAAACTTTCTACGAAAGCAGAATTATGAAGTTAATTGAAAAATGGCAAAAGGTCATCGAACAAAACGGCCAATATATAATTGATTAATGTTTGCTATTTATATTAATAAAATTGCTTTAAAAATCATAATAAAAAACGCAATGACTTTTGTGTCAACCCAAAATATATATATTTATATGTATATAATTATTTAGTAAAAAATAAAGTATTTTGTTACTAAGTGATTAGAAATTTTGTTTAAATATTTTTAAAAAAATACATTGTTCATGTATTTTATAAACATAATAGTAAATTTTTTTTGTGAAAATATACATATAAAATAATTATTACTCTGACAGAATAAACAATTTATGAATTTAATTTTATTGAATTATTAAGCCATATCAATAGATTGTACTTCTGAATCTTCTCTAATTTAAAAATAATTTAATAAAATGTTTTTTACACTTATTGCATATAAAAGTGTAAAAAATTAATATTTTGATTTATGGAACTTCACAATCTTCAAATCGAATATACAAAAATATATATTAAAATCTATTATGGTATTTGAGAAGGTGTATTTTTTCATTTCGTAAATAAAATAATAAAGAAATAATTTGAAAAAAAATTATATAGTAAGATAGGGAAATTCAATATATAAATAATTTTAATTAACAAGCAGATCTCTAATTAAGGAACTTAATATTTGATTTATGCTTTTAATATTTGATAATAATAACTTTAGATTAAGATTTTTTTCATTTTCTCCTTTCTAATTGCTTGTGCTGACAAAAATGTTATTTATCTTTATCCACTTATATATATATATATATATATATATATATATATATATATATATATATATATATATATATGTGTACGTGTGTATGTATGTATGTAATAGTAGTCGATTATAGAACTTCATAAAAACATTTAATATCGTTTTATATCGAGACAAACATTAATTATCGATATGTAATTTATTCATCTACAAAATAGAACAGTGATTATGGATAACAAAAAAATAACATCGAATGAATTTGTTACAGCAATAAATGAGATTTACAAATGATTACACGAGTTGATTCGTTTCCGTAAGCGTTCTTGTTTGTATGTGTGCGTGTGTATACTTTTTTGTACACCACGTCTGCCTCTTATCGTTTGTAATTAATTAAATACGTCAAAATAATACAGATAATGACTGTTACAAAAGAAAATAAATCCACCGGTGTCAATTGATTCAAACAAGTCGTAATCTGAGTGTATTTTCGATACATAACTGTTCAGCCGTATGACGAGGATTAGAACGATGGTTCTGTGATGATAGATATATGTATTTCCTTCGACGGATTTGTTCCGGTCGGATGCTGATTCGTTTCCAAGAAGTATATATTTTGCGTCGATGTTTTTATATCAATTATCTGGCAGGTTTATAGTTCGAGATTTATAGGCAGCTCTTTACTTTAGAAATACAAGTTATTACTGTATTGTAAATTATCTAGTCGGGTTGAAAGTGTGTTTTGAAAATGTATTAAAAATATATGTTTACATATATAAATATTTGTATACATACATACTTTATATATATATATATATATATATATATATATATATATATATATGTGCTATAATAAAATGATATTTACAAACTTATATTGAAATTAATTTTAATAGTTTATTGATTAATATAATAGAAAAAATCAATATTAAATAAATTCGTATGTTATGTTTCTTTATATACGCATTTCTCCCTCATCTTCTTTTTCACAAATTTGCACACACACATATTATATATATATATATATATATATATATATTATGTATGTATGTATATATTTATTTATTTATTGTATAGGGTTTTCCAATAAGAATGTTGGAACTTTCACAACTGGTGGCAGCTATGTTTGAATTTTTTTAAGTTCTATTTGTCATTTTAACTCAGTATAGTTTGGCAAATTTTAATCAACAATGCTTAGAAATTGTAAAAAATCTAATAGACATTGAAATGAAAGTTTAATGAGTCTATTATTTCACGAAATGAATTGGCCACCAGTCTTGTTATCTAACTCTTTGGATTATTTTTTGTGAGATTATGTGAAATCATCGGTTTATGCTGATAACCCACAAACATCAGAAGCATTAAAAATAAACATTGAACGTGTAATTCATGAAATTGGAACACAATTATGTGAAAGAGTGACTAAAAATTGGATTAAATGAATGTGTTATGCCAAACGAAGTCGTGGTGGTCATATAAGTGAAATTGTGTTCCATCATTAATGCTATAGAATATGCTTAAAAATAGAAAAAATTAGTAAGTAAGTAATTAAATACTTATTATTTTATTTCCATTTAAACATATTGGAAACCCTGTATAATTATTTATATGTCAACATATAAGGTCATTCAAAAATCGACGTCTAGATTTGTGTTTTATTAAAAAGAAACATGTGTATAGGATGAAGTATAGAGAAAAATATGTATAGTTTTTTTTTCTCTTTAATAAAACAAAAATCTAGCTATCACATTTAGATGACCATATATAATACATAATAAAATTATTTTTATAAATTTGTATAGAAATTTATTTAAACAGTTTTATAATTGATATAATAGAAAAATAAATGCTATTTACATAAATTTGGAAAAATCATATTTATACAATTAAATTTATGACTGTTTATATAATATATGTACTCTTTTTCTCTTTTCTCACTCTCTTTCTTTTTCATACATAATATACACACACATTCATATATATTGTATAGGGTTTTCCAATAAGAATGTTGGAACTTAGACAACTGGTGGTAACTATATTTAATTTTTTTTTAAGTTCATTTTAACATTTCAACTCAGTATAGTTTAGCAAATTATCATGGAACGTTGAACACGCTTAAAATTGTAAAAACTTTAATAGATTTATTAAAATAAAAGTTTAATGGATCCATTAGTTCAAAAAATGGACCATCAATTGGCCACCAAAGTCTTGTGATTTAACTCCATTGGATTATTTTTTGCGAGGTTATGTGAAATCTTTGGTTTATGTGAAATCTTTGGTTTATGTGAAATCTTTGGTTTATGCTGATAAATCACAAACATCAGAAGCATTAAAAATAAACATTGAACGTGTAATTCATGAAATAGGAACACAATCATGTGAAAGAGTGACTAAAACGAAGTCGTAGTGGTCATATAAGTGAAATTGTATTCCATCATTAATGCTACAGAATATGCTTAAAAATAGAAAAAATAAGTAAGTAATTAATTAAATACTTTTTGTTTTATTTTCATTTAAACTCTATATAATTATTTATATCTCAACATATAAGGTCATCCAAATGTGACGTGTATATATGTGTTTTATTAAAAAGAAACATGTATAGGATGGTGTATAGGGAAACAGGTGTATATTTTCTTTTTAATAGAACACAAATCTGTCACATTTGGATGACCTTATATAATGCATAATAAAATTATTTTTATAAATTTATATTGAAATTCAACAGTTTTATGATTGATATAATAAAAAAAATAAATCGTTATTTACATAAATTTAGAAAAATTATATTTAATAAAATTTTAAACCATTAAATTTATAATTGTTTATATATGTATTAAATGTCTCTTACTCACTTTCTTTCTCATACTTACATAAACACACATTCACACACACACAACCATATATATATATATATATATATATATATATATATATAGGGGTATATGTATTTTTATATTTACTAAAATTTTTTTGTGTGTCCACCTGTGTGAGTGCTTTGTTACGTCATTCTCGCGCGGCCCTTGTTTGAGGGCGGCCACTTTAATTTTTCAACAATCACAAAAATAACACCGTACGAATTTATGTACACATTTCTGTATGTAATTTGTTAAAAATTGAAAATCATTTCAAAAAATTGTTCATAAAACATAAATGGAATCCGAACGAAGCGATTATTTGTAATATCCGACTGTATTTAAATCAAACACTAATATTCGATTCGAAACGCTTTAAAATCATGTTTGATTAATTTATCTATATAATGAAATAATAAAACATAAATAATATATGTTACGTCATTATAAAAATATACAATGGGTGTCTACTCGATATAGACAGAACTCAATATCGTTGAATAATTATCATTTTTTTTTTGTCTCGAGCGATGATAATTAATACGGACAGACTAATGAAATGAAAGAAATAAAAAAATGCAACAGGATTCCAAACGATGTTTAACCTAAGCAATTATATAGTTTGATAACTCGGGGCTATGGGTATATACAATCCACACCATACATACACTTGACTAATCGTTTTAGGCCTGTTTAGATTAACTCTAATTCTGATATTGAGTGTACCTACGGCGTACAAGCCCACACAAAATAATTTATCATGAGCATCGTTGACATAAACCAAATTAAAAACCCTCACCTTTAGTTCTTGTCATAATGTATGCGTGCGTTTAGAATTTAAATGCTGTTGACGCGTGCTCGATCTCTTGTAGATCCTGCGCCGCTCCTGCGCGATGCTGACGCGTAGCTGTAGGCCAATTTGATTATACTTCTAATATCGGATGAAGGATTCTTGTTTTGGCTTTCGATTTTTAATTTAATTTCGTGTCAACACATCCGTTATTTATTTGTTTATTGATATTTTGCTTGATGATTATGTGTTGAAAAAACGTATTTATTCACTTATTATATTCGTATAATCGAATTTATATATGCGGGTCGTAAAAATTAACGTATTGTGTTTTATTTATGTATAATTTTACATTGATAATAAAACACTGATGGCAAATAAATTTCATTGAAGCTACTAATTATTTATATATTTTTAGATACAGAGGGGAGAAAAGAACGTTATTAAATTGACTAAGTAATGATATATGCGACGAATAAAAATACAGAGTTCAAAAACACTGTGAATTGTTAATGTCGGAAATATAAGCTGTCGTATTTAATTTCATATGCGAGTTACGATAGTGCAGTCATTATTAAAATTTCGTATAAATTATTTTTACGAGTTTTATTTATATCTCGTTTGTAGCCATTCTTCGGAAAAAAACATTTTTATGATAAACTTCGATAAATATATTTATTTCTAAAAATAGTATAGTGTATTTATTCATAAAATTATAAATTTAAGACATATTATATACTAAATTATAAATTTATATATATAAGAAAATGAAATAAAATAGTAGAATAAATAAAAATCAAACCATAAAAATATAAAGATAATAACATATCATACTTTATAAAATAATTAATTAATCGTAAATATTATTAATAATTACATCCGAAATATCCATTCCATGAATTAGTATGAAATATTACTTTTCTGTTGAGATTTAATTTCAAAAAAATGAATATTGTAATTAATAAATAATAATTACATGTTGTAATAGTTCAATAACCCAATGAACAGATTATTATACACGCCCTTTTTTCAAATTGAATAATATTTAGAAATAAAAACATTAATTTCAGTATTTTACTAATATATATGTTAATTTCAACGAATATAGCAATAATCATTGAATTATTGAATGAATAATAATTTATAGTTTTTTGAAGAATAATAATTACGTGTACATTAAGTGCTTATAAAATAAATGTTTTAACTGTTTTTTTCTTTTTACAAAAACAATATTGCATTTAATTAGAAACATAGTTTTTTGATCATTTATGTTTATATATTAATTTCGTTTCATTTGGTTTTTATGAAACGAACTTGTACGTTTTTATGAATTGAATTTTTTAAATATATATTATTTAGTTCTACTAAGAATATCAAAGTAGTTCTCAGAATTGGTTGAATTGCTAGTAAACGCAGAAAAAAGAGTATACAATTTTGTCAGAAATCTATTTTGAAACCATATGTTCATTCTCTCTCTCTCTCTCTCTCTCTCTCTCTCTCTCTATATATATATATATATATATATATATTTATGTCTGTGTGTGTGTGTAAATATATAGAGGGAGAGAAAGAGAGAAAAAAATGCATATTTGTATCACAAAACAGAAAAAAGTAGAACTACATTTTGTAATCTTCAATAATTATAGTCACTTTTTTAAATATCACACATTTTAAATTCAAATTAGGAAAAAAATGAATATAAATAATTGAATCTATTATATTATAATAAAATATTTAGGGTTATCCAAATGTAACGCCTAGATTTGTGTTTTATTAAAAAAAAACTTTACATGTTTCTTTTAATCCTCTTACTGCGGATGGGCCGATCTATCGGCCCGGTTAGCTTATGCGAAAACCATAGAAATTTTGATCAGCAGTAAAAAGGTTAATAAATACATCTAGGCGTCACATTTGGATGACCCTATCTAACCGATTAATCAATAAAGGACATTTTAAGAAAGTCTACTACACTATTTTATAAAATCAGAAATAAATTTTTATATGAATGTATTTTTAAAAACAAGATATTTTTTTATTTTTTTGATTCTTTGCATCATCAAATTCAAAAATAATTTATGTATAAATATACAAAATTTTACATTAGATTATTATTTTAGTCATAAAATATTCGTTAATTAAATATATAGCTTTCACACGAATGAACTATGACCTCAACATTACAAGATGTTAAAAAAAATGTTTAATAATTATTTATTATTCACTTTATTTATTTATAACGTTAACAGTCCGTCCCAAAAATGCCTTTAATTTAATTATACAAATTGTATTAATAACATCTTTTGAAATAAAGTGATACTTTTGGTTGCCTTCATTTATAACCATATTTTATTTAGTTGAAATGTGATGCATGTGTTATTAGTCATGATGCTAAAAATAAGATTAAAGGATAATAAAAATAGTAAATGATAGTAAGCAAGGAAATGTATCTCTCAACCCTTTAGTTTCATTTGGGTCATACTTTTTATCATTTTTATATTTATCAAAATTAGTTTAGAAAAATCAATATGGAACAAAAAACAAATATTAAATTTTGTATAAAATTAAAAAAAAATATGTACGAACATGATTTAAATGTTAAATGAAGCTTTTATGATGAAGAAATGTTATCGGATAAAACAGTTCACAAATAGTACATAAAATATAAAAAAGGTAGGAAGTTGTTGAAAGATGATAAATGTAATGACCATCTTTTGATTAGCCCAAAAGTGGAAAATATACAAATTAATTGAAAATGTCGTCGCATGTTTTTAAAATTACTTGATTAATAAATCACATTTTGATTAGAAATGTGGAACAAAAAAAAGTTCCACATTTTTTTGATCGATTGATCAAAAACAATAAAAGGTGTTTCATGGTGGAAATATTTTAAATGCTAATTTTGGTCCAATTTTTTAAAAACTGTTTTCAAATTCCCAACTAAACATGGTATTTTTAATACGAGTCACTTACAAAGCTCCTGAAATCAATTTGAAAGAGTCAAGATGAACCAATACAAAAAAATCTCATCAAAAATGGAAACAATACTGATTATGTTTTCTATTTAATTGACATTATCAACAAAGAGTTCATTGCAGAAGGTCAGATAGTTAATAAATATTATAGCTTTATAAAAAAAATATTAAATAAAATTGATCAGTTTGAAAAACTAGCTATTAGTCCTTTGTTTATGACAATACACAGTTTTATAGATCCATCATTGTATGAAATTTTTATATCAAAAGGTGCTGTAGTGCTTATTCATACTATTTGCTCGATTTGACATTTTGTGAATGTTTCCTGTTTTTAAAACTTGAAATTGAATACAAGGGAAGCAATTCAGTAGCATTTTTAAAAATGTAAGAGGTTTTATTATTATTATTGTTGTTGATTTAAAAATAGTATTTCTTCAAAAGGAATTATTTTGAATAATCAATAATAAAAATTGTAAATATGAAATAAAAAAAAAATACTTTTGGAACAGTTTGTGTATATGTGTAATAAGAAATTTAAAAATCATCCTCTGTGTGTTTATATAAATTTTTGAGTTTCTAGTTAGTCTTTAAAATTTTAATATTAGTAAAATAAATATAAATTTCTTTTTTCAAAGATAAATTTTCATTTATTTAGTCTATTGAAATTTCTTCATGGTAAATATCAAAAATTAATTCACTAAATATTCATATTACAGTTTATATAAAAGTAATTGATACATGCCTCGAAGCAACCGAAATTAAATAATATTCCTCTATATCGATTTAATTGTTAGCTTCGTCGATGATACCCTACAGTCTATTGATTACTGTATTTGTAATGTTTCTATGAGAAAAAAAAGACATTAAACAAATGTATATAATATTTGTCTGCAGAAACTTACCTGTCAATTATGTTTGTAATTAATGTTTTCTCTTTATCTATTGTCAAATTTTCCATGCATTGTAATCGACTACGGTTATTAATATTGTGTATGCAATAATTCCCTACAGCAGTTATTAAGAACTCATGTTCTACAGCCATTATTACACGACTATGTTGATTAATAAACTTAAAGATGGTTTTCTAATAATGAATAGTTTGTTATTTAGAGTATATGATATTCAGTTCAATATTAATATAGACATGTACATATATAAATTATATTTATTAAACAAATATGGAATTTTCTTATCATATTGTCAATTTTAAACTCATTTTTTTATATTTCCAATAAAATAAATTATTAAATATAATCTTATTTCATTATTTGTTTTGGAAATGTGACAAATTCACTTTCATACAAATGAACAATTGCCTCAGGATCATAAGATGATGAAAAAAGTGTTTAATAATTATTTATTGTTCACTTTCTTTATTTATAAGTTGATATCCATTTCAATAAAATTGTTTATAAACTGATATATGCATCAGTTTATAAACAAACAAAATGAATAATAAATAACTATTAAACACTTTCAATATTTTGTAGTGTTGGGTTTTGTGCAAAAATAAATTTGTTTGTCAAATATTTATTTTATTGAAAAGAAATTTTATCAAATAAAATTTTAATATTCAGCTTATGAAAAAATGTAATTTTGTTCTTAAGTTATTTTCATCTATAAAAAATATGTATAGACAGACAATGTTTGATGGATAAGAAAATATTTGTATAAAATATAAAATCGAAAATAAAATAATTACAAAACTAAATTCAAAATAGTTTTGTAATTCCACTAAATTCAATATAAATATTTTCTTACAATTAAAAAAATGGAATAAATTCGGTAATTAAATATTAAATTTTATGTGTTTTAATTTACATTTTTATGAATTTAAAAATCGATCGATTTGGTTGAACTTTGATATTGAAGAAGATTATTATGAATATCTTATAAAATTTACCTTACTAATTAATTGATTGTCGCTGAAATAAGATTAGAAATATTGCCAGAAAAATAAATTAATGAAGCTTAACTTGTTTTAATACAAAATATTCGTTTCAATACCAAAATAAATTATAAAAGTGTTTAATTATCACTTATTGTTTACTTTATTTACCGTTATTCATTTCAATCAGCTTATAATTATTTGAAATTTATTTTTATTATTGATTATTCAAAAATTATTCTTTCTGAAAATATACAATCTTTTTATCCATTATATATTCTTTTATAATATAATACTCTTTTATTAAAAGGACTACAATGGTAAGAATGAAACTTTTTGGATATTTAAAAGCCTATTGAATTGCTTTCTTTATAGTGTAATTTCAAGTTTTTGAAACATGAAATAATTTCAAAGTGTCAAATCAAGCAAATAGGGTGGAAGAATAAATAATATATCACCTTTTAATGTTAAAAAGTTGTACTGTATAGAATTGATTTTTTTAAATATGAATTATTGATTTTATAATTTCAAGTTTTGTTGATGAAAGCTTCCACAAAGAGCAAGTTTCTCATTTCTAGTCACGTACTAGGTCTTGACAATCATCTGGACTAGAGTATGGACCAAAGATTAAAAATCTTTTCCAATCCAGCATTCTACATTTCAAGAATAAATGTACAGTAATTTTAAGATAACCAATATTCGATATTTTTGAAATAATTCAATAATCTGTTTCTTGAATTTGCATATTTAGTAACAAAGTTCAGAATGTTTCTAAAATTTTATTAAGGAATTAGATAATATTTTACTTACTCAGATCTTTTCTTAAATTTTTTGAACGCCTATTTTGTGGTTTATTTTTTAATTGAGGCTGTAGTAAGAGATATACTAATATTATATACGGTCTTCCAAATGTGACTTCTAGATTTTTGTTTTATTAAAAAAGAACATGTGTGTAAAGTTGTGTGTAGAGAAACATGTGTATAGTTTCTTTTGTAGTTTTTTTTTTTTTTTTTTTTTTAAATAAAACACAAATCTAGGCCTTACATTTGGATGACCATATAAAATATTATAACAAATTTAAATAATTCAAATGTAAATATCTTTTTGATAAATAAAATGTTTTACATTATTTATATGAGAAATTTAATTTTATAATAATGTAATACAGGGCTGTCCAACCTCTAGGAACCCAAGGGCCGCAATACGAAAATAAAAATTATCCACGGGCCGCACCCAAAATAAAAAAACATTTATTACTGTTTAACTATGTTTTATTGAAATATTACACAATATTAACAAAATTGTGTATTTCAGTGAGAATTTTGTGGTAACTCTGATTCCTTTACTAATGTAGCTATATCAATTTCAATGTTTGTAGTAGCCAAACGCAGTAAATTTGATAACGATTTGTCCGTCATGGAACTTCTATATTTAAATTTTATAAATTTCATTGTTGAAAAGGTACTTTTACAAAGATAAGTACTGCCGAACATTGACCCCATTCTAAGACCAAAGTCTCGCAATTTAGGATACTTTCCTTCTGGTAATAATTTAAAAAAATCTCCTGTTTCACATTTGTTACTAAACAAGGGATCTGTTTGCAAATCACACAACTCTAACTGTATATACAAATATTAATAAAATTACAAATACTTGAATTGAATTTACATTTACACAATGAAAAAACACAATTATAATTGACAACTGGAATTAAATATATGTATTATGGAAAAATGCTTCGCGGGCCGCATAAAACCCCTTCGCGGGCCACGATTTGGACAGCTCTGATGTAATATATGGTAGTTCAAATGATATTGAAGGATAGTATACAAGAAAAAATGTATTTATACTCTTCAGTTTCATTTGGGTCACCATATATATTTGTTTTAATACATTTTATTTAATTGTTATTTATTAATCCGTATCAGAATTGATTTCTGTTTTTATTTCGTTCTTGTTATCGTTAAGTAATTAGTTTTTAGTGTGGAATTAATTAGAATATTTTGTAATAAAAATAATTAAACGAACTTTCCATTATCACATTACACGTTACAATATTTAATGATATAGTAACGCTATATAAATTCAAACTTTGACATTTACTTCAAATAATAATAACAATCAATAACGTTGTCTAAAATTATGCTATATAATAAACCCTGTATTCTTATAAAATACAACGTGGTGGTAGCGGATGTAGGTAATATATTGGGGTAGAATATTTGCGTATGTGTATCGTGAAGTACGTTTTTTTTGTCATCTGATAATTTGTTTTGAAATCAAAACCCTCTAAATCTAAAATATATATTCATCACCGTAACAACCAACTTTTTAAGCTTTCCAAATAGAACATTTATTCATTTATATCGTAACAATATCAGTAGGTAAACTTGACTAATATCATAAAACGATTCGGTTGTTGCATTCACCCGAAATTCTCTGTATATAGGTTCGACCCCTCTTCATAGGAGATTAAGCCCCACGGTTTCGATACGCGTTCGAGCGCATTAAATACTTGATAATTATGCTTGAAATCAGTGTTGTATTATGTGGCATTATGCGGTTACGTATATACAAACAATCGCTGCATGTGTATTATCATGTCCATACAATAGGAGATGAACGAGGGTCTCTTGCATTACATACAGACATAGTTTGCGTTGTACACAAGTCTTGTTTGTATTCGGGTCACCGTAACAATAGCAGATCGTTTGTACGGTGCGCTGATGCGAGCGAGGTGTTGCGGCCTCCGGCGGGATGTTGCACCTTGGCATGGGGCCAAGGGTCACCGGTTCAGCACCGGTTGCCACCTCAGTCAAGTGGTTATTGACAAATGAAGTGTTTGCAACATACTAGCACGCATGAATGTGTCAGCGTCTGTTTTTATATACGACTATTGTATTTAGATTGTCGTGTTTTGGATTCTACGAAACGGGTGTTTTTTTTTCATTCTTTATTTTATCTGGATTTGTGTAATAAATGGTTCTTCGACGCTTTAATGTCTATTATAATGAATTTTATAACGTCCGTTTGAATACCTAAACAGCATTAATATTAATATTTATATGTACATATGAACATTAAAATACATTATGTATGTATTATATATATATATATATATATATATATATATATATATATATATATATAATATATATATTAGGTGTACCCAAGTTTTATTTTAACTAATCGAAAGTACGATTTTTAAAGAAAACATATTTATTTTTTTCAATCAATCAATCAATTAATCAACAACAGTGGCTTGAGGAGCCCTATTTTGTTGTTGTTTCAATTTCAATATTGATGTTTTTCTTACAACATTCATTTTAGAACTGATTTTACAAATTGTTTTAATGAACAAAGAAATCTCTGGTTCTCATTATTAGGATATTTTATTTACTTCAAAAATTTATTGTCGCGGTTTTTATAGTTCTATTTACTTCCTAACGGAATTATTCTTCAACAATCAACACGTGGATAATGTATGCTGTTCCCGTGTGACTAGCATTGAGAACGTAATATGTGTTTCATATAACTCCCATAAGTAATGTCATTTTTTAATACTGTACAAAATTTTATTTTATTTAGGTGTTAATACAGTTTTAATCTACAACAGAGCTGTCCAAACCGCGGCCCGCGAAGGGGCTTTATGTGGCCCGCGAAGCATTTTTCCATAATACATATATTATTTCATGAAACGTTAAATATTATTTGCCATCAAATAATACACGCTTACATTTAACTATTAATATTACAAACGTAAAATCCGATTTGCAGTTAGAGTTGTGTGATTTGCAAACAGATCCCTTGCTTAGTAACAAATGTGAAACAGGAGGAGATTTTTTTAAATTATTACCAGAAGAAAGTATCCTAAATTTCGAGACTTTGGTCTTAGAATGGGGTCAATGCTCGGCAGTACTTATCTTTGTGAAAGTACCTTTTCAACAATGAAATTTATAAAATCTAAATATAGAAGTTCCATGATGGACAAATCGTTATCAAATTTACTGCGTTTGGCTACTACAAACATTGAAATTGATATAGCTACATTAGTAAAGGAATCAGAGTTACTGCAAAATTCTCATTGAAATACATAATTTTGTTAATATTGTCTAATATTTCAATAAAACATAGTTAAACAGTAATAAATGTTTTTTTATATTGGGTGCGGCCCGCGGATAATTTTTATTTTCGTATTGCGGCCCTTGGGTTCCTAGAGGTTGGACAGCCCTGATCTACAATATAATTTCCATCGTTATTGACAATCTACGACAACCTTTCTATTCTCTTTTTGTTAAATGAGGTTGATTTTAAAGTAAAATTTTTTCGAGTTCAGTTTTGATGACAAATCGCAGTAGGAATTTTTTTCCACTAAGAAAATGTTCCATAGATCTGAAAAGATGGTAATCTAACGGTGCAGCATCAAGAGAATACGATGGGTGAGAAAGTACTTCCCAACCTAACTCTTTGATTGTTTCTTAAGTGATTCTGGTGTTATGAGGTCTTGCATTGTTATGCTGCAAAATAACACTTTTTCGATTAATCAGTCTTGGACGTTTTTGATTCAGTCATGTTTAATCTATCAAACTGAGCACAATAATATTCAGCATTTATGATTTCATTAGGATTCAAAACCTCATATTGAATAATTCTTGTAAAATCTCACTATACTGACGGTAACACTTTTTTAGGATGAAGACCTGGTTTTGGAGCAGGCAAAGGTGGTTTTCCTGGTTTAACCATAGCTTTTTCTTATGTGGATTGCTGTATAGAATCCATTTTTATCTCCAGTAACAATTTGTTGAAGAAAAGGATCTCTGCCTAACCTAAACAAAAATGCACTGCAAATGATTACACGTTGAATTTTGTTTTCAACTGAAAATTGATATAGCACCCACATTCCTTCTCTTTTCACTTATAGACCTTGAAGTTTTATTATAGACCTTGTAGTTTTAAGTTCTGTGGCTAATTCCTGGATGATTTGTTTGGGATCAGTTTCAATTTCAGCCAATAACAAATCCTTATCAATCTCAACAGGTCTTCCAGATTTTATACCTTCGAAAAGATTGAAATCACCGTTTTTAATTTTTTAAAATCAACACTGACATGTTCTGCTATCCAAGGTATTAATGGAATTTGTGACATTAGTGGCATTTTTATGTTTTCGAAACTCATAAAGCATCAAATGTCTAATATTGAACTTATCCACATTTTGCTCTTCCATTCTTATAGAGTTTATCTATTTTTTTTTCAAAATTTAACAATAAGCACACCAAATATCAATATATTTAACTACAATATATATATATATAAACACTATATTATATATATATATATATATATATATATATATATATAATTTTCTCATATCAATCAAATGAATAATTTACATTTATATCCATATCAATAAATTGTACATTCTTATAGATATCTTAATGTTGTTGTTTAATATATATTCTTGATCTGAATGTCCATTTCTGACATTTTTGGCTAATATTAAAATTAATAATGGATATAATTGAGAATATATTTGAAAGTCTTAATTATTATTTTAAATATATATAATTTTAAAAATTTACATTTATACTTTTTTTAATATAAATTAAAGTGATATTTTATATAGTTTATTTTCACGTGAATAAACGAATATTTTAGCCAATATTTGAATATTTTTATTAAATAAAAATATTCGAATGTCGGTCTGTTTTGTATGTTATTTATGTTCGATCTGTTTTGATGTTTTACAAGCCGGTTCTTTTATCGTTTAGTATTTAATTTTGGTAAATTTTAACAGTATTTTATATAAATTCATATAAAAATTATAATGAATTAGTTGAGAACATGTGAATTTGATTATTAGACATTTTAGTGAAATAGAATAAATTTAAAAATAAAATCAATTAGTTAAATGTTTATGAATTTGTCTATTTAAAATAATACCACACTAGTTAAATAAACTTACACAATTTAATTTTCATTTATAATTTTAAGACAATTAATTTAAAGTAAATTAAAGTTTGTTGTTTTATTCATACAAATAATTTAAATAGACCCGTGCAACCAGTGAAATGACCAATTAATTTTTTGTAATCTTAGTAATTTACACTACTTTCTATCAAGGGCAGGAATATGGTGTTCCCTAGGTGTAATGGACAAAGAAACGCTTTTTGTGTTACCTTGTTGAGAGAGACGTTATATTTTTTTAATAGAAATAAATTTGAAACAAACATTGTATATCTAAATAAATTATCTTAATTTACTTTGCTTTTATTTTTTAAAAAAATAATTTTGTGCGAGGGAGGCACAAAAATGTCAAAGTGGCCTCAAGTTGCATGAACCTGAATTTAAACACGCGTTAAAATATTTAAAAAAAACATTTTGATTATTTGTCAAGAAATAAATAATGATTTTTTTTAACAACGATTATAAATCTATATTGATGTTGTAATATTATTAAAATATTATTCTAAATTTCAATTATCTGTTGATGTTAAGGGATTGCTAATCAGATATTTTTAAATGTTATCAGAAATTAGCATCGAAGAAAAATAAATTAGCTTTAAATATATTTATTAAATTAATTAGTTATAATTAAAACTTCATTCACTAGTAAATATCGATTGATTTATCATTTTAATTTCTTCACAAAAATAAATAATTCATTTCAGTGCTACAAGATGTTTCAAAAATATTTAACGATCACTTATTGTTTACTTTATTATTTTGATAGCTACATAAATCTCATTAAAACACTGTATTATAAACTTTATATAAACTGTAAAATATAATGTTTCAAGTTTATTATAATTTCTAGGTTATAAAATTTTATAATCCCACCTTTTGATGATATTTTTATTGAACACTAATAATATATTGCAGTGTTGAAGTAACCAATTTATTTGTGTAAGAGCAAATAGCTCAAATGTTAATTGAATAGAATTAAAAATTAAAATTAAAAAAATGTTAATTAGAAAGAATTGTAATATTGAAAATAATATATTTTTTTACTTAAACATTGGACTTAAAAAAAATATAATTAGGACTTTTATATCTTTTTAGTATTTGTAATTCAGCGAAATTATTGACATTGTATCAGATTTCTTAATTAATACGATAAATAGTGTAAGTTATTATTTGAATAATAAAAAAAAAGTTAAATCATATTTTTCCTACATTAAAAAAAATGTTAATTATGTATAAAAGTTTTTAAATAAATAATAAATATATTTCATTAATTATCCAATAATTTTAATTTAAATTTTAGAATATTTTATATTTTTATAAAAAAAATAAATAACAAATATCGAATTTTAAAAATATCATTGAATTTTATCTTCAATGTACTACGTTTTTATGTTCAGTACTTTTTTATAATTCAAGTTTAAACGCTTTAATAAATTTAATTACTGCCTAATTACTATTTTGTAACAACTCAGTATGAAAAGTTTAAACGCGTATACTTTTAATAAGGTGACACGCCTAGTTATAAGCATGAATTAACCCTCATCATCATATAACTCTGTACACAAACTATTGATAAATTTTACATAATCACCAGATTGTTCTTTGGTATTACTTTGTAAATGTTTAAAGCTTTCAGTATGTTTTTAAATGTTTAATTGTGAATTTTTAAATGTTTATACCGATAAAATTATATATATATATATATATATATATATATATATATATATATATATATACATATACATATGTGTGTGTGTATAATTTCAATATTCAGTATTGTTTTTTGACAAAAAAATGTTTTAAACATTTAAATGTAGTCTTAATGAATTTTCAAAATACACAAATAAAATAAAAATATGACCACTTCTTAGAAATATGTAAGTACAGATTTATTTTTTTTATAAAAAAACACACCTTATAATCTCTTCATATATTTGAAAATAAATTAATTATTGCTAAAATTTATTTCCAGAAATATCGTTGTAT